>CM046816.1:4004617-4046024 GCA_025617385.1 Murraya koenigii
TGGATGTGTTATGCTAATTAATTAATTACCTGTCCGTAGTTTAAAATTCCAGATGAAGGGTTCATCTCTGTCTTTCCAAATCGAGTGAGAGTCCCTTGTGAGAATTTTTGGCCTTTAGAACAATTCATTATGTACATATAATCCGTTGGAGTTAGGTCGAATCCAAGCCCATCCCAATTGACATTTGCATATTCTTCATTAACATGACTGCTGTCAAGTAATAATAATAAAAAAAATTAAATTAAATTCAGGGGTTTAGTAGTTTGACACAAAAGCTTAAGCCTTTAATTAAATACGAAAAATGAAATTGGAATTAGAAGATACTGCAAGATATTTCTTTATTGAATTACCTATCACCATCAGTACTTGGTTCGATATTATAATCTTCTACAGCTGTTGCATATCTGGAATATTGATGATTTGGCTGAATGAAGCAAGGAAATTAAAGAATAAAATTCATAAATTGATCAAGAATTGAACACATTTTAATTGCTGAAGATTGAAAAGAAAATATGGAGAAATATTCTTTAGTGGATTGGCCGGTAAAATAAGAGTTTTTATTATTATTATTATTGTGAAAAAAATTCAAGACCATTAATAAGAAAGAAGCGAAAAAAAAAGGTTGATTAATTAACGGACCTTAGGATAAATTGATCCTCTTATTCTTGAAGGTACGCTGCATTTAACATGGTGTGTTTATTTCCAAAGAAAAATTGAGAGAGCAGAGGATAGTTTATAATACACTGAACTTATTGTGTATTATATATACTAATTAAACTGCGGTCAAGCTGCAATATCGTTGATCCCATTTCATAGATTAATTCATATTATAATTTTGATAATGAAATATTATATTTTCGACTGATACTACGCAAAAAAAAAAACTAATATATTAAAAAAAATTAAGCCAACAGGTAACAGAACAATATTAGTATATGTTAAAAAACTAAAGCTACTAGATAATGGACCAAATTACTATACACTTAAAGACACATATATAATAATCAGAAGTGCTGCGACTAGATTCTTGCGTATGGTCAGTTTGAGATTGCGATAACTGATTAAATAAGTTATTTTTATTATGCAAATGAAATAAGCTGCTGGTTAAAAAGGTAAATTAGTATTTGATAAATTGTATTATTGCGGTTGCTGTGAGTTTGAAATATAAATTAAGTATATGCATTTAGTAAATTTTATTGCAAAAGTATTATTTTATTATATAATGACTAAAATAGACATAAATTTAAATTATCTTTTATTTTCAAAGTAGGTTTGATAAATTGTTTAGAAATGTCTTTTTTTAAATATATAAATTATATAAAGTAAAAAATTCAATTAAACAAAATTTAATGAACTTTATTGTTATACAAAATATGATTAAAAATTATACTTATACATAATCTAAATAAAATATAAGGTAATACTTACTACATTCATATTAAATTGAAATTGGAGATAACATTTAGTAGTTATGGCAGTAGTTTAATTATGGCAATAATATAATAATTAATGATTTGTTCATTAAGGTTTATGGAAAAATAATATACAATTATCTTTTTATTAAAATACTATGGTTATAATATAATTTTTTTAAAAAATATGGTTATTTATTGAATAAACTGCTTAAGCTAATCCTGGTAGAGGTGCCACGCAATCTTCCCTTATTCCATAGTTAAGGACCAACTCTCATATGAGAATAGATCGGTATTTCGAAATCATAGCTTCTGGGAGGGGTATTTCTTTATTTTGTTAAAAGCTTTCTAGCATCCAATTTCTTACATAATTTTCTTTAGAAGCTTGTGTATATGCTCGCAAGTGGAGGTTAATTGAGATATGAAGCGGCAAATGTATTGCAAGAAACGATTTTAGATAATATAAGACTACCAAAGCCTCCCGTTATGACATAAGAATCTTACGACAAACGTTCATATAGTTTGGTTCTATCATCTTCGTAACTGCAAACTTGGTTTCTTCAAGGAGAGTGAAGCCCTAGAAAGATGGACTAACGGAACAGCTTTACTATCGATAAGAATTCCCCTGTCGGGCTCCGTTTGGGCTTTCCCATCTCGTTCTCCTTAAATTGCACGAGATAAGGAAAACGGGATATCAAGCGGAAAGGCTGTGAGGGTTCAATCATATGGTTATTTATTTAATAAATGTTTATAAAAAATAACTCTTCACTTATTTTTAAAAGCTGTTTTAAAATAAGAAAAAAATATTAAATAAATTAATTTTACAAAATTCATTAAGCACTTTTTTTGTCAAAAATTACGAAATAAATAATTTGTTGAGTTTCAACCTTAATATCAAATATGACGGTAGTGTGAAAAAAAAAAAGAGAAGAAAATGATTGGTCTATATAATTTCAAATTTTAAACAATCAGATACCTGTCCATAATTTAAAATTGCATCCTTATGTCCAAGCTCATGCCGGCCGCAATTTGTATATTCTCCGTTAACATGATTACTGTAAGGCCAAACAAAAATTAAAAAAAAAAAATTGTGATGCACGGTTGTTTGATAAGTAACTAAAATCTCAAATCATTTGTTATTTTAAGTATACACATAGCACAAAATATTTAAAAACGTACGCATAAGACTGGAATCAGTAGGGTTTCACGATGATTTTAAAGATAAATGGATCCAAAGAGATACTAATGGGCATCGAATTACAAATCCGGAAATAATAATTAGAAAAAGAAAACAAACAAGTAAGTGCAAATTAACTCTCTTGGAAATAACGTTGCAACATTTTAGGGAAATTATTAATTCTTATTAATGGAGCTGTGTCGTGGATCCCACAACTCTGCCAATTAAGATCCACCACGTCCCGTTGTACACTATATCAACCTTCTGATGATGATGTAATAAAACTAATTAATGACTGGATTTTGCAAATATCTAGTCCAAAAACAAAAGCATGAGGTACTGTTTATTTTTTGTGTTTAAAATATGAATAAGTCTGAATTTAATTAAAGTTTGAATAAACTTAAATAAATATATCTTAATGACATATTTATTTTCTTTTAATATTTGAATATAAGCGTTAAATTATTTATTTTTAATAAGAAAGCATTTGAAATATAATATATTGATATATTAAAACCTCATAAATGTTAATAATATTTATATTTATTAATTAAACACATAACAAGTTATAAATAAATTATTTAATTAGTAAAAAGAAATTTGATAAAATTTACCTTAACAAAGGATGAAAAATAAAATATATATCTAACACATGTATTTTTTATATTAATATATGATATTTATAATATTATTTTTAGTATATTATATTGATATTTTTCTGTTAATTATATAAGTCAATCAAGAATTGTTTAATTGTTTGCATAAAAATTCATATATTAAATAAATTCCAAATCTATTATAGATATAATAAATATATATACAAAGAGATGAATTTATTATAAAATACACTCACCGAAAGTTATATTATATTTAAAATTCTCATTCATAAAAAATGGTTGAATACATGTATATAACAAAAAAAAAGAGGATAAAAAAATAATAGAAGAATAATTTATATAATAAGAAATAAATTTATTTAATAGGAGTGGTAATGAGAGAAAATATTAAAGTTCTATTCAAATATTTTCATTAAAATAAAAGTTAGAATAGTTATTTTTTTATTCAAACTTAAACATATTATAATAAGATATAAATGATAAAAAATAAATAAAATTCAAACTATAAATATCTGAAAAAAAATTAAAATTCAAACTTTTAATAGAAAACAAACAACTCCTTAGTCCTACACACGTGGGCTATGGGAAAGAGATTTCTAGAAGTTATATATTTTTAATTTCAATAATGCTAAGTATCCTAAATTTTTTACTCTAAATAATTATCTCAAATGATGTAGCATTCATCAATTAGTTAGTAAAATTAAAGTAAATTAATTATATAATTTTATCAACAAATTGATGAATGCCACGTCATTTAGAATAATTATTTGAGATGAAAAAATTTGAGATGTGTAGTATTACTCTTTTAATTTTTTATGATGCTTCACGTTAAACTTTTTTATATTTATTTTTTAAAAAATAAAAGATTAAAAACAAAACTCTTTGAGCATTGAAATACAAAATACGCTTTAAGCATTAAAATTCAAAGAAAGATAGGCAAGTAAGCATGATTAAACTTCTAATAATTAAAGTTATCTGTACCAGTTTGCCTTACCTATCGACGTTTGGTTCTGTAAGCTCGCACAGCTCTCGTGTCTTTGGACTGATGCCTTATCTGTAGAAGCAAGGAAAAAAATCTTTAAAGAATAAAAATAAAGATTGGGGAGAAATACTTATATATTAGTGAGGAGAGAAATAATCTTTTATACTGGGGCTATGCTGATTTTCTACTTCTAATCTAAAATAAAGTACGATTAACAAAATTTGTGCCTCCATCATTCTAACGGATTTAAAAATAAAAAATCAATAGCAAATTAATTAATATATTTTTTCTACCTTAGATGAGAGCGATCCTATTCTTGAAGGTTTGCTCCATTTTCCTAGAAAATCGGTTGCTCTAAACATGGCTACGCTTTGGTTCCACAGAATATGAGAGCATGCACTTAATCAATAAGGAGACCTCTTAATGCAACCTGCACAACGCTGGTTCAATATTAACACTTTAATTGGTGCCTGTCAATTTTTGATGCCATTATTTTATCTTTAAGATAAGGTCAATGTCAACAAATGTAAGCAATAACTATATAAAATTTTATTTCAAACGGTCATGTCACAGACCAATTACTGTTATGTGTTAAATGATAGTTGTCTTTTAAAACTGGACAATTGCTAAGTTATTATTGTATGTAATTTTCAATATTTTGAAAATAATGTAAAAAGTTATAATATATTATAAGATCTCTTATGTTTTTATAATGGGTGTAAGTTATATAAACAGTAATTTAACAAAATCTTTAATATTATTATTAATGAAATAATTTTGTAACACTAATCAATAAATAACACATCAATTATCATATTTAAGATACAAACTTTCTGTCCAAACCTTACAAATATATCACATGTTTATTACCTGTATTTTGATATCACAGTTCACGACTTCTTCAATATTTTTTGCCATAGTTTGAGCTTATATTTTATATTCGATATATCTTGTATCAATGAACATAACAAAAAAATTCTAGAAGGGACAAAGTCTATCCAAGTACTGAAGTTTTATATTGTAAAAATGGGAGAGATTAAAATAATAAATTTGATTAATTTTTAAAGATTTAAATATACATTTGATAGTTTATTTTCAATGTAGTATCTAAAAATGAGAATAATAAAAATATAAGATAAATGGGAGGTGTTTAGGTATATCATACAAAGAATTGCGAGGAGTGATACATACACTCATGAGTGTCTCTGTTTCTAAACACGTGTCTATTTTATTAATTTTAAAGTTTCACCCTTTTGGTTACGTAAAACTCCAAACTTTTAATTATAATAGCAAAAATACCATTTTTAAATTACAAATTTATCTTTCAACCCATTTTTAAATGAGTAGTTATTTGGGACGAAAGAGGGACAAAAAGCTACTACTATTTTCTTGGTCTCATACTCAAATTCATAAAAGATGCTAGAAAAATGATTAATATATCAAAATTTGTTAATATATAATAAAATGATGAAAAATTACATAAATATAAAGAGAAAATAGTAATAGCTTTTGATATTTCATAATAAATCAAAAGCTCAATTCATACAAGTGGTAATAATTAAAAAAAAAAAAAGAAGAGTATAAACTAGTATGATTTGAAAATATTAATTGATTAACAAAAATTGAATCGATCAATCTTTGTAAATCAAAAATAATGACGGAGACAATCAATAATTTTTTTATGAATTCATTTCATTATTGTTTTATTTTTTCTATGAGAAATTTTAGAATACATTAAAGATACTACACCTAATTAATGCATGTATATGTCATGTGTACTTCAATTAAATATAACTATTAATTATATAATGATTTTTCAAAATAACTAAACCCATGACATATATGTATTAATTAAGTGTATTACCTCTAATGTACTCTAAATCTTTTTTTCCTACAAGATGTGGTATAATAAAAGAGATAAACTCAATCAAGCTCTACAGTCCATCCCATCTGGTCTTCAATGCGGCCGGATTGAATTCCTGTTAGAATTTCATATAGCTTTTGACCCACAGTCCTTACTCCTCTTCTGTACTCAGTCCTAGATTCAGAGAAAAAAAAAATTATTTGTTGTAAATTAACTAATGTGAATTTAACCTACAATCACATGTAGTTAAAACACTAATAATGTTGTATTAAACCTTTTATCTTGATAGGTTATGCTATTAACAGGATTAACAACAACCGCAGTTCCTGTACAAAAACTTCTTCAGCATCAAATAATTCCTCCACCAAAATGGCTCGTTCTTCAACCTATTCAAAGTTGAACGTGATTGTTGAGTTGATAAGATCTTTAAAGTGTGTGTATATATTATTGAATCTAGTTCATGTAAAATATTAGTAAATTAAAAGGACAAAAATAAAGAGATACCTGGTAACCTAGAACCTGAGCAAGTTCAATAATGCTTTTTCGAGTGATTCCGGGTAAAATAGTTCCATTAGTTGGTGGAGTTGAAATGACATTTCCTAAACATTTTTGAAATTTAGTATAGAAAATAAAAAAATCATATTGCGAATTTATCTAGATAGCAATTTAAAGATAATAACGTATAAAATTATGAGTCATTTTTTAGTGCAGATATATGCACTTATAAAGTGCGGACTTACCCTTTTATAGCACTGTAAAGAGCATATATTATAGTGTAGAAATCCAAAAAAAAAAAGTCTGTATATTATAAAGTATAGATGTCCTCATCTCATAATTATTTAAAATTTATACTCCACTATTACATTATCTTACCTTCACAACAAAAATATTGCTAGTGGAAGCCTCTTCGATGTATTTTCCGGTAACCGCATCGAGGAATAAGACATCGGCGAATCCTTTGGCCTTTGCTTCGGAAATAGGTTTGTAAATCTAAAGCCAAATTAATAAAATAATGATAATTCATTTATTCAGCAATATATATATATATGTACATGTAGTATTATTGAATGTAATTATTTATACTACATAATTATTATGTACATGTAGTATTATTGGAATGTAATTATTTATACTTACAATTGCATAATTAGTGACAGCTTTGACTCCTCCAGTACCTCCAGGAGTAGCTCGACGAAATTTCTCCTCCACCACCAAATTTAAGACACCCTATTACATAGATAAGTCCGTTCCAAACAAACCCATTATGATTTTTTTTTTCTTTTTCAAGTTTCTTGTTTTTGTTCTTGTTATTATCAATATATTATCTTTTACGAAGAATGATAGTTTGATCTTTATTATAAATTCTTTTTACCCCTTGGGTCCTGTATTATTGCTAATATAATCTTATTATTATTCTTGTTATTAAAATAATAGAAACACTGCTAAATTATGAAATTCGATATTAAAATTTACTAGGGACCCAAATAACAAACATAATTTCTAATAAGGATGAAATTTCATTCATAACAGAGATGGCAAAAATTTATATTTAATGAATATCGTAATCAAATCTGAATTTGAAGGCATCAAATTTTTTTTTTTTTAGTTCTTAACAGAAATTAAACTTTTCGGATTAAAAAAAAAAAGAAAAAAATATAATAATGTGTTTATGAGCAGCACCTTGTGATAATTGCCCACGGGAGAAGCATACGTTACAAATGTGTATTCGGACGCCGGTGCAACGCCGAGATCCGGTCCATTTCCCATCAGCAAAGGCCTAATATACATTGTTCCTTTCCCTGGAGGAGGTACCTATATATTCCCAATCCAAAACAAAGTTGTTAAGAATCAATGACATAAATTAATACTAAGATTTTTTTATTTTTTCTAAGAAGTTAAGCTAACTAATCAGTTATCCTTTAATTTCATTCTCTCCTCATGTGAAGCCGGGATTCGAACTCTAGATTTTTTATATCTGTAAAAAGTTTTACTAACTAAACGAACAGGAACTTAGAAACATGTCGAGGCTTTTATTGAAATTTTACCTCTTTACATAAATATCTGTCTTCTGGCTCTCTTGAATTTATTTAATATTATATGGCATTCTCAAGTTTGATGTTCCCATATCTTGTCTTTTGCATAATCAAAATTCTCGTGCCACCACTCCACAGATAAATAAACACTTATAAATAAGTAAATATGTATGTCACGATTAATCATAAAAAATTTTCAATCTATCGAGACAAAGTATCAATATTACCTTAAAAAGGATCGGAAATTATCGGTATTTAAGCCTAGCTAACATATGATACTTTGTAATGAAAGTATAAAATATTATCCTAAATTTTAAGACTATTATAAACTGTTTATGTAAAAATTTCTTACCCAACGCCTGTTGGAGTGAACAATCTGCTTGACAGCATTAACGAATTGTTCAATGGTTGGTGAAGGCATGCACATTCTCTCTGCACCCATTTGCATGCGCATGGCATTTTCTTCTGGCCGAAATAGTAGAATACGCTCATTTCTTGTTCTGTAAGCCTTTAGACCTTCGATCAAACCCTTAAAAAAAAAAAAATTGTTTTGTTAGTCAAATTAATTGTGTTAAATGATGGATGTGCTATGCTAATTAATTAATTACCTGTCCATAGTTTAAAATTCCAGATGAAGGGTTCATCTCTGTCTTTCCAAATCGAGTGAGAGTTCCTGGTGAGAATTTTTGGCCTTTAGAACAATTCATTATGTACATATAATCCGTTGGAGTTAGGCCGAATCCAAGCCTGTCCCAATTGACATTTGCATATTCTTCATTAACATGACTGCTGTCAAGCCATATAATAATAATAACAAAAAAAAATAGAATTAAATTCATGATTTAGTAGTTAGACACAAAAGCTTAAGCCGTTAATTAAGTATGAAAAATGAAATTGGGGTTGGTGGATACTGCAAGATATTTCTTGATTGTATTTATTACCTATCACCATCAGTACTTGGTTCGATATTATAAGCTTCTGCAGCTGTTGCATATCTGGAATATTGGTGCTTTGGCTGAAACGAAGCAAGGAAATTAAAGAGTCAAATTCATAAATTGATCAAGGATTGAACACATTTTAATTGCTGAAGATTGAAAAAAAATATGGAGAAATATTCTTTAATGGTTCGGCCGGTAATATAAGAGATTTTTTTTTTTTATTATTGTGACAAAATTCAAGATGATTAAAAAGAAATGAGTGAAAAAATTATAGATTAATTAACAGACCTTATGATAAATCGATCCTCTTATTCTTGAAGATAAGCTGCATTTTCCGAAAAATAAATCATTTGCTTTTAACATAGTGTGTTTGTTTCCTAAGAAAATTTGAGAGAGCGGAGGATAGTTTACGATACACTGAACTGAGGTTTATATATACTAATTAAACTGCAGGCAAGCTGCAATATCGTTGATCCCATTTCATAGATTAATTCATATTATAATTTTGATAATGAAATATTATATTTTCGACTGATACTATGCTAAAAAAACTTAAACTAATAGATTAAATAACTTAAGCCAATAGGTAACAGAACAATATTAGTATAAGTTAAAAAACTAGAGCTAACAGGTAATGTACCAATATTAGTAATTTAGTATACGTTAAAGACACATATAATAACCAGAAGTGCCTGCCTAAGACTAGATTCTTACATAGTCAAAAGAAAAAGAACAAGAAAAAGGATAGGTCTATATAATTTCAAAATTTTAAAAATCATATACCTGTCCAAAATTTAAAATTGCATCCTTCTGTCCAAGCTCATCCCGAGCGCAATTTTTATATTCTCCGTTAACATGACTGCTGTAAGGCCAAACTCAAATTTGGAAAAAAATTGTGAGTGACGGTTATTTGATAAGTAATTAAAATCTTAAATCATATGTTATTTCAAGTATACACATAGCACAAAATATTTAAAACGTATGCATAAGACTGGAATCAATAGGGTATAATGATGATTTTAAAGATAAATGGATCCAAAGAGATACTAATGGGCATCGAATTACAAATCCGGAAAAAATAATTAGAAAAAGAAAACAAACAAGTAAGTGCAAATTAACTGTCTTGGAAATGACGTTGCAACATTTTATCATTGTCAGGGATAGGGCAACCGTAGGTTGTTGTGATTCATACTTATCCACTTCCTACTACAAATATTATGTTTTTTTTAAAAAAAATTTTTGCTACAGGTATCAATTTTTGCGTCATGTAATACAAAACTATGGACATATAAAAGAAAATTTGGGCGTGGTTGGTCTCGGATTGTATAGTGTTTCACGTTTCTAGTAAATGAGTGGCTAGGCCAGTTTATGATTATTGGCAAAAAGCGCGCTTGGTAAAAAACTAAAATGAAGGTTTGGGTTTGGGCTAGTCCAATTTTACGATCCTTAATAGGATTAGTAAAAAGGCCGGCCTAAGCCCAAGCTTGCTTTATTACTAACAAATATAAGTTTAAAAGTTCGTTTGAGTTTGTGCTTGGACTTTCTATTATTTTTAAATAAAATTTTAATAAATTAAAAATAATTATTTAATTCATAATAAAATAATAATTTAATATATAAAATATTAATAATATAACATAATAAATCATAAATATTAATCTAACTTTTTAAATTTTTAAAATTTTTTTTTTTTTCTTTAGATCCTTAACTAAGTCTATTTAATGTAACTTTTTATTTTTCAACCCATATCTACACCTAATTCACACGAACTGAGTTTCAAACTCAGAGGCCTAATCGGCTCAAATTTTTTTACCAACTCTAATTCTAGAGTTTCATAACTCAATTAATAAATTTGTCTAGGGTTGGAGAGTCTAATAATAAAAACATTGACAATATAACATTGTTTTTCTTTAATCCACAACTATGTAAAACAAATGATCGTGATAAAAGGCTATATAACAATACTACAATATATTTTCTATAACTCTATAAAACATACGATGACGATAATATTTTTGATCATGTACGCAGCGACATGACGGGAACTGTGACAAATTTTTATTAACGGAGTTGTGTTGTGAATCCTACAGCTCCACCAATTAAAAGACACCACGTGTTCCATTGCCTACTATAATAATACTGATCTGATTATACAAGAAAAAGTTCGTATATGTAATACTCTTTCAGAACAAAAAAGGAATTGTAATGACACGACTTGCCCAGTCCAAATTGAAAGTTTAGTCATTTGCATAGGCCCAAATACTTCGTCATATCCCATATAACATAGCTTAGTATGAAATCTTTTTCTGGCAGTGATGCCAGAAAAATGTGTGATTATATTTTTATTTAAAAAAATAAATAAATAAAGTCACAGCCATGTGCATTGGTTTGAACAGTTACTGAACTTACAATATTAAACTCATATCCATCGGAAATCGTAGCATAAAATACCTTATTACCTGTAGACACTTGCTTCATTAGCGTGCAGTGCTCTTCCATAATTGGACCGATGCCCATGCCTTAGCTGTAACAGAAGCAAGGAAAAAAAATATTAAATAGATAAATAAGTCAAGGTTTGGCATCTTTATGATTTTGTTTCATTGCTGAAGATCTCATTCAAGATTATTTGGGCTGAAAAGTAAATAACCAACGAACAAATGAAATTAAAAACAATATATCTTTAATTTTAGTCATAATTAATAGGGGAATTTTCTATTTACCCGTGATCATATATAATTTATAAAAGATGTAAAAATGAAATTAAAAATATTTTTAAAATGGCATTATGGAGATAAAGAATGAAGACATAATACTCCTTTAGATTACCTATATACATTACAAAATTAAAAAAAAATATGGTATCTCTTATAAAGTACTGCTAATTCTATTTAATTTGTTGATTTCATTTAAGACGTGAAATTGGAGAAAACAAATACAAAGGAGTAATAAATTCCCAAAGAAATTAAGGAATTGCTTAAACAAATATATATGATATATGTTTCGAAAAGTATAAAGTAATAATTACCCTTTTTTCATTCATTAAAAAAAAAAGAATTGCAATGGCAAATTAATTGACATACCTCAGACAAAAGCGATCCTCTTCTTGATTGTTTACTCAATTTTCCAAGAAAATCACTTGCTCTGAACATCCTGCGCGTTTGCTCTCTCAACGAAATAATAAGAGAGGGCGGTTGATTCACACACAATACACACAGCCCTCTCCCCGTTTCTCCACACAAATTTGCATGCACAACAGATCGATGGCATTTTTATAAGCACTTATGATGATGCATGTTGAATATAATGATGCCATGCATGGTCAACCATAGCATGCGATTTTTTTTGTTTTGTCTTGTGGTCACATATTTAATTACTAATATGTACAATCAGGCTGATTAGCACACTTCCCTATAATGAATCGGGATCATATATATATTTTTAAACTCAAATGCAATATTTTGATCTGTTTGATTAATTGTGTAATGTATTCGTTATTAGTGACACAACTACGAGTTTAGCATGTTGCTAGATCTGCTAATGAAACTGTCCGTTTGTCAGCTAAGTGTGTATTAGCAGCAAGCGAAGATTCTGTTGTCTGGTTGGATTCTTTTCCAGCTGATGTTGTCTGTATTTTCAACTCTTTAAATTAATAAAAATTTTACTTTCCTATTAGAAAAAATAAAGTGACACAACCACGACAAATAATTTGTGGTATGCACAATGGAAACAGTTGGCTCATCTCATGACCGATCGAGTAAGCAGGAATATAATAAAATACTAGTTTTATATTCACAATAATTACAAGGGAATCAAGATCTATATAAGCATGATATGAAAAATATAAAATATTTCTCTTCATAGACTAGGTTATTGTTTTGAAAGGGCCGGGTGGGGGGGTGAAATCTCATCTTGTCATATGATGCATAAATTAAAAATCTTATATATATATATATGTGGGTGTGCGCGCGCACCTGTAATATCTTTCCGACTCCTAAAATCTTATTGACTTTCTCAAAATTAAATCTTGCAATGAGACATGAGTCCTAGTAGGCATAGTTCATAATATAATAATACTAGAGTGTGGAGATTATAAAGTGTAAACCATTTGCATAGGAGAAAATGGAATATAAAGTTAAGGATGGTGTGAACCTTCGTGCTTGCATGCACGATAAACCTAAGAAAACAAATACAGAACCATTAGAGGCGCCGCTGCTATGCCACTTGGGACATGTTGGATGCTACTGTTCCTCTGCTCGTCAATGGGTCAGCTTTTTGATTGATATGCTATCACATTGGATTAATGTATTGAATTTAGTTTTAATAAGTGCCGTGAGTTATTAATTGAAAAAAAAAAGTATTATGTAATCATATATCAATTTCAAGGCTTTGACTTGTTAAGAATAAGTGATAACTAGAGTAATTGGAGCCACGTCAGCAGCCACATCAATAGAGATATTGAAAAGTTGTTGTACAGCCTCAGTTTTGTTATTTTCCCTCCAAGCAAGTAGTTATGAACAGTTAGAAATTATGTACACGTGATTGTTATTGTAGAAGATTCTACACACTGCTATATAAAGTGTTGTAATTCTTTAAAGTGTTGTAATTCTTTAGTTCATTGTGAGAACAATATTTTTAATTCTCAGCTTGAAATTTTATCTTTAAATCAATAAATTTCTCTTTATTTTCTTAGCAAACAAACAAAACAAAACAGAGCATATCTTCTTAAATTTGGTATCAGAGCCACACTAATGGCTTTAGCAAGCTGAAATTCACAATCTAATGCTATTATTGTAACCTCCTTTACCTTTACTACATCGATCAAACTAGATCGCACAAACTACGTGATCTAGAAACAACAAGTGCTTTCTTCAATCCGTGGTAATGGACTTGAGTGTTACATTGATGGATCCAGGCTCTGTCCTGATCAGTTTCTTCTTTTAAGATCTAGATTTGAGCGCTCTTTATCCAGTACTGCAAATCAAGAAAATCCTGAGTATGTTGCATGAAAGCATCAAGATCAGCTTCTGCTGAGTTGGATCATGTCATCTATAAGTGTTGATATTCTCAATCTGGTGGTAAGCTTTAAAGCCTCTTCTGAATTGTGGAAAAAGCTTGAGAAACAATTTGGATATGAATCTATGGTTAAGAAAGTTCATTTGAAAATGCTCTTAAGCAATCTAATAAAAGGATCTTTATCAATGTCTGAATATTTCACAAAACTTAAAACTGTAACTAATGACCTTGCTTTAGTTGGTAGTCCCGTGAGTGAAATGAATCTGATTACACATCTTATTTCTAGTTTTGATCAGTCAAATTATCCTGTTATTGTTCACATTGAGGCAAATATGTTGACCATGGATCTTAGTAAAGCATATGCTATGTTGCTTACTCATAACGCTCGGCTTGAAAACAACAAACTTACTGAAAGTAAGGAGATTAAGAAAAACTTTGCAGTAAATGTTGCTCACGCTAGAAATTTTTCAAAGAAGGGAAATATTAATTCACAAGGTAACTGAAATAAGGTTGGAAATGGTAACTAGAATACTAATCGAGGAGGAAGAGGTGGCTTTAATGATTTTAGTGGTACTGGTAGAGGAGGCAGATGTGGTTATCAAGTACAAAATTCAGGAAGAGGAAATTGGAATGGTAACTTTAGAGGAGGCTTTGCTGGTGGTTTCAATAATAACTTTGGCAGAGGTGATTTTGGCTCAGGAAGGGGAAATGTGGTTTTGGCTCAGGAAGGGGAAATGGTTTCAATAATTTTGGTCCAGGTGGAGTTGCTTGTCAAATCTGCTATAGACTCAATCATACAATAGCTGGGTGTAAAGACAGGTTCAACAAAAACTTTATTCCAAACTTTCTAGCTCAAAACTATTTTTTGGGCCAGAATCAAGGCTCAAGGGTAGCATATATAACTGCTTCAGAAGAGATTGCAGATCAAGGTTGGTATCTTGATAGCGGAGCAACTCATCACTTGACCAATGCAGCTCAAAACTTAAGTGATGGTAAGGTCTATTCAAGCTTAAACTCATTACTTGTTGGCAATAGTCAAGGTCTCTAAATTACTTTCACAGGCTATGTATGCTTATACATTTTTTTTTAGCACTTGTTTGCACTTACACAATGTTTTGTGTGTTCCCAAAATTATTAAAAATCTAATCAGTGTTTCCAAACTTCTTACTGATGATAATATTGTCATTGAATTTTCTTCTGATGCTTGTTTTCTAAAGGCCAAGGTGAAGGGCACTTTGTTGGCTCAAGGGATTGCTCAAGATGGTTTATACAAGCTACTGTTAAAAAGAGGATTTCATCTCTTCTCATCATGTCTCAACTTTTCAATCTAATTCAATAGTGGCAGTTCTCAATTTCAATAAAAATCTCAGTCCTGTCACAACTTCCAATACTGGTTTGTCTTTTAAGTCAGAGTCAGAGTCAGAGTCCATGTAAGCCTTTTTACTTCAAGTTCTATTATAGAAAATGTTTTACACAATAGACTTGGACACCCAAGCAAACATGTTATACAAACAATTTTCAGAAATAACAGTTCGTTTTCTGCACATGTAAATGATTCTAAATTTTGTGATGCATGTTAATTTGGCAAATCACATCAATTGCTTTTTCAGTTACTGAAATCAAAACAAAATATCCCTTAACCTTGATTCATACAGACTTATGGGGACTAGCCCCTGTTTTGTCTAAAGATGGCTATAGATATCATATCTCTTTTGTTGATGACTCCACTAGATATTGCTGGATTTTCCCTTTAGTTTTAAAGTTAGGTGCTCTTGCTACATTCAAACATTTTAAATGTCCTGTTGAGAAACAATTTAATCTACCCATTAAAACATTACAATCTGATATAGGAGAAGAGTTGAAAGCTTTTCCAATCCTTACTTGAACAAAAGGGAATTCAAGTTAGATTAGTTGTTCCTACACATCATCAAAATGGCGTTGTTGAGAGAAAACATAGGCATGTAGTTGAAACAACCTCACACTTCTTGCACAAGCTTAAATGCCTATCTCTTTCTGGTGGGAAGCCTTTTATACTGCTTTCTATCTTATTAACAGAATGCTAATCACTGTTCTCAACAATCTGTCTCCTTATAAAAAACATCATCATTACTTACTCAATAATCAGTTTCTTAGAGCGTGTGGCTGTGCATGTTTTCTATTCACCAGACTTTACAACAAAACACAAACTTGATTTTTATTCTCAAAAGTGTCTATTTCTTGGCTATAGTCCACTTCACAAAGGGTATAAGTTCCTGGATAAATAAGGCAGAGTCTACATTGCTGTTTATGTTACATTCAATGAGTCTAATTTTCCCTATCACGAGTTGTTTCCTTCATCTCCATCCTCATCTAGTTTATTCTCCATTTTGCATTCTCAATTATAGTAGCCCACATCAACCATCTGCTGCAACACCTGTATCACCTATATTACGAACACCTTGTTCTCAACCCTTCTCTGTACCAAATATACCTTTATCCTCACAAGCATCATCTTCTCAAACTTCTCCATCATGTTCACATGTTTTACCTCAGCAACCTTCTCAACCCACGGTATCCCAACATCACAACGATTACTAGAGCCAAAGCTGGAATTTTTAAACCCAAAACCTATCTCACAGGCTTTCAAAATCTTGAATCAACAAGTGTCAAAGCAGTTCTAGCTGATCAGAAGTGGTATATGGCTATGCAAGATGAATATACTGCCTTGGTAAAAACTAATACTTGGACCTTAGTTCCAACTGTGGTAGTTACAAAAATTGTTGGCAATAAATGGGTCTTTAGAGTAAAGTATAATCCAGATGAGACTATATCAAAGTATAAAGCAAGGCTAGTTGCAAAGGGGTTCCATCAAACTTATGGAGTAGATTTGTTTGAAACATTTTGTCCAGTTGTGAAGCCCTGCATTGTAAGAATAATTCTCAGCCTAGTTATCATGCATAACCGGTCAATTAGGCAGCTATATGTTAACAATGCCTTTCTAATTCGTATATTTACCGAAGATGTATTCATGCACCAACCTAAAGGCTTTATTCATCTTAAATTTCCTAGTTATGGGTGCAAGTTGAATAAGACTCTTTATGGGCTTACACATGCTCCTAGAGCTTGGTGTAATGGATTGAAGGGGTCTCTAATTCAGTGGGGATTTCAGTCTTCTAAGTCAATACTTCACTGTTTCTCAAGCATGTTGGTCATGATATCTTGATAGTTCTCATCTATGTAGATGACATTCTAGTAAAATGTTCCAGCAGTGATCAAATTGAAGTAATTATTAGTCAGCTTGGTTTAGAATTTGCTCTCAAAGATTTAGGGGACTTTTAACTATTTTCTTGGGTTGTAAGTCATTCTATCTACTAATGGTCTGCATTTATCTCAAACAAAACATATTGGTGATATTATTAAGAAAGCAAATATGTTGACAGCAATGGATGTAATACACCTATAAGTACTGCTGATAAATTGCAGAAAGATAAGGGCAAAATGTTTGATAATCCTTCTCTCTATAGAAGTATTGTTGGCTCTCTTCAGTACTTAACTCTAACAAGGCTAGATATCTCCTTCACTGTTAATAAGCTAAAGTCAATTTTTGGCTGCTCCAACCATCTTACATTGGCACGCCTGTAAAAGAGTGCCGTGGTATCTGTAAAGTATAGCACATTATGGATTATAGTTCTTCAATTCAGGCTCTTTTACTTTTATAACTTATTCTGATGCAGATTAGGGTTATGATCCTGATGATATGAGGTCAATTGGGGGCTATTGTATCTATCTTAGCACCAACCTTGTATCATGGTAATCCAAGAAACAACATAATGTTTCTAGATCAACTGCAGGATCAGAATACAGAGCCCTTGCCTTGGCCACATCTGAAGTCTTATGGATAACTTATCTCTTGCAGGAACTAAGGGTGCAGCTTTGTTAGTCTCCTATTCTTCACTATGATAATAAAAGTGTTGAGGCTTTGGCAAGCAATCCCAAGTACCACTCTCGAACCAAACATATTGAGCTAGAAATTCTCTTTGTTAGAGAACACATTGCGAAAAAGAAAATAGTTGTTGAACATGTTTATAGCTTTGACTAGTTTGTTGGTGTACTCACAAAACCTTTTAATTTTGATTGTTTTGCTTATTTGCGAAGTAAGCTCAATGTCTATTCCAGACCTTGAGCTTAAGGAGGAATGTTAAGAATAAGTGATAACTGGAGTCATTGGAGACATGTCAGTAGCCACATCAGCAGAGATATTGAAAAGTTGTTGCACAGCTTCAGTTTGTTATTTTCCCTCCAAGCAAGTTGTTATGAACGGTTAGCAATTATGTACATGTGATTGTTATTGTAGAAGATTCTACCCACTACTATATAAAGTGTTGTAATTCTTTAATTCATTGTGAGAACAATATTTTTAATTCTTGGCTTGTAATTTTCTCACTGAATCAATAAAGTTTCTCTTCATTTTCTTAGCAAACAAACAAAACAAAACAGAGCATATCTTCTTTAATTTGACTATGGTACCTCAAGATATCATATCTTCTTTAATTTGACTATGGTACCTCATAGGTACTCTTGGGTTATCATAATTAGACTCAAATATCAAAATTTTTAGCTTAATGTAAACCTTTATATCTCAAATTTTAAGAGTTGAGGTTCGAATATCAATATATAATGATTGTAAATGTTTTTATAATATTTGTGAAGTCTAAATTTGATTATATTTAGAAATTTTTAATTATAAATATCAGCAGATTCTCAATTGTAATAAATGTGTTAAAAAAAATTCTAATAGATCGTATGTGTATATCTAAAATCTAAATGCACCTAATTTTTCTCCAAAAAAAGGTAAAAGGGAAAAAAATGCACCTAGTTAATTTACTTGTGCTCTATACTGGACCACTCCCAGTTTGTTTCGGCGATGCTACTGCTGGCCTTTGCCATTGTATTGGGCTGGGGGTTGGCCCATTCGGCATGCTCATTTTCGGAAGCTTTCCCACACAAACACCCCCTTTCTCAAATCACATCATAAATGATTAATACCAAAATAAATGCCAGATGAAATAAATTGCTAAAATCAATCCAACATGATAATGTGTCGTGGTTATTGGAGCAGAGCAATACTGACTTTGGATACGATTCGATTTTTGTCTTGTTTTGAAATAAAAATTAAAAGAAAAAGAAGGAAAATTAAGATTAAATTTTCTTTGTTCTAGTCGTGAATAGAGTTAGATAATTGCTTATTGTATGAGGTGAATATGCTGCGTTTGGTATTTGTAAATTTAAAGTAGAATTTCGAGCAGCTTGTAATTAATTTGTATTTTGTAATAAATGCACCTTATTTATTTTCTAAGGGTATATAATTTATCATTGATTTGTTAAAAATGGGTGGGTGCAGTTATAGGCATTATTGTTGATATCCGAGTCATCCAAGTCAGCTTAACTGTGACTTAATATTTTCCATTTTCTGATTGTAAATTTAACAACATTTATAAAATGAACATGCCATCTTAGGAATAATTTGGTGTGTTGAGCAATAGATGAATTCATTTGGTGTGGATCATTTAATTTGGATCATTTTTATTTGTAATCTGAATATTGTTTTATATTCTTAAGAATAAATTCAGATCACAACTCCGTTTTCCTCTGGTTAATAAGAATAAAATCTCAAAAGAACATGTTAACAATTTTGGTACAATGTAAGCATGCTTAAACTTACACGCCGTCAAATTTGTGACCAACGTTAAATTTGTTAATCGCCCACATAATGTCAAATGTGGCCCCAAAAGTCGTTAACATTGAAAAAGGAAATCGAAAATTTTTACTGTAGATCCGTGAAATGCTGAGTCTTAATCATCTTGCATTGATGTGCCATTTGGCTATACATACGTTCATTATTCATATTATTTATTGAAGAAAAAGGATTTGGGTTCTAGTCTTTTTCCTATACATAAAGAATGCCCCAAAAAAGTGGATGTTTTGCTGTTTATATTTGTATTTCCATTAAATATCTTTGTCGTTACTTCTAGTATTATTGTCACATGTTTTCATTATTTTTAAAGTTAAGAATACCCAAAAACTAATCACAAGAAGACTGTTCTTTCTCATGTTAACTCGTGTTGATAATACAATAAAGTATTTATAGAAGCCATGCATAAGCAACAAATTCTGACCACGACATTGATTTTGGCTGACCCTGGTAGCGGCAATTTGTACAGAGCCACACAAAAACATACACAAGCCTTATATTAGGCATGTGAATCCTAATTTTTATTCTTATAATTGCTTGCAAAATCAATTTGTCTCTTCTTTCCTGTTGTAGATAATAAAATTAAATAACTTACTCGAAATAATAATAAAAGGTATCTCGCACAATCATAGCCTTAATTTTTGCCAAGCGTTTCTCTTTATATATGCCCCTCAACGATATTACTAACTCAATCAAGAAATTTCACGTAGATTAGTGGAATTAAAATGTTGCTCAACAATTTCATTTTAGCCATCTTCTTCATTTCTGTACCCCTAGCTCACACCATCGACGCACAAAGCTCCCATCAAGACATCGTTAATGCACACAATGCAGCTCGTGCCGAGGTCGGCGTCGGTCCGATGACTTGGAACGACTCCGTTGCAGTCTACGCACAAGACTATGCCAATCAAAGAATGGGTGACTGTAACTTGGATCATTCAATGGGGCCTTATGGAGAGAACCTGGCTGAGGGTTATGGAAAACTTGATGGAGTTGATGCTGTAAAATTTTGGCTTACTGAGAAGCCTAACTATGATTATGCTTCAAATTCATGTGTTGGTGATGAGTGCTTGCATTACACTCAAATTGTCTGGCGCAAATCTGTGGGTGTTGGCTGTGGTAGAGTCAAGTGCAAAAATGATTGGTGGTTTGTTATTTGTAATTATTATCCTCCGGGGAATATTGAAGGTGAAAGACCTTATTGAATAATTTCACTTAGTGTAATGAAAAATTATTGTTCTTGGGTTTGTTCGATTTAAGATGAAAAAAATTTTGAACGTGTTGTTGTAGCCTTATTCCTTATAAGTTTAAATAAAAATTTTGTAAGTTAATAGATTTTGTGCCGAACTTTTTAAAGCTGAAAAAGAATGTTAATGGATTTTGTGACTGACTTTTAAAAGCTCAACAGAAAAAGTGGCAATCTACTGATTTAAAATTACTCATAATTATATTACTTATTTTAATTGATGTAAATTTTTTTATGAGATGCGATCAGATTTACTATTTATTAATTTTAAATTTCCCTCATGCCATGAACAATTAATTGTTAAAGGATGAAAATTTAAGCAATTCTTTACTATTACGTTTTCATTTCTAGACAATATTTCAGAATTTAACTTTTCAACACATGAGATGGCTGCATTGATTGGAGTATCCTGACATTTTCCACGCAATGGAAGTACATTTACTAAAAACGCAGCGCTATCTATCTCCTAACAATCAAATTTTCATCAGAAAATACTCTTGGTATACATCGTGTTACAAAGTCTTTGGACTTATCAATAACAAATTTGACCCATTCTTTCGATATGAAATTAAAAATTAATTAATCAAACAAATCTAAACGGTATAAAACAACATTGTCGTCCAAGCTCAAATTTTTCAATATGTGACTTTTTTTTTTCGCATAAAGCATTATTAGAAATTAAACTTACTCCCCCCCTTTTCCAATATGTGATTTTTTTTTTAACAAAGCATAATTAGAAGAAATTAAACTTACTCCCTAACTTAGTTATATAAATGGGACCGGAACTTCAAACCTTTTGTGGCCATTCAAGAAAGTAACAAATAACACCATCCGTTTTGTGACTTTCAATGACTATTTGGTTGATTAATTAAATAAATGATAATTTTTCGTGTAACTTTGTCGAAGAACCATTATTAAACGTAAAATGTAAAATAATGGAAAAAGACAAAACTACAAACTTTAATTTTGCCGAAGTTACCGGCGTATAGAATCACTTAAATATGTTATAAAAGCAGTACTTTGCTTGTAAGCAAAACTAAAGCGGATTAAACGGAAATCTAAATGCACTTCATCCTGACATATAATGAAATCTAATTTCTTACTTCGAAATTATGATTATATGATACACTATTTATTCACACTTACGATAAGTATTGACAATTTGTAGGATCAAGAATCCATCGCAGGAGTGTTCAAAACTTCAAATGTGGTAAATTAAGAAAACAAAATTACTAATTCTTGACGATTGATTTAATGAATTTGAATATGAAGTTGTGTTGATTTTTTTTTTTTGGCTGAACGCTTATATGAATAGTTCAAGGTTTAATTTTCAATTTTCTTATCTAACAACCATCAAATCGGTGTTCAATAAAAAAAAAATATCAACTTAGTGAAGGACAACATTTGTTCATGGGATTCTTGAAAAATAATAATTTTTTCACAATAAAATTAAAATGATAAGTGAAAGCTTTAGAAACCTCGGATCGGTTTCATTCAAAAACAAAAATCAAGATCAAAGGTTAAAGTTTAATAACCTGACTTGTAGTTTAAAAAATGACTTCTTGAGGTAGGAAAAAAAAAATACCAAAAACAATAAGCTAAGAATACTGTCCAAGAAACAAACCACTGTACGAACAACTTCTATTTTTGCGTGATTTGAGAGTACTCTAATTGTGATGCCTTTAATCAGTCCTTACTTACAAATGTTCCAGGAGTTCATAGGATTTGGAATCACCCTATTTGGTTTAGAAACAAGAGAGATAATCATCAAACATGAATGCTAGTTCACGATGATTTTATCTATCAAATAAAACCCCATCATTATCTCTTCAACAATGGCACAAGTATTATCATTAGCTCGACCTACCCATTAAGCCATTTTTTATTGAATTGATCTTATCACTTTAATAATTTATTTAATCAAAATATTTTGAATAAATAAATAAATAGGCTATTTACTTAATTTTGTTGTAACAAATTAAACCTATTTTGATAAAATCAAATGGCTAATTGTAGGCTTGTTTTGTGACATGATATTGTACTTTTTCTTAATTCATACTAAGTCCAATAAATAGTCCAAAAATTTTTACCCAAAATTGGTCTAAAAGTTCTTAATCACTTATGAACCAGAACATGTTTAATAGTCATTTTACATGCTTGATCTTAAACCTAATGTTTATGGAACATTAAAATTTCTATATTAAATCATTTTTAAGATTTATGTTCTTTGTTTCTCTATGTCTTGGTCTTTTCATCATGTATATATTGAGAAAAGCATGGCTTATGGTTTAATATGTCAATCACTTATGCTTTACCTCAAATATATTTGAATTCTTTCAAATATATTTCACCTTGGCCAAGTATTTTTCATTACGATCCATATTAACTTATAGGGGACATTCTTTTTTTGTTAAGTACAAAGTGATGAATTCTATATTGACCATACACTTGTCTCTATACACAACCACAACCAATTATGATAGCTATTACTGGATCTTTTCCTTGATTAGGAATCAATCCTTATGCTTTCACATATCACAGATGTCTATGTATAAGACATATGTGATATGTATAAGATATCTATGATATATCAAGTCTAAAGACTATTACTAAATATAATGTTTAAAACAATGTATAATAAGTCATTAACATTCAAGACTATATGACTTGTTATCATGTAGTCAAGTTCAATAAATTTGTTCTTACAACAAGTACCTATGTATTTGATTTGCCATCATGTCAATAGCATGAAACTCACAATCCATTTTAATATTGCATACCATAAGGGAGTCATAACACATACAAGTGTTTATAGGAATTTTTGAAGTAGAGTAAAATATCCACCACCACTATGAACTATTTTAGAAGTATAGTACAAATGATACAAGTTTTATATTATCAAGTATATTTTCAACAAACTCAAGAATGTGTTCCTTAATTATTTTATTTTTTGGACTATAGTCATCAATATAATTTATAAATATTAAAAATTTTGTCATTTTATAAATATCAAAATGTTAATTAATTACAATAATTTCCTAAAAGGAAGGACCACTCGATTGGTTTTTAGAACATATCACTAACAGTTAGCACTTAATTAACATATCCAAATTCACTATTAATTAGCAAAATAATATCCTCTATCTAAGTTTCAAATTTTACGGTCTATGGAAAATGGATGGCGTGAATTTTGATTTTGACTAACTCCTTGATATTTTTAACGTGGATAATAATCGTCAATTCTTCATCTTTATTAAACCAAGTATTTAATTAGTCAAATATCCGACGGCGGGTCTGTCGACATCATGTATTTAGTTTTCTACTTGAAATCCTGAATTTATGTTCAATTTGTCTCATATCAGCGATACAGATTAATTAACAAAATTTCAAATAATGCAACTTTCTAGATGAATACATTTTGATTGTATAAATTTAAATGCCCTACAACCACACATTGATCGATCAGTAAATAATTTTCCCTGTAGAAATATGGGTAGGGGTTCAAATCCCAACTGTTTTTTGGGAGAAAAAAAAAATCATCTTCCAGTTATTCGTTGGAGATAGTTTCAGTTCATTTGAGCTAGACATCATCTATCTTGCACCATAACAGAACAGTTTGAAAAAGGTATTAATTGTAGTGTAAGAATAATAAATTGTAATATGATATACATAAAAAAAAAATTATAGGTGATCCATTGCCACCAATGAGTTCTAAGTTATCTTTAACTATGAGATACATGGTCAAAGGAATTGTTAATTTGTAATAATTAAGCACCGCAATTACTGTTGAATGTGGCATGAATCATGGAACGTAGAAGGAGATTGGGGATCACGAATCTTTGGATTTGATTGGTTTTCAAAAAGAGAGAGCAGGTTTCAACTTTGAATACATGTGATACAAGCACTGACATGAAAAGTAAAAGGGTGTTAAATTGTTAATAATGGATCACATTGTCTCTAAAGTTCAAAGAAATTAAGGGAAGAAAGTCTTGGGTTAAAAGGATGTGCCATGTTATTCATTTATACCATTTTCTTTTGATATAAATTTGCTAATTGTGGTTATAACTGTTGTAAATGAACAAGAAAATTTTTAATATATGACATCATTTTTCTTGTTTCATCATATTTTGCAATATAATAGTCTCAGGAAATTCAAACAAGTAATGATGAATTAGGAGAACTTGTGTATATTATTATTTCAAATAACATCTAATGGGTCATTGGCTGTATTTCTTTTAATTAATATTTAAGAAAATAATGTTCCATTGTGTAGTAGCCTATCATATAGAATTTGGCAGCAGAATCAAAACATTATTTGTAACAAGAATCTTCTCATATAATTATGATCTTTTCACACATACTACTACAAAAATAATCTTTACTAATACTTGTTTTCTAATATTTTGTAAAAAATATCAATAACTACGTGTATATATATGCACTATTTTCCCGCCTTTAACAAAAAAATATCACAAATCATTGATATTAATGTGTCAATAAATTAAATATCAAAGATCACTGACACTAAAGTATTAGAAATTAAAAAAATATCATTATATTGAGTGACCTTTTTTTGTGCTTCTTTTTGTTGATTAATATTTGTTGAAACTTAATTTAATACTTTGTTGTTTAGAGCTTGTCCAAAACTTTGATTTCATACATATGTTTTTCTTTTCCAAATAGTGGTATAGTTGAATTATGTGAATGTGTAATATATTTTGAGTTTTCTTTTGGTTGTAAAATAAAGGGGGAAAATTATAATAAAAATAAAAATATTATATTAACTAAAAGCAACATAAGTGACATTAAATATTTAAAATGACATTAATAATTTTGTTACATTATTGAGTCAATATTGTTGAAAAATAATAAACTTGTTTACAAAATAATAATGTGTTGAGTTGTACATGGCCTTCCATCATCATGCTCCATCATCATGCTTCATCATCGTGGGTCTACAATGTTGAGTGGAGGCTAGCTTTACACATTTGATGCCATTAAAGGATTCCTTTAGAGCATGTTAGGTGAGTGGAATATGTTTGGTGTTATGATAAAAGGTTAGTGGAATGTGCTAGGTGATGTGTATTGTTATGATTATGTTTGTGTTGTATTCACTATAAATACCTATGCTATTGTGAGATATAAGTCTAAGAGCAAGAAAGAATAAGAATCATAACAAAGCTCTTGAGAGGAATTTGTAAGAGTGTGTGAATTGTTCTTGTAATGTTCTTGAGCTTTCTCTAATAAGCTTTGTGTTTAATCCTTCAAATTCTCCAACAAAGTGGTATCAGAGCAAGGTTTGGAGGATAAAATAGTCGTGTAGCATATCAAATCGAAGCTCTCGACGAGACGAACGCAACGCCATAAGAATCAGCCTAATCAGAGTTCGGACGAGCCCGGAATAGCCATCGGAAGTTTGCTGTCCAGAAACTAAGTTGACTCACCGAGTTGACCAAAGTTGACCCGAGACCTCCCAAAGGTTTTTCGACGTTCCGGATTCATTCGTGCATTTAGAATCTCCAAATTCTCATCCGATTTGTGAGATATGGCAAATGGTGGTATGATGTCATTTCAAGTTCCACAATTGAAAGGGAGCAATTTGACAATTGGAGCATCAAAATGAAAGCTCTATCGGTGCACATGATGTGTGGGATGTCGTGGAGAAGGGCTTTATAGTACCAGAAAATGAAGGTACTTTAACTCGTGGCACAAAAGGAGAATTTGAAAGACTTAAAGAAGAAAGAGAACAAAGCAAAGTATCTCATCTTTCAATCATTAGATGAAGATGCTTTTGAAAAGATCACTGGTGCAACATCCTCAAAGAAGCGTGGGAGAAGTTAGAAACCTCTTACAAAGGAGCGGAACAAGTTAAGAAAGTCCGTCTTCAAACACTAAGAGGTGAATTTGAGTCCTTACATATGAAAGTATCAGAATCAATTTTGATTACTTTACTAGAGTTGTGATTGCTGCTAATGAATTAAAAAGAAATGGTGAAGAGTTGAGAGAGCTAAGGATTATTAAGAAAATACTTGATCAAGAGATTCCAAGTTTGACCTCATTGTAGTAACAATAGAGGAGACTAAAGATTTGGAGGCTATGACGATCGAGCAACTTCAAGAAAGGTTGCAAGCTTATGAAGAAAAATGAAGAAGAAGCGAGGATCGAAGAACAACTCTTCAAGATGGAAATCAATCCAAAGAAAGAGAAGAAAGCTTCAAAGAACGATAGAAGGCACTATGTCCGAGGAAGAGGCCGAGGACGAGGTAGGGGTCGTGGTCATGGACGAGGCTGGAATTTCAACAACAAAAACTCCTTCAATAATGAAAGAGGAGAAAGCTCAAACAGAGGGCGAGGAAGAAACAATATTCCACGATCGAGGTATGAAAAATCTCAAGTGCAGTGCTATAATTGTCAAAAATTTGGGCATTATGCTTCAGAATGCAGAATTCCAAGCAACATAGTAGATGAGAAAGTAAATTATATTGAAGAGAAGAATGATGGAGATGGCACACTTTTACTAGCACGTAATGACAACAATGGAGGTCAAGAAAATACTTGGTATCTTGACACGAGTGCTAGCAATCACATGAGCGGAAACGAAGCATGTTTGTGGAGATGAATGAATCGATGAATGGTAGCGTCGCTTTGGAGATGATTCAAAAGTACCAATGAAGGGAAAAGGTAACATCCTTTTTGCATAAAAGATGGTAGCCACCAACTAATTTCAAATGTTTACTATGTGCCCAATATGGAAAGCAACATTCTAAGTTTAGGTCAACTTTTAGAAAAAGTCTATGATATTCATCTTAAAGATTATAGTCTTTTTTAAGAGATGACAAAGGAAACTTAATTACAAAAGTGAAAATGTCGAAGAATAGAATGTTTCCTTTAAATATTCGGAATGATGTTGCAAAGTGTCTCAAGGCTTGTCATAAAGATCCAACTCGGATTTGGCATCTTCGATATGGACATCTCAACTTTGGTGGACTAGAGCTACTATCAAGAAAGAACATGGTGAAAGGTCTACCTTCAATCAATCATCCCAATCAAGTTTGTGAAGGATGTTTACTTGGCAAGCAATTTAGAAAGAGTTTTCCAAAGGAGTCAAACTCAAGAGCTCGGAAGCCACTCGAGCTTATTCATACTGATGTGTGCTGTCCATTCAAGCCAACCTCTCTTGGTAAAAGTAACTACTTCTTTCTTTTCATAGATGATTTTTCAAGGAAAACTTGGGTATATTTTTAAAGCGTAAATCGAAGTTTTTGAAGTTTTCAAGAAGTTCAAAGCTGCGAGTGGAGAAAGAAAGTGGACACCAAATCAAGGCCATGAGATCCGATCGAGGTGGAGAGTTCACTTCCAAAGAATTTGTGAAGTTTTGTGACGAAAATGGAATACGACGCCTTTGACAGCTCCGAGATCCCCCAATAAAATGGTGTTGCGAAGGAAAGAACAGTAACTATCCTCGACATGGCGAGAAGTATGCTCAAGAGCAAAAGACTACCCAAAGAATTTTGGGTGAAGTCGTTGCTTGTGCAATCTATTTATCCAACCGATCTCCAACAAGAAGTGTGTGGGGCAAGACACTGCAAGAAGCATGGAGTGGAAGAAAGCCCGCATAACCCATCCGAGAGTTTTTGAAGCATTGCCCATGTACATGTACCAGACGAGAGAAGAGCCAAGCTGGATGATAAAAGTGAGAAGTTCATCTTCATCGGCTATGACATCAATTCTAAAGGATGCAAGTTGTACAATCCAGACAACGGAAAGATCGTGATTAGCCGAGATATAATCTTTGAGGAAGAAGGAGAATGGGATTTTGGCTCTTATGTGGATGACTTCAATTTTTTTCCTTTTGAAGAAAATGAACAAACAATGAAAGAGCAAGTAGTAGAAGAACAACAAGTGCCGGTTAGTCCACCTATCTCACCAGCATCAACCACACATGGAGATTCACCACTATCTTTCTTAAATGAAAGAACTGAAGAACGCATGAGGAGTCTTCAAGATCTCTATGAGGTAACTGAGAGACATGATAATTTCACTCTATTTTGCCTCTTTGCTGATTGTGAGCCAGTTTACTTTAAAGAAGCTGTACAAGATGAAAAATGGAGAATCGCAATGGATGAAGAAATCAAAGCCATAGTGAAGAATGACACTTGGGAACTTACTACACTTCCCAAAGGTCACAAAGCCATCGGTGTCAAATGGGTTTACAAGACGAAGAGAAATGTCAAGGGTGAGATTGAAAGGCACAATGCGAGGTTAGTTGCAAAAGGCTATAGTAAAAAGTCGGCATCGACTATGATGAGGTATTTGCTCTCGTAGTCCGAATGAAAACTATAAGACTAATCATTTCTTTAAGCAGCCCAAAAGCAATGGAAGATTCATCAAATGGATGTAAAGTCCGCTTCTTAAATGGATTTCTCAAAGAAGAAGTCTACATCAAACAGCCATTGGGCTATGTGGTGGAAGGATATGAAGATAAAGTTTTGAGATTGAAGAAGGCACTTTATGGGTTAAAGCAAGCACCAAGGGCATGGAATAGTAGAATCGACAAATATTTCAAAAATAATGGCTTCACCAAATGCCCACATGAACATGCTCTCTACGTCAAAGTCAAAGATGGAGACATCTTGATTGTATGCTCGTACGTGGATGATCTCATTTTCACCTGGAAGCAATCCAAAGTTATTTGAAGAGTTTATGAGAGTGATGGTGAAAGAGTTCGAGATGATCGACATTGGACTAATGGCATACTACCGGGCATTGAAGTCAAGCAAAAGGAAGAAGGCATATTCATTTCCCAAGAATGCTATGCAAGGGAAATACTCAAGAAGTTCAAGATGCATGATTGCAAGTCCGTAAGTACGCCTAATGGAATGCTGAGTCAAATTGTCCAAACATGACGAAGAAGAAAGAGTTGATCCAACTTTTTCAAGAGCCTTGTTGGAAGTTTACGTTACTTGACATGTACGAGGCCGGACATTCTCTATGCCGTTGGGCTCGTTAGTCGCTATATGGAGAATCCAACAATCACCCATTTTAAAGTCGCAAAAGAATCATTCGCTATATAAAAGGTACAATTGATTTTGGCTTATTATACTCATTCTCCGATGATTACAAGCTTGTTGGATATAACGATAGCGATTGAAGTGGAGATTTAGATGATCGAAAGAGTACCTCGGATTTGTATTCTTCATGGGAAACATCGCTTTCACGTGGATGTCAGAAAGCGACCAATTGTCACACTTTCCACCGTGAAGTCGAGTATGTAGACTGCTACTTCGGTGTTTGCCATGCAATTTGGCTAAGAAATTTGTTGAAGGAGTTGGGTTTGTTCCAAATAGATCCAATCGAGATCTTTGTTGACAACAAGTCCGCAATTGCCCTATCAAAGAATCCAGTCTTCCATGATCGAAGTAAGCATATTGACACTCGCTACCATTTCATAAGGAGTGTATTGAAAGAAATGATGTACAAATAAAGTATGTCAAATCTCAAGATCAAGCAGCTGATATATTTACTAAGCCATTGAAACAAGAAGATTTTATCGATTGAGAAATTCATTGGGTGTTATGAAACAATTGGTCGTGGAAATCAAAGAAATGAACAGCGAAAGTGAAGGAGAACAAGTACAAGTACGAAAAAGAAGATTAAATGCATATTCCTACAGGGCATTGTTCAATCAAAATAAGAAGAATAAAGCCAAAGAACAAGTTGGTGATAATTTCACTAAACTCCTCGAGCAATAAGTCTTAGAGTCACGTAAACAAGTTTAAGGAGAGTGTTGAAAAATAATAAACTTGTTTACAAAATAATAATGTGTTGAGTTGTACATGGCCCTCCATCATCATGCTCCATCATCATGCTTCATCATCATGGGTCTACAATGTTGAGTGGAGGCTAGCTTTACACATTTGATGCCATTAAAGGATTCCTTTAGAGCATGTTAGGTGAGTGGAATATGTTTGGTGTTATGATAAAAGGTTAGTGGAATGTGCTAGGTGATGTGTATTGTTATGATTATGTTTGTGTTGTATTCACTATAAATACCTATGCTATTGTGAGATATAAGTCTAAGAGCAAGAAAGAATAAGAATCATAACAAAGCTCTTGAGAGGAATTTGTAAGAGTGTGTGAATTGTTCTTGTAATGTTCTTGAGCTTTCTCTAATAAGCTTTGTGTTTAATCCTTCAAATTCTCCAACAAATATACTTATGATATTATAGTCACGTAAATAACATGTAAATAGCATCATCAAATACTAACATTATGGTGTCATTATTTTTGTGTGATACAGTGAAATAAAGTACTGACACTAAAAATTAATATCAGTGTATTCTGGCTCGAGCATCTCTGATATAATTAACAAGTGTCAGAAAAAATAATTACTGACACTAATTTAGTGTCAATAAAACTCATTTTTTTAATAGTGATGAGTTACGAGCTTTTTAAAATTCTTCTTCCATGTAAAAGTATATGTTTTAAGATTTTATTTTTCTTATATATATTATCTTAACAATTGAGTAGATCCATGACCTTAAGTTTCGAAATTAGTGAATAAGGAAAAGTAGTTAAACAAATGTGGATGATTAAATCTTATGTTATTTTAAGAAACTCAAATTCTAATGATTAATTCTTATCCCATTTCATTAGTAATTATAGTAATCTATAAGTCGCAACTTCCTATCAATAAAATAAAACTTGGAAATTGATTTTGATTGGATCAGAAGAGTAATCTACCAATCAACTGTATCTTAGAAATTTAGCTGAAGGTGACAACAATAGCATAATTTTCTTTCATTCTCAAGTTCCCTAAACCACTACGCAATCTTGTTTTTGTACATTCTTCTTCATTTGCCTAATTTTTTTCCAACCCTTATCTCTATAAATACCAATCAAACCATCCCATTTTTCATCAATCATCTTGCAAAATCTTTAATCACAAAATTTGCAAAATAAAAAGACAAATGGGGTTTTCCAAGAATTCATCACTAGCTCTTTTTTGTGTCTTAGGGTTAGCCCTAATTTTCTCTTCCCATGCACAAGACTCACCACAAGACTATGTCAATGCTCACAACGCAGCTAGGATACAGGTTGGAGTTGGCCCGGTGACTTGGGACCACAGAGTAGCTTCCTATGCACAAAACTATGCCAATCAACGTATAGGCGACTGCAATCTTGTGCATTCGGGTGGACCGTATGGCGAGAACCTTGCAAGGATCAGTGCTGGTCTTTCTGGCACAGATGCTGTGAAAATGTGGGTGAATGAGAAAGCTCATTATGACTACAATTCTAACACTTGTGCGGCAGGCAAGGTGTGCGGGCACTATACCCAGGTGGTTTGGCGCAATTCGGTTCGCATTGGGTGTGCCAAGGTGACGTGCAGCAATAATAGAGGAACTTTCATAGGATGCAACTATGATCCCAAAGGCAACTTCGTTGGGGAGAAACCGTACTAAATATTATATATAAAAATAAAGCTTTGTATGATTAAGTAGCTTGCAACAAATGCATGGATAAATAAGGTTTGAATTTGATGGTTATTAATTGACAAATTTGAATAACCAAAAATAAATGACAATGATTACATTTTATGTTGTTTTTTGGATACTTCCCAAGATATCACATTTGATATAATTTCCTTATTTGAGCATCTTATGTACAAATGGGTTGAGTTTCTTAATTTCTGCTGCATCTGCAATTAGATCAAATGTTGTCTTGAAACAATGTTTGCCCAAAGTAACATTGTTTTCAAATGATTACTATAATTTGGAAATTGTAGTTGATATTAAGTCTTGAATTATTAAATATAAATGGTATATACCACACCTGGGGCTTTTGTGATATTTACCAACAACGGGGGGCTTTGCTGTTAGCAAAGTGAGACTTCTTTGAAATTTTACCACTAGAGCTAGACTTTGATACTTATCAAGAATAGTTTGCATGCTATGATAAATAAGTTTTGATAAGTCTCAATTCATGAGCTAACTTTTGGGTATGAGTCAAGCTCATAAACTTAAAATGATATTAGAGCTAATTCATAATACACAATTAGGTTCCATACTACATTTCCACAAGACTAAGAAAAGAAGAAAAAAAAAGGGGGCTTGCATTTGACCGGAGGGTTAAGATAATAAATCTCATCAAATGGGCTGAAAATATTTCTTAGGCTAATTATATTAGTTTGGAGAAACCCTCGACTTATGAGATAATTTTTAGTTATGAGTTCCAGCCATGAATTTCTTCCAAGCAAGTCTCAAGTCATGAATTGAAAAAAAAAAAAAAAAATTTGCGGGTCAACTATTCTCATATCAATCATTTATTTATACATAAAATCCTAAATTTTCGTTCAATCTGTCAAAATCCTAAATTTTTGTTCAATCTGTCCCGTAGTTAACGACTAGCAGCAGCCGCCCAATATGAACGGTTAAACTTATTAGATACATGCATCATACAAAATTTTATAGATATTGAAATAACAATATTAATACTGTTCTTACATAATTGTGATGTTTAGTTTATATCATAAATGATATGTCACATGTAGTAATTGTCATGTGTTATGTATTGATTTTCAATTTATTATCTATCACTAGTGTCTTAGTTTCACAATTACTTCTCACTTATTGATAGGAAGATATTCCTACATTGGTCAATAAATAATTCACGGGTTAAATATATAAACTTAAGAAAATTCTCAACTTTCAAACTAATTTTTCATATGAGTTAGCCCCAATGGCTTTTATATATAACAATATCAAAAGTAAACTCAATTTTAGAACCAGTCAAGAAAACCAATCTGTAAATGACAAAGGATGTTAAAGGGATAATCCAAACGTCCAGCAAAGCAACGCTTAGTGATCTTGAATTAGTAAAAATTGTAAATCTCGACGTCAAACAATTTGAGATACAAATTATGTAAGCGTTCCATTACTAATGGGCTTATAGCCTAGTGGGAGAGTTATTACACTCACAATATTGAGAGCAAGAGTTTGAGCCGTTATAAAAATATTTATAGGAGTTATTTAAAAAAAAAAAAAATAAGCGTTTTACTCCTGAAATAATCTTCCATTTTTCCTTGCTTCATCACGAGGTTCGTTCTCAACCGTTCAGTGTTGCGAATTTGATAAAAGATATTCGGATCTTGGAAACTAAATATGCGCCGAAGACGACGAAGACTAAGACTTTCGAGAGTTGTCCAGATAGACTATTAATCAAAATTCACGTACAGAACACGATCTGGGCCAAAGATTTTAACACATAAACTGCTGTTTTTGAGTGTAATGTAGGCCATATGTCGTGAAAAACCATACCATGTACCATGTGTCATGAAAACGACGATGATTTATTAATTTCCTTGTAATTGAACCAATTGACTTTTAGCTAGGTTTAATTTGAAGACGTCATCTGCGCAATTTTGTTATGACGTTTGTAGGAAAGAATATTATGCCATCATAGGACGGAGTGAAGCCGTGAATTTCGGCTTTAATTTAAGGATTGTGACTGCTCAAAGAGCACTAATAGTGATACATCATTATTAATTTACTAAGTTATGAAATAAAATAAATCAATGCCGGTTTATTATAATTATTTCTAAATGCAGTCTGTCAATGTTCGACTTTAACATTTTTCCAGTTAAAGCCTACAAAAAGGTGAAAAAAAAAAAGGAAGAAAAAGAAGAATGATTTGATGTTGCAATTCCAATGTAACTTTTAACATTTGAAGGTGGGTTATTTCTAAAGGTCATTTTACTGATTTAACTTGACTTGACTTCATGGTTTTTCTAATTTATAAATTGATGATAATTACAAATTTTTTTTTATGGACTACAATCAAAATACATTGATATGTAAAATAAAATATCTACTGGATCAGTAATGGTCACTTCTATTATATCACAACCAAAAGTTTCTATTTATATTAAGATATATATCCCTACTAATATTAAGTTAGATATTAACTTAAGAGGAATATCTATCCCACGCATATATATGAGAAAGTTTATTTACTCCCACCCAGTTATAGGAGGAGAGTAGGTGTTCCAACTTTGTACCTGCAATGGCTCAAATCACTCAAGCTATTGTACTTTCTTTTTAATTTATTTTACATTTTTTTTTAATTCGTTTTTAAAAGTATTAATGTTGAACCAACTTGCACGCAAGATATTTGTCCTACCTTTTTCACTTCCTAACCCTATAAATAGCCATCAAAACTTCTAAAATTTTCATCAGTAACCAAAGATACATTTCCCTTTGGAATAGAAAAAATGCAAACCAAATGGCATTCACTAAGGATATCCCATCACTATTTCTTCTCTGCTTCATAGGGTTAGCCCTAGCTCTGCCTTCCCATGCACAAGACTCACCACAAGACTTTGTCAAAGCTCACAATGCTGCTAGAGCAGAGGTCGGCGTTGACCCTGTGACGTGGGACGAGAGCATAGCTGCCTTTGCGGAAAGCTATGCTGATCAACAAACTGCTAGCTGCAATCTTGTCCATTCGGGGTCTTATTATTACTTTTTATTTTGATTATGTCTTTGCCATTTCTAATTCAATAAGGGAAAAGAGATTGATCCTAAGCCTAGAAATTATGCCCTTTTACATGGGGGGTGTCATATTTGACAAGTCTTGCAAAGACAAATCAAGTAAATTAAGGAAAATTGTGTGCAAGATAATATTTTGATGGCTATAGCTGCATTCTATTTAATTAGCTCAAAATAATCAATATGTAGGTCTAGGTTCTCTCCAAATTCATCGAAAATGAATTTTATTTAAGGATGAATGATATTTACATCTCTCATAAAAATTATTTTTATCACTTAGCTTGGTCTCGTATAAAATTTTCACTGACCAATTTATTTATTTTTGTTATTAAAAAATTTTAAAAATAAATTATTAAAATGTACATGCATGTCCGTTTAATTTTATCTTAATGTGATTTTTTTTTTTAATTATAAACCAACAATGAGGTGGGGGGTTAGGATGGACCTCTACCTATAATATAGATCAGTAAAGAATAAAATACATGTTAATATGGATTAATATATTAGCCAACCAAAAGTCCATATATTGAATTTAAGGTCCAACTCATATATTAAGACAAGTAGACAAACAATAGCATGATTGATATTTAATAGATGAAAATATAATAAATTATTTACGAATAAAAAATTATGTGTGAAAAAAATCTTTCAAAGATCTTAAATTTGAGGTGCTTGCCAAAATCGACATTGATCGTCTCTTCTTTGGCATATTTATAAATTTTTTTATATGATTGATACTCTTTGTTTTGATATCTTTATTTTTTTTATTATTACTTTTTATTTTTGGTTTTTTCTTCTCCATCTTTAATTCAATAAAAGGAAAGTGATTGATCATAAGCCTAGGAATTATGCCCTTTTCCATGGCGAGTGACATATTTGGCAAGTCTTGCAAGGAAAGATTATGTAAATTAAGGAAAATTTGTGTGTGAAAGATAATATTTTGATGTCCATAGACGCACTCAATTTAATAAGCTCCAAACAATCAATATGTAGGTCTAGGTTCTCTCCAACTTCATGGAAACTGATTTTATTTAAGGATTAATGACACTTACATCTCTCATAAAAATTATTTTTTCACGTGGCTTGGTCTCGTATAAAATTTTCACTGGCCAATTTATTTCTTTTTCTTATTAAAACAATTAAAAAATAAAATTTTAAAATGTACATGCATGTCCGCTTAATTTTATATTAATGTGATTTTTTTTTTTATTATAAACCAACAATGAGGTTGGGGGCTAGGAGTGGACCTCTACCCATATTATAGATCAATAAATGATAAAATACATGTTTATATGGATTAATATATTAGCCAACAAAAAGTCCATATATTGAATTTAAGGTCCAACTCATATATGAAGATAAGTAGACAAACAATAGCATGATTGATATTTAATAGATGAAAATATAATAAATGATTTACAAATAAAAAAATTATGTGTGAAAAAAATCTTTGAAAAATCTTAAATTTGAGGTGTTTGCCAAAATCAACACCGATCGTCTCCTTTTTGGCATATTTATAATTTTTTTATACGGTGAACACTCTTTGTTTCAACATTTTTATTTATTTTTATTATTGCTTTCTATTTTGGTTTTGTCTTTCCCATCTCTAATTCAATAAGAGGAAAGTGATTGATCGTAAGCCTACGAATTATGCCCTTTTCCATGCCTAGTGTCATATTTGGCAAGTCCTGCAAGGACAAATTATGTAAATTAAGGAAAATTTGTGTGCGAAAGATAATATTTTGATGGCTATAGCTGCACTCTATTTAATTAGCTCAAAACAATCAATATGTAGTTTTAGGTTCTCTCTAACTTCATGGAAACTAATTTTTATTTAAGGATGAATGACACTGACATGTCTCATAAAAATGATTTTTATCACTTGGCTAGGTCTCTTATATAATTTTCACTGATCAATTTATTTATTTTAGTTATTAAAACATTTAAAAAATAAATTGTTAAAATGTACATGCATGTCCGCTTAATTTTATATTAATGTAATTGTTTTTTATTATAAACCAACAATGAGGCGGGGTGTTTGCCAAAAGCGACATTGATCTTTTCTTCTTTGACGTATTTATAAATTTTTTTTATATGGTTAATACTCTTTGTTTAGATATCTTTATTTTTTCTTATTGCTACTTTTTATTTTGGTTTTGTCTTTACCATCTCTAATTCAATAAGAGGAAAGTGATTGATCGTAAGCCTACGAATAATGCCCTTTTCCAAGCCAGATGTCACATTTGGCAAGTCTTGCAAAGACAAATTATGTAAATTAAGGAAAATTTGTGTGTGAAAGATAAGATTTTGATGGCTATAGCTGCACTCTATTTAATTAGGTCAAAACAATCAATATGTAGTTCTAGGTTCTCCCCAATTTCATGGAACATGGTTTTTATTTAAGGATGAATGACACTTGCATATCTCATAAAAATTCTTTTTATCACTTAGCTAGGTTTCTTATAAAATTTTTACTGATCAATTTATTTATTTTTGTTATTAAAACATTCAAAAAAATGAATTGTTAAAATATACATGCATGTCCGCTTAATTTTATATTAATGTGATTGTCATTTTAATATAAACCAACAATGAGTTGGGAGGTTAGATATCATCCATTACCCATAATATAGATAACTAAAAGATAAAATACATGTTAATATAGATAAATAGATTAGCCAAGAAAGAGACCATATATTAAATGTAAAGTCTAACTCATATATAAAGATAAGTGGACAAACAATTACATGATTGATATTTAATAATTGAAAATGTAATAAATCATTCATGAATAAAAAATTATGCGTGAAAAAAATCTTTCAAAAATCTTAAATTTAAGGAGTTTTCCAGAATTGACCCTAATTATCTTTCTTTGGAATCTTTATAACTTTTTTTTTACATGGTTAATAGTCTATAGCTGCACTCTATTTAATTAGCTCAAAATAATCAATATGTATGTCTAGGTTCTCTCCAACTTCATGGAAAATGATTTTTATTTAAGGATGAATGACACTTACATCTCTCATAAAAGTTATTTTTTTCACTTAGCTTGGTCTTGTATAAAATTTTCACTGACTAATTTATTTATTTTTGTTATTAAAACAATTAAAAAATAAATTGTTAAAATGTACATGCATGTCCTCTTAATTTTATATTAATGCGATTGTTTTTTTATTATAAACCAACAATGAGGTGCGGGGTAGGAATAGACCTCTACCCATAATATAGATCACTAAATGATAAAATGCATGTCAATATGGATTAATATTAACTAACAAAAAGTCCATATATTGAATTTAAGGTCCAACTCATATATGAAGATAAGTAGACAAATAATAGAATGATTGATATTTAATAGATGAAAATATAATAAATTATTTACGAATAAAAAATTATGTGTGAAAAAAATCTTTCAAAAATCTTAAATTTGAGGTGTTTGTCAAAATCAACACGGATTGTCTCTTTTTTGGTACATTTATAAGTTTTTTTATATGGCTAATACTCTTTGTTTCGACATCTTTATTTTTTTTATTACTTTTTATTTTGGTTTTGTCTTTGCCTTATCTAATTCAATAAGAGGAAAGTGATTGATCATAAGCCTACGAATTATGCCCTTTTCCTTGCTGGGTGTCATATTTGGCAACTGTTGCAAGGACAAATTATGTAAATTAAGGAAAATTTGTGTGCGAAAGATAATATTTCTATGTATTTAATTAGCTCTAAACAATCAATATGTAGGTCTAGGTTCTCCCCACCTTCATGAAAACTGTTTTTTATTTAACGATGAATGACACTTAAATATCTCATAAAAATAATTTTTATCACTAGGCTAGGTCTCTTATAAAATTTTCAATCATCAATTTATTTATTTTTTTATTAAAACATTTTAAAAAGAAATTGTTAATATGTACATGCATGTCAGTTTAATTTTATATTAAAGTAATTGCTTTTTATTATAAACCAACAATGAGGTGGGTAGTTAGGCATGGACCTCAACCCATAATATAGATCTATAAATGATAAAATAAATATTCATAAATATTAATATATTAGCCAACAAAAAGACCATATATTCAATTTAAGGTACAACTCATATATAAAGATAAGTAGACAAACAATTGCATGATTGATATATAATAGATTAAAATATAATAAATGATTTACGAATAAAAAATTATGTGTGAAAAAAATCTTTCAAAAATCTTAAGTTTGAAGTGTTTGCTAAAATCGACACTAATCGTCTCTTCTTTGGCATGTTTATAACTTTTTTTTTATATGGTTAATACTCTTTGTTTCTGACATTTTTTTTTCTTATTATTACTTTTTATTCTGGTTTTGTCTTTGCCTTCTCTAATTCAATAAGGAGAAAGTGATTAATCCTAAGCCTAGGAATTACGCCCTTTTCCATGTTGGGTGTCATATTTGTCAAGCGTTGCAAAGACAAATTAAGTAAATTAAGGAAAATTTGTGTGTGCAAGATGATATTTTGATGGCTATAGCTGCACTCTATTTAATTAGCTCAAAATGATCAACATGTAGGTCTAGGTTCTCTCCATCTTCATGAAAAATTATTTTTATTTAAAGATGAATGATACTTACATCTCTCATAAAAATTATTTTTATCACTTAGCTTGGTCTCGCATAAAATTTTCACTGACCAACTTATTTATTTTTGTTGTTAAAAAATGAAAAAATAAATTGTTAAAATGTACATGCTTGTCCATTTAATTTTATATTAATGTGATTGCTTTTTTATTACAAACCAACAACGAGGTGGGGGGTTAGGCATGAACCTCTACCCATAATATGGATCAATAAATGATAAAATAAATGTTAATATGAATTAATATATTTGATGATGAATGACACTTACATCTCTCATAAAAGTTATTTTTTTCACTTAGCATGGTCTCATAAAAAATTTTCACTGACCAATTTATTTATTTATATTATTAAAACAATTAAAAAATAAATTGTTAAAATGTACATGCATGTCCGCTTAATTTTTATTAGTGTGATTGTTTTTTTATTATAAACCAACAATGAGGTGGGGGTTAGGAATGGACCTCTACCCATAATATAGATCAGTAAATGATAAAATACATGTTAATATAGATTAATATATCAGCCAACAAAAAGTTCATATACTAAATTTAAGGTCCAGTTCATATATGAAGATAAGTAGACAAACAATCGCACGATTGATATTTAATAGATGAAAATATAATAAATGATTTCCAAATAAAAAATTATGTATGAAAAAACCTCTCAAAAAATCTTAAATTTGAGGTGTTTGCCAAAATCAACACCGATCGTCTCTTTTTTAGCATATTTATAACTTTTTTTATATGATTGATACTCTTTGTTTCGATATCTTTATTTTTTTTATTATTACTTTCTATTTTGGTTTTGTCTTTGCCATCTCTAATTCAATAAGAGGAAAGTGATTGATTGTAAGCCTACGAATTGCGCCCTTTTCCATTCTGGGTGTCATATTTGGCAAGTCCTGCAAGGACAAATTATGTAAATTAAGGAAAATTTGTGTGCGAAAGATAATATTTTGATGGCTATAGCTGCATTCTATTTAATTAGCTCAAAAAAATCAATATCTTGGTTTAGGTTGTCCCGAATTTCATAGAAACTAATTTTAATTTAGGGATGAATGACACTTACATATCTCATAAAAATGATTTTTATCATTTATTTAGGTCTCTTATAAAATTTTAATGATCAATATATTTATTTATGTTATTAAAACATTTAAAAAATAAATTGTTAAAATGTACATGCTTGTCCGCTTAATTTTATATTAATGTGATTGTTTTTTTTATTATAAACCAACAATGAG
>CM046816.1:4046124-4337132 GCA_025617385.1 Murraya koenigii
GTGGGAGGTTAGGTATGATCCACTACCCATAATATAGATCACTAAAAGATAAAATACATGTTATTATAGATTAATATATTAGCAAAGAAAAAGACCATATATTGAATTTAAAGTCCAACTCATATATAAAGATAAGTGGACAAACAATTCCATGATTGATATTTAATAAATGAAAATGTAAAAAATCATTCAAGAATAAAAAATTATGTGTGAAAAAAATCATTCAAAATTCTTAAATTTGAGGAGTTTGCCAAAATTGATACTGATTGTCTCTTCTTTGGCATATTCATAACTTCTTTTACATGGTTAATAGTCTTTGTTTCGACATCTTTATTTTATCTAATTATCACATGTTATTTTGGTTATTTCTTTGCCATTTCTAATTCAATAAGGGAAAAGTGATTAATCCTAAGCCTAGAGACCACCACCCCATAGCATGTTGCTGCCAAAAGCAGAACTCCGTAGTTCTTCTAGAGAATCTCCTAATTGTTCCAGAGCAACTAGAAAGAGATTCTTTAACCAGAAAGAATTCAGTTCAGATGTGGGATGCATATCCAGAAGCTTTTGCAACTCAATCATGAAAAACGAGCACCGTGGAAATACATGCCGCTCAGCCAAAGAAAAATGATGGAGAGTTATCCGAAATGGGCACTAAATACTTTTCGAGAGATCTCTTCCAAATCGCTAGTATAGCTATCGAAGTCGTGAGCATCAGCATGTAGGTTCCAGATCCAAGTAGTAGTCTCACGTCCCTTAGCTATAGTTCTTGAGAAATGCCCCGGTTTGGCCCATTCCTCGAAAGAAAGTCATTGTTTCCTTTCTAATTTGTTCTTTTATTTTTTAATCTAACCTAGTCTTACTTAAGAGACTCAATCCTGAATTCAATTAGTACAAGGAATACCCTATTGTTTAGAATTCTGAAATGAAAAGAGAATAATTAGGACTGTAAAAAGATAGATCGTGCTACTTTGAAATCCGATGGTGTTTTTCGTAGCAGCCCGAGGGGCTGATTTACTTTTGGACACGCTTCATTTGCTCTGCTTTTCTTCTTCGAGCACATTTGGCATGGTGCTAGAACCTTGGGGTTCTATTATGCCCAAGTGGGTAAATGATCCAATTACCACACTTCTTTTTTTTTTAGGAGTTTAAAAATACTATGATGGCTCCGTTGCTTTATATATTTATTTCGTTTGTGATTCAGCAATCCCAAAGTTTTTTTCCAAATAAAAAAAAAGAAATAAATCAAAAATACAATCCCTTAAATGAAATCTGGATTAGAATGAGACATTTCTCCATTTTTTGTTTTCATTCGAAAAGGGGCGTAAGAAAAAACGAGAAAATGAATCGATCGTTCGAGTATTCCGCCGGATTGCATGAGAAAAATGAGAGTAAGGGGTATATATATTTTATGGTAGTTTATATCCAAGTCAATTTATAATCTTTAACACCGGCCTTGAATCCAACACTCACTTTAGTCTCTGTTTGTGGTGACATAAGTCCCTCCCCACAACTCATGAATTAAGAATTCTCGCAAGAACAAGGTCTAATCGACATAAATTAGGAGTTAATGAAACCCCAATGGATTCAGCAGCAGTTCGAAAGGTTGACCTATTCAGGAATCTCCAGATCTACGCTTATTTTTAACTCCCCGAAGCATGTCGTCGCTTACTATGCCCCTGGGTGACACACGTGCTATAATGGTCGGGACAAAGGGTCATGATCCAGCGAGGGTGAGCTAACTCCATAAACCCGTTCTCAGTTCAGATTGCAGGCTACAACTCGCCTGCATGAAGTTAGAATCGCTAGCAATCGCCGGTCAGCCATACGGGGGTGAATTCATTCCTGACCTTGTACATACCGCCCGTCACACTATGGGAGCTGGTCATGCCCGAAGTTGTTACTTAACAGCAAAGGGGATGCCGAAGGTAGGGCTAGTGACTGGAGTGAAGTCGTAACAAGGTAGCCATACTGGAAGGTGCGGCTGGATCACCTCCTTTTCAGAGAGAGCTAATGCTTGTTGGGTATTTTGGTTTGACACCGCTTCACACCCAAAAAGAAGCGAGCTACGCCTGAGTTAAACTTTGAGATGGAAGTCTTCTTTTGTTTCTCGATGGTGTAGTAAGACCAAGCCCATGAGCTTATTATCCTAGGTCAGAACAAGTAGATAGGATCCCCCTTTTACGCCCCTAGGTCCCTCCCAATATATGTATAAAATAAGGGGTCTTTATGTCACGTTACCGAGGGCCTCGTTTAAAAAAAATACGTTGTATGGAGCTTTTACCGGGACTAACGAGTAAAAGGCCTAGAGCCGGAAGCGATTTTAGAAACCAATCGCGCTCTATAAAAAAATCTCAATATCGAATTTGTTTAGAAGAAAAACAAAAATTGCGTTTTCATTATGGTCTTACAAAACGAATCCTACTTAAATATGTTCGTATCGCCGGAAAAGCCAAAGGGTCAACCGATCTGGTTTTACTACAATTACTTGAAATGCGTTTGGATAACATTCTTTTTCGATTGGGTATGGCTTCAACTATTCCTCAAGCCCGCCAGTTATTCTCAAGATATTATTACAGTACGGGATGACCCAAAATCTTGATCTCTGATTCAAAATTATCTTGATTCAACCCACCATAAGGAATTGCCAAAGCATTTGACTCTTCGCGCATTCCAATATAAAGAATTAGTCAATCAAATAATAGATAGTCAATAGGTCGGTTTAAAAATCAATGAATTGCTTGTCTTAGAATATTATTCTCATCAAACTTAAACTTAACTAAAATAACAGGCTCGTACAAATTTCCCCTTTCATCTAACTTAAGAAAAGGGATACAAGGTAAGGAGTTTAATCCGTGGAGTTTTTTTATCCCTTTCATGTATCATAAATCCGAGGGTAGATTTTTAGCCTCTGCCTGCCCCTTCCCTTTCTTTCCCTTATTTTCCGTAGGAATTGCGAATATATCTCATATCTCAAAAAAAGGTCCGATTGCTCGGTATTCATTCTCTTTTGCTTGGATCCATTGCAGATCGGTTTATATGGTTCCAATGAACCAACATTAATTTTGGAAATATTAGTTAATCAGTCGTATCCTATGGCATTGGAAATATTATTCTATATTGGATTTTTTATTGCTTTTGCTGTCAAATTGCCGGCCAAGAGCTACCTATCTAGACTTTGAACTATCCGAACACATACTTCATGAAATGGTCCATGACGAGTCCTAGTAGAAAAGAATCAAATATTTCATAAAATTGACTATTTTATTTAGAGTTTGTTCTTCTTCGATAATACGCTTAAAAAAGATTATTCATTCCCTCTTCGAGAGGGGCTGGCTCCGTACTTGATCTTACCGCTTCACACCCAAAAAGAAGCGAGCTACGCCTGAGCTAAACTTGGAGATGGAAGTCTTCTTTTATTTCTCGATGGTGAAGTAAGACCAAGCCCATGAGCTTATTATCCTAGGTCGGAACAAGTTGATAGGATCCCCCTTTTACGCCCCCATATCGCCACACGAATCTTGGATTCGGCTAAACAAACTCATTTTTCTTTCTTCAATAATTAATAATCATCGTATGAGAATTCCATACAGATTTTCCCTTTTCCTATTCCCATCACAATCAAAGAGTTATTGATACTTTCTTTGGTATACTCACCTACTTTTGGTGAGTTTACGGAGGCACACGAATTTGTTGATTCTCGGATACGAAGATATCAAATGGTTCGCATACTATTATTCTAAGATCCCGAGTGGTCCGCGGATTTTAAGGATTAGAATCGTGAAATTTATGTTAAATGCACTTATAGCAGTGTTAATTTATCTGAAATAAAAGATTCGGGGAAAAATATCCGTTCTCGTGATTTGTATTAAAGAGTCAATTCGAAATTGACAATTTGGATTATAAAATTGCGGCACCTTGCATCCTTAAACCAATAACTATCTTTTGGCTAACCTAGCCTCCTCCGTCCCTCGGGACCAACAAGGGGTAGTACAGGAATATTCACCTGTTGTCCATCGACTACACCTTTTGGCCTGATCTTAGGCCCTGACCCACCCTCCGTGGACGAACCTTGCGGAGGAATCCTTCGATTTTTGGGGGCTGCTGTTTCTTTCAGAGAAAAAATACTCAACGATATGAAAGTATATTGTCACTTGGTTTGACTTCCAAATCCTAGCGACATTACTATAACCTCTATTTAAGGGGGAGAAATTAGTCTGCCCATTTTTATCACTAAGAAGAATTTTGCTCTTAACGAATTGACGAAGGGGGCGATCTATCATATCTTTCGATTGTGTATTAAATTTATGGTTTCCACTGGCGCAAATTCCATTGCCTCAATTTGCAATTTAAGGTGAGAAAAAAATTCCCCATTGGTTACAAATAGTTATCCATCTTTCACATTTCGATTTCGAATGGATCTTCGAAAATTCAACTTTAAGGGGAGTAAGACTTTTCTACAAAACAATAGCTTTTTTCATTGCTTTACGAAAAGAAACTCAATTTTTTAATTGGCCGGCTATAAATTCGGCAAGAATATTGGGGTGTCCGTAAGGATTTGCAATTCTTGTAATAGCAATATTTATTTTTTCGATTCACACAATTAAGTTCTTTTTGTACATTCATCTGTAATTCTTCAATTCTTCGCGGTCTATTTTCTTGTAATAATTTTGGGAACCCTATATAGATTATAACTTGAATTAGAATTTTATTTCTTTAGAATTTCGATATCTATTTTCGTTTGGTATAATTAAAAATTAATTGTATGTTGAGAAAAAGATAGCTTTTTCCAAATGAAATGAAAATTGGATTCATGTAACAAGAGAAAGGTTTCTCATTACTTAGCCGGAAAGATATGTGGCCATGAAATAGGGATTAAGTGAAAGAGAATTGACTGGGTGGTAGATTAAGTGAAATAGGGATTAAGTGAAAGTGAAAGAGAATTCATCTTCATTTTGACCCAATATTCACGAAATATTTATACGTTCTTTTCTAGATCAAACGGAGGAATTGAAGTCTCATTCGTATTATTATTGTGAATTTATTATTAAAAATTATTAAATTTGAGGTTTTTGCCAAAATCGACACTAATCATCTCTTCTTTGTCATATTTATAACTTTTTTTATATGGTTAATACTCTTTGTTAAGACATCTTTATTTTTTCTTATTATTACTTTTTATTCTCGTTTTGTGTTTGCCATCTCTAATTCAATAAGACGAAAGTGATTAAGCCTAAGCCTAAGAATTATGCCCTTTTCCATGCTGGGTATCCTATTTGTCAAGTCTTGCAAAGACAAATTAACTAAATTAAGGAAAATTTATGTGTGCAAGATAATATTTTGATGGCTATAGCTGCACTCTATTTAATTAGCTCAAAATGATCGATATGTAGGTATAGATTCTCTCCAAATTCATGGAAAATAATTTTTATTTAACGATGGATGACACTTACATCTCTCATAAGAATTATTTTTATCACATAGCTTGGTCTCGTATAAAATTTTCACTGACCAATTTATTTATTTTTGTTGATAAAACATATAAAAAATAAATTGTTAAAATGTACATGCATGTCCGTTTAATTTTATAATAATGTGACTTTTTTTATTATAAACAGACAACAAGGTAGGGGGTTAGGCATGGTCCTCTACCCATAATATAGATTAGTAAATGATAAAATAAATGTTAATATGGGTTAATATATTGGCCAACAAAAAGACAATATATTGAATTTAAGGTCCAACTCATATATAAAGATAAGTTGACAAACAATTGCATGATTGATGTTTAATAGATGAAAATATAATAAATGATTTACGAATAAAAAATTATGTGCGAAAAAAATCATTCAAAAATCTTAAATTTGAGGTGATTGCCAAAATTGACACTTATCATCGCTTCTTTGGCATATTTATAAACTTTTCTTATATGATTAATACTCATTGTTTTGACATCTTTATTTTTTCTTATTATTACTTTTTATTCTGGTTTTATCTTTACCATCTCTAATTTAATAAGAGGAAAGTGATTGATCATAAGGCTACTAGTTATGCCCTTTTCCATGCCGAGTGTCATATTTGGCCAGTCTTGCAAAGTCAAATTATGTAAATTAAGTAAAATTTGTGTGTGAAAGATAATATTTTGATGGCTATAGCCGCACTCTATTTAATTAGCTCAAAACAATCAATATGTAGCTATAGGTTCTCTCTAACTTCATGGAAATTGATTTTTATTTAAGAATAAATGACACTTACATCTCTCGTAAAAATGATTTTTATCACTTAGTTATATCTCTTACAAATTTTTCACTGATCAATTTGTTTATTTTTGTATTAAAACATTTAAAAAATAAATTGTTAAAATGTACATGCATGTCTGCTTAATTTTATATTATTGTGATTGTTTTTTATTATAAACCAGCAATGAGGTGGGAGGTTAGGCGTGGACCATTACCCATAATATAGATCAGTAAATGATGAAATATATGTTAATATAGATTAATATATTAGCCAATAAAAGACCATATATTGAATTTAAAGTCCAACTCATATATAAAGATAAGTGGACAAACAATTGCATGATTGATATTTAATAAATGAAAATGCAATAAATCATTCATTAATAAAAAGTTATGTGTGAAAAAATTTTTCAAAAATCTTAAATTTAAGGAGGTTGCCAAAATCGACACTGATTGTCTCTTCTTTAGCATCTTTATAACTTTTTTTTATATGGTTAATAGTCTTTTTTCGACATCTTCATTTTATCTAATTATTACTTTTTATTCTAGTTATGTCTTTGCTATTTCTAATTGAATAAGGGGAAAGTGATTAATCCTAAGCTTAGGAATTATACCCTTTTCCATGCTAGGTGTCATATTTGTCAAGTCTTGCATAGATAAATTAAGTAAATTAAGGAAAATTTGTGTGTGCAAGATAATATTTTGATGGCTATAGCTGCACTCTATTTAATGAGCTCAAAATAATCAATGTGTAGGTCTAGGTTCTCTCCAACTTCATGGAAAATGATTTTTATTTAACAATGAATGACATTTACATCTCTCATAAAAATTATGTTTATCACTTAACTAGGTCTCGTATAAAATTTTCATTGATCAATTTATTTACTTTTGTCTTTAAAACAATTAAAAATTAAACTGTTAAAATTTACATGCATATCCGCTTAATTTTATATTAATGTGATTTTTTTTATTGTAAACCAAAATGAGATGATGCGTTAGACATGGACATCTACTCATAATATAGATCAGTAAATGATAAAATATATGTTAATATGGATAAATATATTAACCAACAAAAAGGCTATATATTGAATTTAAAGTCCAACTCATATATAAAGATAAGTAGACAAACAATTGCATGATTGATATTTAATAAATGAAAATATAATAAATCATTCATGAATACAAAATTATGTGTGAAAAAAATCTTTCAAAAATCATAAATTTAAGGAGTTTGTCAAAATCTACACTGATCATCTGTTCTTTGGCATCTGTATAACTTTTTTTTTATATGGTTAATAGTCTTTATTTTGGCATCTTTATTTTTTCTTATTATTACTTTTTATTCTGGTTATGTCTCTGCCATCTCTAATTCAATAAGGGGAAAGTGATTAATCCTAAGCCTAGGAATTATACCCTTTTCCATGTGGTGTGTCATATTTGACAAGTCTTGCAAAGCACAAATTAAGTAAATTAAGGAAAATTTTTGTGTGAAAGAAAATATTTTGATGGTTATAGCTACACTCTATTTAATTAGCTCATAATAATAAATCTGTTGGTTAAGGTGCATGATTTTTATCACTTAGCTAGGTCTCTTACAAATTTTTGACAAATTAGTTTATTTTTTTGTGTTTTTAAAACATTTAAAAAGAATAACAAATTTTTAAATGGTACATACATTGTCACCTTACTTTTACATTAATATGGATTAATATATTAGCCAGCAAAAAGACCATATATTAAATTCCAAGTCCAAGCCGTCTATAAAGATAAGTAGACAGACGATAGAACATCCTTTTGGTCAATCAAGCAAAGACTGACGACGCATGCAAGTGCCTAGACTAAAGACATTATTACAGTAGCTGAAGTGATGTCATTAATTTTGAGAATAGCATTGTGATGTACATTTATTTTATTGTTTAAACTCTTAATTGCATAAACTTAGTAGATCTTAATTAAATTAATCAGCTTAGTAAGGTTTTTGCCTAATATAATTGCTCGGAGGATCATAGTAGCACGTGACGAACCACCAGCCATTGCAACATTGAACCCTAGCACATCCAACATGAATCGAATTGCACCAAACCACCTGAGTATAGTGCCTACACACCTTGCCTACAGCACAAGTATTGGTACTGTAGTTATAGTAAGCCTTCTCCACCACCCACAAGCTCATTACAGCTATTCCGGTAAACTTGCCGCTGCCTTTGGCTAGGTTTTCACCATATGGTCCGCCAGAATCTACATGGGGATTCCTCATCCCCATCCCCATAATGGCTGAAATGAGCTGGAATGGAAATGAGCTGGTATAAGATAATTAATGGAAATTAAAATAAGTTGTCTAGTTTAACTTTAAAAATCAAAATCAAAATGAGTTAAATTGTCATTAGTGTGTTTACTTTGTATTATAATCAGAATTGGAAATAGTTAGATTATTAAAATTAATAAAAAGCCCTTATTTAACTATTGTTGTACTATTATTTTGTATTCACTTATTATGATTATTTATTCAATAAATATTATTATTAATAATTATTGTTAATAATAATATTATTATGTACAGCATTGTTAATAATTAATAATTATTGTTAGTAGATTAATTAATAATACTTATTATTATAAAAAGTTAACTATTGTCATATTATTATTTTGTATTTACTTATAATAATTATTTATTCAAAAATTATTATTAATATTAATTATTGTTGATAATAATAATATTATTTACATTATTGTTAACAATTAAGAATTATTGTTAATTAATTAATTAATTAATTAATTAATTAATTAATAATAATAATAATAATAATCCATCTTAAAAAATTAAAATCTTAATAATTCTCATCAACATCCATTTAAAAAAAAGGGTAGAAATCATCATCATTATCATCAACAGCACTACTAACACCAGAATCAGTTACAACAATCATCATCCTCAACAACATGAAAATTACAATCGAAGTCATTATCATCAGCATAAACAGAATAAAATTACAATCGAAGTCGTTTTTAAATTTTAAGATTTTTTTTATATTTTTCCTAATTCTTCTAGTATTTTTATCTTTTTTTCAACAACTCGGACTTGATTTCTGTTTTCTTTGTCTTTCTTATTTTGGATAAGAGAATTTTATTATAAGATTATATTTCAGATTTGCCTATTTTGGTAAATTCACGATATTTAGGTTTGTTATAAAAGGGTCTTAAAACCCTAGTTTTATTCATTCACTTTTCTTTTCAATAAAATTCATATTATTCAGAAACTTTTGGTTTTCGTCTCAATAAACATTAAGCTTTCGTTTCTTCAATTGGTATCAGAGCAAGTTCACTTGTCATCATGGTACGACCATACGAACAAAGGAGTAACTGTTTCAATGACGGTGATCAAGGAATGCAAGCAATGTCTGTGGAGACTATCAGACAGATAGTCACAGAAGCAGTTTTGCAAAACAGGGACAATGTGAAAAATCTGAGGTTGGCAGTGATAGAGCAAGCAATCGAGGGTCTAACGGTTTCCATAAACAATATAGAGAGAAGATTGTGGGAAAGAGACAACCACGAAGAAGTTATTGAACCGTAAGAACAACCTCATAATAATTACTGTGCAGCAGTAGTGCGTCAGGACATTAATCACGAAGTAGCTCCTCAAAATTTAGAACGTGCGAGGCGAGTGTAGTCGCATATACGGAAAGAGTTAGAAAACGATTTGGAGAAGAAAACGATGAAGATTATAAAAGGAGACACGGGAAAATTCAGATTACATAATTAATATTGATATCGCAGATTTCTATAGTGGGATGCGTGTTGAAGATTTTTAGACTGGATAACGGATGTAGAAAATTTGTTCCAGTATATGGATAATCCCCACGATAAGCGAGTTAAGCTTGTATCATTCAAATTCAAGGGTGCAGCATCTGCATGGTGACAAAACTTACAAAATCGAAGAAGAGTAGCAGAGAAACCATTAATCAAGTCATGGCCTAGAATACAGAGGTTGATGAAGGAGTATTTCCTGCCAGCAGATTAACAGTTGTATGTGAAGTATCAGAATTGTAGGCAAAGAAATCGTAGTGTGGATGAATATACAAAAGAATTTTACCGTCTGCACACAAAAAATAATATGGATGAGCCAGAGTTTTGGACAGTTTCAAAATATCTTGGCGGATTGAAACAAGAATTATAAGATGAGATTGCAGACGTGATTTGGGACATGGGTACAGCGGTTGTTAGAGAAAAGAAGTTAGAAGAACGAAAGCAGCGTACTGTTTCTAAGGCTCAGCAGCAGCAATTCACTAGGATAAAAAGCAGACCAAGTAGTGTTGGGTTTGAAAATAAGCAGAACGCATGGGCTAATAATAGTCAGGTACAACAACCAGTACAGCAGCAACAAAGGCAGTAACCATCAAGCCAACAGCCAGCAAGTCAGCAGTTCCAACCACAAGTGTAGAACAACTCATATACAAGCTAACGTTGAATAAGGGTTTGAAGTGTGGTGAACTAGGATATCAATTAAATGAATGTCGTCAAAAAAATTTGAATTTGATGGATGCTAAAGTTAGTGAGGCATATGCAAACGATCAAGTGGATGATGATGAAGCCTTGGAATTAGAGGCAGATGAAGGAGAGTTGTTGAATTGCATTGTCCAGAAAATTTTATTAGCACCAAATTTTGAAGAGGATAACCAGCATAATAAAATTTTCAGAACACGTGGTACAATTAATGATAAGGTGTGCAATGTGATAATTGACAACGACAGTAGTGAGAATATAATGTTCAAAGCACTAGTTGATGTAATGGAACTTTCGACAGAAAAATATCCAGCACCTTATAAAATTGGGTGGATAAATAAGGGTACAGAAATGCTAGTGACGGAGGTATGTCGAGTTCCTTTCTCCATCGGAAAGGTATATAAGAGTGATGTGGTGTATGATGCAGTGGATATGGATGCATGCCATGTATTATTGGGCAGACCCTGGCAGTTTAATGTCGATACAGTCCATAGGAGAAGAGATAATATGTATGAGTTTTGGTGGAATAGCAAGAAAGTTCGTTTGGTACCTTTGACAAAAAAATAAAATAAAATTCTAAGATTGAAGGAAAGAATTTCTAGCTATTGTCAAGAACCATCTAGATAAAGCTTGCGATGGGTGTAATAAATTGCAGAAGGAGAATAAACTCTAGGAGAAGGCTATTCCTAAGGAAGTATAGCCCTTGTTGGCTGAGTTTGCTGATATTACACCATTGGACATGTCGAATGGGCAACCTTTGCGAGATATTCAATATCATATAGACTTAGTCCCCGGTGCACGTTTACTTAATTTGCCCCATTATTGTATGAGTCCATATGAGCATGCGATTTTGTAAGAACAGGTTAACGAGTTCTTGCGTAAAGGATTCATTCGCGAGAGCGTGAGTCCATATGCCATACCAGAATTATTGGTGCCTAAAAAGGATGGAAGTTGGTGAATGTGTGTGTATAGCAGACGAATCAACCAGATTACCGTGAAGTATCGCTTTCCCATTCTTACCTTACGAGATTTGTTAGACCAGTTGGACGGTGCTTGGGTTTTTTCAAAGATAGATTTGTGCAGTAGGTATCATTAGATTCGGATTACACCGAGAGATGAATAGAAGACAGCGTTTAAGACAAATGAAGGGCTGTACGAGTAGTTCATGATGTCATTCAGATTGTCCAATGCACTAAGTACCTTAATGCGTTTAATGAACTAGGTTCTTAAACCATTTTCCTGCAAATTTATTGTGGTATATTTTGATGATATTTTGGTGTATTCTGTTGATGCGGTGACGCATTTGGAGCATTTGAGGATGGTTTTGGAAGTGTTGGAAAGAAACAAACTTTACATTAATCTGAAGAAGTGTAGTTTCCTATAGAATAATGCATAGTTTTTGGGTTTTATTGTTGCTGCGGATGAGATTCAAGCCATTAGAGATTGGCCTACGCCCAAGACAATGGGTGAAGTTAAGAGTTTTCATGTCCTGGCAACGTTTTATAGAAGGTTCATTCGTGGCTTTAGTACAGTAGCCGCACCTATTACAGAGTGCTTGAAGAAAGGAAAATTCAAATGGGGAGAAGAAGAAGAGGCTAGTTTTACTTTACTAAAAGAAAAGCTATCCACCGCTCCTGTATTGGCTTTGTCTAATTTCGACAAATTATTTGAAGTTGAGTGTGACGCTTTTGAAAAAGCAATTAGGGCTGTTCTTTCCCAAGAAGGGCGACTAATTGAGTATATGAGTGAAAAATTAAATGATGCATGGCAGAAGTGGTCTTCTCATGACCAAGAGTTTTATGCTATCTTTAGAGCGTTAAAGACTTGGGAGCATTACTTGATTTAGAATAAATTTGTGCTTTACAGTGATCACCAAGCACTAAAGTACTTTAATAGCCAGTAGAACCTGAGCTAGATGCATGCGAGATGGGTGAGTTATATGCAGAAGTTTACTTTTGTCTTGAATCATAAATCAGGACAGCAAAATAAAGTGGCAGATGCTTTAAGTAGGCAAGCAACTTTACTAGTAACTCTAGTAAATGAAGTTATTGGTTTTGAGTGCTTGAAGGAGTTGTGTGCGGAAGATGATGACTTTGTACGCATTTGAGATTGCTGCATTAAACATCAAAATGCAGAGGATTTCCTAGTATAGGATGGATACTTATTCAAGTCCAACTAGTTATGTGTGCCTCGGAGTTCTTTGCGGGAATAAATAATCCGCAAGATGCATGGAGGAGGATTAGGTGGGCACATAAGTCAAGACAAGACTAAAGCACTTGTAGAAGAGCGTTATTATTGGCCTCAACTAAATAGGAACAAGGGCAAGATTGTGCAAGGCTGTCAGATTTTCCAAGAAGGCAAAGGACATGTGCAGAATACTGGTTTGTACATGCCTTTACCTGTTCCTGAAAATATTTGTTTAGATCTATCCATGGATTTTGTGTTAGGGTTGCTGCGCACAAGGACGAGTCAAGATTCAATATTAGTTGTAGTAGACATGTTTTCGAAAATGACACATTTCATTGCATGTAAGAAGACTGAAGATACTGCTTTAGTGGCACATTTATTCTTTCAGGAAATAGTGCGTTTGCATGGAATTCCAAAGACTATCACTTCTGATTAGGACGTCAAATTTATCAGCAAGTTATGGCATCATCTCTGGGATAAATTATCATCTCTGGGATAAATTTGGCACGCAGTTACAGTTTATTAGTACTTTTCATCCACAGACAGATGGGCAAACAGAGGTGGTCAATCGCACTTTGGATAATATATTACGGTGTGTTGAGTGGTGACAAGCAACGGAAATGGGAAGTTGCATTGCCTTAGATTGAATTTGCTTACAATAACATGGTTAATCTATCAATTGACAAAGCACCATTTGAGATTGTCTATACTAGTTCTCCAAGACAAGTTTGTAACTTGGCTGTTATACCACCAACGAACTCATGATTGGGGAGCGCAAGGCGATGAATATCTGACGGAAAAGGCTCTAAAGATTCAAGCAGAAGTTCGAGCTCACTTAGAAGCTGTCAGTGCAAAGTACAAGGCTGAAGCGGACAAGCATTGGTGTAAGAAAGTGTTTGTTGGAAGTGATTTAGTAATGACATACCTGTGGCGAAGTCGATTTCCAGGCATTCGCACCAAATTGGAGAAGTGCAAGTGTGGACCATTTCGCGTGGCTCAAAAAATTAATGATAATGTCTATGTACTTCAATTACCTGATAATTAGAATATATCTCATGCTTTCAATGTGGCTGATTTGTTTGAATATCATCCCGACAATGAGGCGTTGTACGAGCCTAACTCGAGGACGAGTTCTCTTCTAATTTTATTCATTCAGCTTTCTTTTCAATAAAATTCGTATTATTCAGAAACTTTTGGTTTCCGTCTCAATAAACATTAAGCTTCCGTTTCGTCAAAAAATATGTACTTGTAAGCAGTTTCATTCCCATGCAGATTAATGAATCGAAGCCAGACCAAAACTAGGGTGGATAAAAAAAATTCAGAAACGATAAGGGATCGATTTTAGGCAACTTTATGTAATTATTTTTCCAACTTGTTACAAATGTCACCTCCTTTCTCAGCAGTTTAATTTTTTAACCTTCCGCTTACAAATGTTAACCCCATTGCTATTTACATAAAATAAATAGTTTTATTATTATTATTATTATTATTATTATTATTATTATTATTATTATTAGTTAAAATTTATGCATAATTGAGAAATGGAAAACTTTTATTATTAGTTAAAATTTATGCATAATTGAGAAATGGAAAACTTACTATGATACTTACTATGACATAGAGGGAGCGCTATTCATTTTTCATTCCCTTTTTATTATATATGTGCTTTAACCAATCATAAAAAATATTCATAAAACGTGATAAATAATGGATAAATAAATATGAGTGTTTTAGGAGAAACAAATTTTTTTTGATATGCATATACTTTAACCAATCATGAGAAATATTTATACGCACGTGACAAGTAATGGATAGATACATATTAGTGCTCTAGGAGCAACAAAGACTCTCCAGCTAGCGATTAGGACATGTATATCCTAAATTTCCAATACCAGTTAACATATTTTATCAATAAAAATTTTGAATTCTCACACAATTTTTATTCATTTTTCTAATAAATTTTTACTACACTTGTTTATTCTCACGTGATTGATTGAAAAGTTTCATGTGTTTTGTACTTATCAAAACACTGTTCATTTTCTCTATCTTTTTAATTATTCATGCCTAGTATAAGGATAAAATCTATTCAATATAAGGTCTAATCACGCATCTATTCATTTCTTATTTTCTTTAATTTCATCATTTTTTTTCCAAATCAGGGCGCAACAAACAGTTTGTTGGAGAATTTGAAAGATTAAACACAAAGCTTATTAGAGAAAGTTCAAGAACATTACAAGAACAATTCATACACTCTCACAAATCACTCTCAAGGGCTTTGTTATATTTCTTATGCTTTCTTACTCTTAGACTTATATTTCACAACACAATAGCATAGGTATTTATAGTGAATAAAACACAAATATAATCATAACAATACACATCACCTAGCACATTCCACTAACCTTTCATCATAACACCAAACATATTCCACTCACCTAACATGCTCTAAAGGAATCCTTTAATGGCATCAAATGTGTAAAGCTAACCTCCACTCAACATTGTAGACCCATGATGATGGAGCATGATGATGGAGGGCCATGTATAACTCAACACCTTATTTTTTTGTAAACAAGTTTATTGTTTTTTTCAACACAGTTGAACTAATTCATCGTATCAGGAGAATAATAAATTAATTGATATTCTTATATTAACGTTGTTGTATTTTAAGTTAGTTTCTAACCATCAGCGTTATCCCACCTGCAGATGTGATTCTGCTGGTTTATGACCATGTCTAATTAATTTTTCTGAACTATTAGAGCATTCGTAAAACGATCATTTATTTGTAAACAATTTAATCTTAACCTTAAATAATTTAAATGCCACGTGTTTAAATCTTTTACAAAGATTTGGAAAAAAAACTAGGTTAGGAAAGGGTCCAAATCTATATATATATATATATAATTGACATTTTCTAAAATCATGTCTGTAATTAATTGAATATAATTTGACAAGCTGATTTTAAAGGCATTTAACTTTGGTTTATTAATCTAATAATACTACACATCTTAAATTTTTTATCTTAAATGACTATCTTAAATGATGTGACATTCATTAATTGGTTGGTAAAATTAAAGTGAATTAATTATATTATCTTACTAATCAATTGACATCATTTAAAATATGGGTCCAACTAAGTTACATCTTCACGTAACTTACCTCCTACACAAAAGTATGTAGGGCCCATAATTTTGTTACAAGTTTTAGCATAATTTTTTGTGTAATGTAAGTTACATAATGTAACTTAGCAAAACTCTTAAAATGATTATTTAGAATAAAAAATTTAAGATATATAACGTTACTCTTATTAATCAGCTTTCTGTGACTAGGATTGGCCCACGTTAGTTTTGAAATTTTCATTAGCAAGGACCCTTAGAAGATATGGTATTCTTAGAAGTAAAAGATAAAGTGATTTGTATCTAATTATAAGAAAATAATTTAAAAGTTAAATGATTCGACAAGTAAGATTTAGTTGGTTTTTTTGGTCTAACAATAGTTTTTAGATAATAAGCATTTGTCCTGAACATGCTCCAATTCTTCCAGACGAAAAAGTTGAAAATTCACTACTTGTGATCATTAGGGGATAATAAATTCAGTCCTCAAGAAAGTAACAATAAGAGCTTAACTAATTTGTCCAAATACTATACTCAGTCAATTTGATTAGTTAAGGTGCCACAAATTTTATATTCAATTTTTTCCTTTCGAAAATCCCACCATATACGAGTCTTAAACTAATAGTTTTTCCACACCATTTCCTTATATAAACGTCTCATACACGAGGAAAGCTTTTCATCCATAACCTAAGCAGCTAAGCTTTCTCATTACTTAAGTCACAACGTAATGTATAAAATTTGACTAGCAATCTTATGTCTTGTAGCCCTAGCTACAGTCCAAGTGTCCTCTTCCCAAAAATTGACAACAAGACTATCTCAGAGCTCACAATGAAGCTCGTGCTAGGGACCGATGAGATTGGACAACAAGGTGGCGGCTTACGCTCAAAACTATGCCAATCAACGTAAAAGTGACTGCAGATTGGTGCACTCCGGTGGACCATACGGCGAGAACTTAGCATGGAGCAGCGGTGACCTCACCGGTACGGCGGCCGTGAAGCTCTGGCTGGATGAGAGACCAAAGTACAATTACAACTCAAATACTTGTGTTGGTGGGGAGTGGTAGACAATATACTCACGTTGTGTGGCGCAATTCTGTGCGTTTAGGTTGTGCTAGAGTGAAGTGCAACAATAATCGTGGCACTTTTGTCATTTGCAACTATGATCCGCCAGGCAACGTTGCTGGTCGACGTCCTTACTAATTGATATATATGAAGACCTTACTCAAATCCCTCTATGCTCTCAAATCCTCTAAGCAAGTTTGAGCATGGAGGGATTTGTGTTTTGTGATGAATAAGCCATGTATTGGTAGGCATCAGAGAACAATAAAACGTGTTGTGTGATCGATTTTACACTAAATGCGAGATCATTTCCATTTACAGCAATAAATCAGTGATGCATATAATACTTTAACATATGCCATCAATCAATTTATGAATCTTAACCAGTGAAAGTATTCTAATAGAAAGATCTAAATTTGTTGTAAAAACTTACGTGATTTATTAAGGGGCTTACCCTTCCCTTATCAAATAATAACTAATTGGGGTAAATTACATATAATAAAAATTTCTTGTGTGATTTCAAAGGGCTCGATAAATGAGATACTCCTTCAATCCTTACAGTTTGAGTCTATTATTCAACTGATCCCTAAATTTTTAAAAATTATCTAAAAGATCCCTATTGCTCTGTTTTCATTAAAATATATATGTCCCAATTCTCTCTATTTGTCAATTGATATACGTCTAACTTGTTAGAATTTCAAATTATATTAGACGAAAATAATATTTACCCTTGAGAAGTTAAATTCACCACTTATTCAAGTAAAAACATGAATATTTTGAGTAATTTAATTAAAAAAATACATAAACTAACTGAATAATTAACCTAAACCCTGAAAATTAAAGAGGAATTTACCCTTACCGTAGTGCCACTAAGTTTTATTTATCTTGCATTATTAAAAATTTCTTTTGAAAAATTTTCGACCATACAATTCTTGAATGATTTTCACGCCATTCCCTATATAAACCTCTTATACCAAGCAAGCAGTTTTCCATCCATTACCTAAGCTCTCTCTTTCCCATTTCAATCAGATAAGCAAAATTACAACAGTAATCACCAAATGCCAAGCATTTCACTAGCAATTTTCTGTCTCTTAGCCCTAGCTACAGTCCATCTCTCCTCTGCCCAGAATAAACCTGAAGACTACCTCAAAGCTCACAACGAGGCTCGCGCTAGTGTTGGCGTTGGGCCGATGTCATGGAACTACAAATTGGCGCGTTATTCACATAAGCATGCACAAAAAATTAAGGGTAACTGCAATTCAAAGAAACCCCAAGTTAGCAAATTCAGCGAGACAATTGCATGGAGCAGCCACAGCGAGCTTACCGCCGCCGAGTACGTGAAGATCTGTATGGATGGGAAGCCATTATACGACTACAACTCTAATAGTTGTGCTATTAATGGTACGAAATGCGCAGTCTATACTCAAGTTGTGTGGCGCAATTCTGTGCGTTTAGGTTGTGCAAAAGAGAGGTGCAATAACAATGGCACCCTCAACTTTGTCATTTGCAACTACGATCCCACTACTGGCAACGTTTTTGGTCAACGTCCTTACTAGTTGATCATAAAGAAACTTTCCTTGATATATGAGACCAGAGGTCTATGTATGAATAAGTGACGCTGTTGGCAGATATCCGAAAACAATAAAATCAAGCTATGTGTTCGCTTCCATTTACCCCAATTAAATATAAAAATAAAATAAAATTTGAACATATAATTTCTCTTTTGATTAAAAAAAACTTCAAAGGGATAACCAAATTATGGATCATGATTCCTTCTTAATATATTTTTTTCATAGTCTTTTAAATTTAGTAAAAAATTGACTTGATTGTCAACATAAAAATTTAAAATTCAACTTTGACTACTAATTTCACTATCAAACATTTAGGAACATGAAACTTGCAATGGAGCTATTTGGCAAGCGCCGGGGCCGGGGGGGGGGGGGGGGGAAGGAATCTCGGCTATGAGATAAGATGGATTTTCCACGTAGAGCTTCTAAAATTAGAATTTTTACCATAAAATAATAAATAAATTGATTATTTGGTTATCTATCATCACTTTCAGCAAAATTTGGTTTTCCGTAGAGTAAGTGGCAGAACCAAAAGCTTTTATAACGGGCCTATTTTATTTTAAAGATAAACTATTGACAAATAGGGTCAAAGTATAATAAAGACAACTTTAGAGGTTAAATTTATGAAAGATAAAATATTCATATTCTCTTTCCTCTTTTTTTTTTTTTTAGGTACATGGAGACTCTTAACGAAGAGTTTGGATAAAATTAAACGGGGATAACACACCACATACATATAATGAGTGATAATTTGAGATAGACCAGTAGGACAGCTCTGAAAAAAGTGAAGACCCAAGGGAAGTGAGGCAGCATGATTGGCCACAAAATTCGCAGTGAAGTTGGCTTCTTAATATATGTAATCGTAATGTTCCAATCACGATTAATAAGTTCCTTAATAGAGGAAACCAGTGGGCAATGCACATTAATTGTCACCATGGGAATAACCACCAGCTGAATTACGCACTTACTATTTACTTCAATCATCAACCAACGAACGCCATGTTTCCACGCTATAAGCAAGCCTTGGTACAACCCCCAAAGCTCAGCAGCTGTTACTGAGCAGTTTTCTATATTCATTCCAAAACCACCTAGCTATCTACCACAATGATCGCAAAGGAGCAGACCAGCACTAGCCATACTCGTGCACTTACAAGCTCCATCAGCGTTGAGTTTGCACCATGGCCATTTAGGATGGGACCAGCCAATCCATCTTTCTATTTTACTGGCCTCCTTGCTCAAAGGAGAGTTGTTGATATGGTGAATCACGGCAGCCCTTATTTTTTTTCAAGGATGACTCCTAATGAGGAGCAAAATGAAAATATGTATAATTTTGGAGATAAAATTTATAATATTGTAAACTTTTATAGTGGTATTATATGAAAAAACAAATTTCTATAGCCTGAGGGTCCATCATTACGTAGAACCTCACTACTAAAAATTAACATATAAGAAAAGGGAGAGAATTTTATTATTAATAGTAATATTAAAATTTTTTTCATTATGATGGAGCGGTCTAACGAAGCGGAATTGATTAATTGATAGGATGAGAAAACTAGATATCATTTTAGATTTAGACTAAATTAACGCGATTAGAATATCGTTCTAGAATTTGACCAAACCAACGCGATTAGCTTACGCTCTAATCGAAGCGTGATTAAATTCATTCTAATCCAAACAACTCAATAAAATTTTAATAACGCATAAAGCGAGAGTCGGTGACGCTCTAATCCAAACGACTCTTCAAGAGATATTTTTTATAAATAATTGCAAATGAATTATAAAAGAGAAATTTTATTGAATAACTGAATTGAAGTTATGAAAATAATTACAAGACCTCTCTATTTATAATAGAGTAAACATACTTCCCTAATTTAATTTAAAAAGGGAAACTAAATCATAATTAGAATAAAAATAAAATACTAAGATATTGTTCCTTAATTAACTCTAATTAAAATAGAAAATAAAATTCTAAAATTCTAAAATAACTAAATTAACATCCTACATCATACGCCCCCTCTTAAAAGAAACTCGTCATTGAGTTTGAATACAATCTGGATGATGAAACTTATAGTACATAAGCAAATCATCTTGTAATTTGAACATGTTTTCGTTCTCATCAATCTTTCTCGAAACTTTGAAAAATCCATACTTCAACAATTCTGTTCGCTTATACATTCTTCTATGAAAGAGAATAAGATGATCGTATTCTCTTATACTTCAACAACTTCCATCCCTTTTAGGCACCAACAATGCTGGTACAGCATATGGACTCATACTCTCACGAATGAATCACATGCGCAACAACTCGTCAACCTGTCCTTGCAAAATCGCATGCTTATGTGGACTCATCATGTAATAAAGGGGCAAATTAGGTAAACTTGCACCGGGGACTAGATCTATATGATGCTGAATATCTCGTAAAGGAAGCAGCCCATCTGACATGTCTATTGGTGTAATATCAGCAAACTCAGCCAACAGTGGCTGTACTTCCTCAGGAATAGCCTTATCTTCGAGTTTATCCTCTTTCTGCAGTCTCTTACACCCATTGTAATCTTCTTCTAGATGGCTCTTGATAATATCAAGAAAATTCTTCCCGTTCAACCTTATAATTTTTCTTCTTGTTCGTTAAAAGTACCAAATAAACCTTCTTGATATTCCACAAAAGCTAATACACATTATCTCTTCTCCTATGGACTACATCTGCCCAATCATACATGGCATGCATCCATATCCACTACATCACACACCACATCACTCTTATACGCCTTCCTAATGGAGAAAAGAACTCGTCACACCTCCGTCACTTGTATTTATGTACCCTTATTTATCTACCCTACTCTGTAAGGTGCTGGATATTTTTCTGTTGAAAGCCCCATTACATCAACCAGTGCCTTGGATACTATATTCTCACTACTGCCGCTGTCAATTGTCACGTTGCACACCTTGTCATTAATAGTGTCATATGTTCTGAAAATTTTATTGCACAGATTATCCTTGTCTTCATCATTATATTTGGGATGGTTGTATGCAAATAAGTCCAACATATAAGAATTTGGTGGGCATAGGCGGTAATTTGCTATTTATTGTCAATTTCCATGTAATGGCAAAATCATAAATAATACTCAACTATCGGATTTGGTATGCCCGGCAGCCAGTGGCCGTGATTTGGTGTGGGTTGGTTGAATCTGAAAGATTTAATCATAAGGAACACGATGGTGGCCGTGGTTTGGCCGAAAAATTGGCTTGAATCCTAAATAAAAGACTAAGATATTATTTCTTAATTAACTGTAATTAAAATAAAAAATAAAATTCTAAAATCCTAAAATAACTAAATTAATGTCCTACATCACATTACGTAGAACCCCACCATTAAAGCTTTTTTGGTTGGACTAAATTTTTTCCAAGTCCAAATACTATCGCAATTGAAAATATTAATCTTAAAGAAAATTTCATTAATATATAAGAAAATACATCAAATCCAAGAAGCAATTCAAATACAATTAAACACTACTTAAGTTATGCCTTGTGATACTTTCGAGAATTAAATTCATCTATTATGAAATTTGAATCGATAGTATCTATAATTTTTTTTTCAATGTAGATAACCATACATATGATTTAAACTCCTTCTTTATGTTATTTAAGCTTCATAGCTGAAAATATTAATTTTGTACTATATTATTAATAATAATATTTCATTTATGTTACTCTTATCAATAATTTTTAATTTACATAACTGAAATTAAAATTAACAAAAAAATTGATTTACACAGTTAAGAATATTAATAATTATTATCAATTTATATAATTAAAAATAAATAATAAATAGTTTATTTTACAAAAATATTTTTTTATTCACTTTGTAATTAAAATACAACACTTTAAGATTAAAATTATAATTTCAAATAATTTACTTCCAATTCAAAACAAATTAAATACATAAATAGATTCTTATTCTTATTTCACAATTCCATTCCAATATAAGTAAACAACCTACTCCTACTCTATAGTCTCAATATCAGGATTCCCACTCTTTAGGATTCTCACTCCAATATGAGAAGTAAACGCTACCTATGATCTATCAATAATCAATTTAAAAATTTGATTGCTAGAATTCAATGATTTGACCTAGCAATAATTTAATTTTATGCAATAAAATTAGAACAAAAACTAATTACAGAATATGATCTTTAGTCTTTACTACCTTACAATAAATATATTGTAAATGATTAAATAAAAAATAAATTTGTTATATATTTTTACCAAGAAAAGACGAATAAATAAAGAAGAAGCAAAGTAGTTAGCACGAAGAAGCCAATAAACAAAGAGAGCAAGTTCTGGAAGAATAAAGTAAATGCTCACTTATTTTTTTATTTATAGGAATGAAAAGGTTGTAAATTAATAAGAATGATAAAGTTGTAAATAAAAGAATAAGGTAATGGCAATTTTATACAATGATAATTTTATAAATTTTTTAAAATTTTGGACTGACTACAGCCCATCCCAGTCTACAAGTAGCTCCGCCCCTGCTTATATGCCTATTTAATTTTAGGTTTTTAGTCCATGTGAATCTAGGATTATAATAATTTACCACCCTTTGCAACTGCAATCCATGATAATCTATAATTCTATATAAATGTTTGGTGGATTAACGTATCATGCCCTATATAGTGAGTAAATCGCTCCCTATTGTCTTGTCTGTAACAACAGTTGCAACGTCGCAAGCACTTATATATTCAAAATGATGATTTATTCTTTAATAAATACTCCATGTAGTGTCAACTCTTATATAAATTTAGATATGAGTAGCGTTACACATCTTAAATTTTTTACATTTATCAATTAGTTAGTAAGATAATACAATTAATTCACTAAGATATTGTAAAGAAATATCAATAAACTAATGAATGTCAAATCATTTAGGATAATTATTTAAAACAAAAAATTTTGAGATATCATATATCTATCATTATTATTCTTTAGACATTCGTATAATGTATTTTATATATTCATGGTCCGTATTACTTTTCAAACAAAAATATAGATACTTTAAAATTAAATTTAATTAAGTACACCAACTTTTATTACATATATCATACATAATTAGCAATTACTTTTGAAAAAATTTTGGACCATTCCATTCCACACCATTCCCTATATAAACGACTTATACACAAGCAAAAAGTTTTCATCCTTAACCTATATAGCAACCTTTCTTTCCTTCCTATAATTTTATCAAATAAACTAAATCCACCCACAAGTAATGTCAAGCATTACTTCACTAGCAATTTTCTATCTCGTAGCCCTAGCTACAGGAATCCATCTCTCCTTTGCCAACAATGCAACTCAGCAACAGTACGTCCACCTTCATAATGAAGCTCGTCGTAATGTTGGTTTTCGCATAGGCATGACATGGGACAAGACGTTGGAGGATTATGCACATAACTATGCACAAAAACTTAAAGTTGGCTGCAGAATGGAGCACTCAGATAGCCCTTACGGCGAGAACCTTGCATGGGCTGACCACGACCTTACCGTCGACAGCGTCGTGCAGATGTGGGTGAATGAGAAACAATTTTACGACTACAACTCTAATACTTGTGCTCTTAATCAGATGTGCGGACACTATACTCAAGTTGTGTGGCGCAAATCTGAGCGTTTGGGTTGTGCTAAAGAGCGGTGTAACAATAATCATCAATTCATTGCCGTCTGCAACTATGATCCTCCAGGCAACGTTCCCAGTGAACGTCCTTTCTAATTGATATAAACGACTTTCCAAAATACCCCAAGCAAGTACGAGATCAGAGGGCTTTGTGTTTTATAATGTTTTAGCTAGTCATGTGTTGGCAGATATCCATAAACAATAAAATCAAGTTATGTGAGCTTTTTTACGTGGAGCGGGAGTTCACTTCCGTTTACAGCAATAAATAAATGGTACATTTCTCTTTTAAAGTTATTGAGATTATTGAATCTCTTCATTTTTCTATCTTAATACAAATTAATTAGAAAACAACTCATTAGTTGAGTAGCTAGTGAACAGATCCTCATTTCAATTTTTAGGTATGCTCTAACAATTTCATTTACCATTGACGAAATCTTTTTCTTCATTTTGTATGATATATCTTCACTTCTATTTATTGGGTTCCAATACTTTTTATCCTTATGTCAAAGCTATTTAAAAGAAAGAAAATAATATAATCAAATATAAGTATAAACATTAAAGTACAGTGAGTATTATTAACAACATGATGGAGAGTTTTGATCAATTAGTAAGGTTTTGTATTATTATAATTGCCTCGGGGATCGTAGTTATATTTGAAAAAGAAGATTTTGCCAAACAAGATGGAGAGTTTTGATCAATTAGTAAGGTTTTGTATTATTATAATTGCCTCGGGGATCGTAGCAGCAGATGACAACGGTTCCACCGTTGTTGCACCTAACTCTAGCACACCCTAAACGCACAGAGTTGCGCCACACAACTTGTGTGTAGTGGCCGCACATCAAACCACGTCCGCAACTATTAGAGGCGTAATTGTACCCTGCCCTCTCATTCACCCACATCTTCACCGCCTCCGTGCAGGCAAGGTCGCCTCCGCTCCATGCAATGTTCTCGCATTAAGCGCATCAGTTTGCAGTCACCATTACGTTGATTGGCATAGTGTTACGCGTACGAACCAACCTTCTTGTCCCATGTCATCGGCCCGACGCCAACACTAGCACGAGCTTCATTGTGAGCTTTGAGGTAGTCTCGTTTTGAATTTTGGGCAGAGGACAGGTGGATTGTGTTTGTAGCAAGGACCATATAGAAAATTGCTAACCAAATGTTAAACTAAGACGACATTGTTGTCATTGTTTTTCTCTTTTCATAAATACAAACCGAATAGAGAAAACTTATGTTGTTAACTGGTTATAGATGAAAACATTTGCTTGTGTTTAAAAGGTTTAAATAGGGAAATGGTGCTCAAAGTTACGTATTCAAGACTCATATAGTAAAATGTTTTCGATTGATATGAAATGTGTAAGCTCGTGGACACTCTTCACTACTGTTAATACTGTTAAGTGAATTGCGTCTAAGATTTTTAAATATCTAATCCAAAAGATTAGTCTATTATGCCTCCATCATCTAGCGGTTCAAGACATCTCTTTTTCAAGGAGGCGGTGGGGATTCGACTTCCCCTGGGAATAGGGTACTACGAAAGGAAGTTGATCGTGGAGTATAAATAAGCCTAGACTTTATTCTTCTTGAATCGATGCCCGAGCAGTTAATGGGGACGGACTAAGTAGAGAAATATATCATACTTATAAACTCAAGTAATTCTTCTTTATTAGTTAATGTACGACACAACTCAACATTTGTGTTTCACCTAATAATGATAATACGCAGAACCTTGAGTACCCAACATGCATGCCAAAGGAATTTTATAAATAAAACGATGCTATAAAATAGATTAATTTTGATTCACCGAGAAATCGGACCCTAACTATTTAGATCAGTAAAGGTGGCTGTTCAATTAATGTTGTAAGATATAACAATGTGGGATTCTACTATTCTAATGGGTTTTAAAAGACCCAACAAAAGTGAATTTCATTAAACAATAGGCGTGTTTCGATCATTTTTCCCTAATTATATATATTAGAACTTTCCTAAATCCTCTATGCAATTATGAGCTTGGAGGGCTTAGTGTTTTGTCAAGAATAAGTTATGTGTAGGCAGATATCTAAAAACAATAAAATCAGGCAGTGCGATCTACTTTTATTTTCCACCGTTGCATGGGATTTCACTTCCACATGCAGCAATAAATGAGTGATACATAGAATTTTCTCTTTCTATCTGTATCTTGTTCTCTTTACGTATAGATATCTACTGGCTAGGTAAGATGCTTTAATGGCTGCTCTCACTATTACATACCCATAAGGACAATTACGGTATATACATGTAAATGTATATGAATATGTTTGTAACTCTTGCTATGGTACTCTACAAAATTTGGAATAAAATGAATACAATAAAGTTTAGTTCGTTTGAATAAATTATTATCTATTGATAAATTTTGCTTCAAGCAGTCTTGCTTGCTCTGCCTCAAATTTTGGTAAGAGAGCAACTCACTGCTTAAAGACCGGATTAAATATGCCAAAACAATATAAATTAATAAACAAATAAAGAATTTGGAAAATATCTAGATATCTTCCCCAGAAATTTTCTTGAATTTCTTGTCTTCATATACTCACATAACAGGAGGAGCTCTGTAGTATGCAGGCACAGCAACGGGGAAGAACATTTGTGTAATTCCTTCAGCTTTTATTATCGGGAAAATAATTCCAGAAGCATCCTGCAAAATAACAAACAAGTTTAACCAAAGATAAATTTATGATTCAATAAGAATTTTAAAACAAAGTTCAAGAATCCGATATTATGACTTTGAGCCATTAGCTATGTGCCCAGTTATCATGCACATACTGTGTTAATTTGATATCAATCTATGGTTAATAAAAATGCAATGTTTTCTTGTCACACGAGTCATGTGGCCAAACTGATTGGCTAAAATCTTGAAAGACCGAAGAAGAAAAAAAAGGAGTCAATTAAGCGAAGATACTCACAGAAATCAATATAGCCCCAATCCACAAACGTTTGGGAGATGGAAATGGAATCAATAAGCGTCCAACGCCATACACAGCCACCGCGAAAAAATGCAGAACCAAGCTCAATGGCCGGGGGTTTAGCCGTCAGAGTATTGATACTGGTCCACTTGAGAAAACACCTCCAAGGCTCAAGTAAGCATGAATGCGGCATTTCCTTCCTTCCAAGATCTGAAGATGCAAAGAAAACTTTGTATAATGCGCCTGCTAATGTGTTTATTGTAGATGTTGTTGGAATTTTATTGGTATTTCAAAATACTAATTTCGACGTTAGATGGAAGTGAGAGCAATCACTTTTATATTTAGTTTAAAATTAGTCATGTGTTTAATATAGTTAAAAATTAGAATTGAATAAGTCAAATCTAAATTTGATTTGAACTATTTAAATTGAATTAAATTGTGAGACATTTAGATGATTAATTCAGATTAAATAAGGAAAGTGATTGACTAATTCAAATTGAATTAGGAAAATGATTATAGAGGATTTATCTATATAAAGAAGAAATGAAAACAATCTATGACCTCTCCTTCTATCTCATAATTTTTCTTTTACTGTTCTACACTGTTGTTTAAAGTGCAACTTCACAACAATAGCTTCATTGAATCATGGAGATCAATCCGCATTATTTATGTCCTTTTTGCACAAGAAAATCTTTCTAGAGCAGCGAAAATTGGTCTTAAAGACAGTGCATTGTGCACACCTTACCAAACTTATGATTGATGTGGATAAGCAGTGTTGTGAATAGTACTTCATGATAGTAACATTAACAATGCCGCATGAACAATGTTGTGAACAATAACGTAAACAGTACCCACAATTACTATTTATAGAATTATATTCTTTATGTTGAAGTTGTTGATTCAGCTAATTTTAGACATCACAGAAGCAATATTGACTCATATTTCTAACAATCGTAAGACATATTTTATAAGGTTTGATTATTGCTTCAAATAAGGTACGTAAGACTTATTATTTATTATATTGCCTATAAAATACTTCGAAGATTTGTGATTTATTAAAATATATATGATACCATATCCTGAATTAAGTGACTTTAATATATTGACCATAGATAGATAAAAAACATTGCCTACCTAAAATTTTACAAAAATTTACGCAGAGGGTTATTATGAAATTTGTAATAATTAATTCAAATTGCGCATGAATCTGAAACTTTTATATGATATACTAGACATCCAAAGGAATCTTTAGAAACTTGTTGCAACAAAATTGGATGAGAATGCACTTTATAATGATTTTTTTAACTCATATTTGTTACATTGAAAATTTCTAATTTCAGCACAATACACGAGTTACGAAAGTAATTTACAATACCTAGACTTTCCTCAAAAATTATGAACTAATTTAATTAAGAGAAATTAAATCGCATGTGTATAATGATTATGAAGAAGGTCATTCCGGAAGCATTAAAAGATTTTATGTTTGGAAAAATAACTAAAGCTAAAAAATTTCTTATCGAAATTGAAAAGAAATTTGTCCAGAACGAAACAAAAGAAATAGATATGCTTTTGACAAATATAATTTCAATAGGATATAAGGGTAAAAATGAGGTCAAAAAAGGGAAGAAGAATAATAAAGTTGCAGATGCAGCAACTCAAACGAAACAACAAAAGAAATTGGGTGATCCATAAAACACTAATTGTTTCTTTTATGGAGCTGAAGAGCGTGGTTTGGTTTGTTCTGAGGTTAATTTAACTTCGATGCCTAGATACACATGGTGGATAGATTCTGGTGCAACAACTCACATTAGTGTTTCTATGCAAGATTTCCTAAATTACCAAAAGCCTAGTGATAGTGAAAGATACATCTATATGGGTGATGGCAAAATAATAGAAGTTGAAGTAATTGAAAATTTTAGGTTATTATTAAATACCGAATTTTATTTGGATCTTGATAAAACATTTATTGTTTTATCTTTTAGATAAAAATTGATTTTCATTTCTACTTCAGACAAATCTGGTGATTCTTGTTCATTTAAAAATAGAAATTTTAGTTTATTTCATTATTCGAAATTGGTTAGCTCTGGTTCTTTATCAGGTAATGATAATCTTTATTTAATTTATACGATTGTTTCATTTAATAAATCTCTACAATTGAGTATATGAGGTACAAAGAGAAAATTAACCAATGAGAATTCGGCTGCATTATGGCACAAGAGATTGGGTCATATCTCTAGAAGAATAATAGAGAGACTTGTGTCAGACCAAATTCTCAACTTTTTAGATTTTACAGATTTTAATACTTGTGTTAACTGTATCAAGGGGAAACAAACTAATAAAAAGATATTTGAAGCTAACAGGACTTTGGACATCTTAGAACCCATACTTACAAACATATGTGGGTCATTCCTTACAGTTGCTTGGAACAGTCAACAATATTTTATTACGCTCATTTATGATTTTTTTTAAATATGCCTACATATATCTCCTTCATGAACAATCACAGTCATTGGATATATTCAAAAATTTTAAGGCTGAAGTTGAGAATCAACTCAACGAAAAAAAAATCAAAAGCATCAAATATGACCGTAGTGGTGAGTACTATGATAGATATGATATTTCCAGTGAACAACGTCCATTTGCTAATTTCCTAGAAGAATACGGTATCGTCTCACAATACACTATGCCGAGCTCGCCTACTATGAATGGTGTTGTTGAAAGATGAAACAGGACACTTAAGGGCATGGTAAGGAGTGTGATTTGTCATTTTACTTTACCCAAATCACGCTAGGGAGAAACACTTAAGACTACAACATATATCCTTAACAGAGTTTCAACTAAAGCAACTATTAAAACCCTTTATAAACTTTTGACAAGTAGGAAGCCTGATCTAAAGCATTGGCATGTTTAGGGATGTCCAGGTAAAGCAAGGCCTTATAGGCCTAATAAAAAAAAACTAAACTCCAGGACGGTGAGTTGCTATTTTATTGGATACTCTAAACTATCCAGGACTAAATCAATTTTCGAGTCAGAAAGTGTACAAGTTTTTTAGGGAGTCAAGTTTGTGGGGAAAGATACAGTAAAAGACTTTGTCTTTAAAGAGAATTATATTAATATTCTCACAGGTGTCATTGGCATTGATCAAGGTCACATTCCTGACTTTGTTCAAGATTATAGATCAAGGCAATATTTGAGAACCACTCATTCCAAATATTGTTCTAGAAGAATAAACTCCAGATATTATTCCAGAAGAACAAACTCTACCACCTCAAGAACTTATGCCATTAAGGAGATCCACTAGAGAAATGAGAAGTGCAGTGTCAGATGACTACATTGTATTTCTTCAAGAACATGAGGTAGACATTGGATTAATGGAAGATGATCCAATCAATTTCTATTAAGCCATGGAAATTTCTAACTCTCATAAGTGAATTGATGCCATGAATAAAGAAATAAAATCCATGAAGGGTAATAACACATGGGATCTTGTCCCATTGCAAAAAAGTGTGAAATCCATTGGTTGCAAATGAATATTTAAGACTAAGAGGGATTCGAAAGGCGATGTGAAGAGGAACAAAGTGCGTCTTGTCCCTAAGAGATTTACACAGAAAGAATGTATCGACTATAAAGAGGCTTTCTCTCATATTTTTTCGAAAGACTCTTTCAGGATTATAATGGCATTACTGGCACATTTCAATCTTGAGTTACATCAAATACAGGTAAAAACAATGTTTCTTAATGGTGACATTAATGAGACGATATATATGGTGTAGCCAAAAAACTTTGAGTCAGAAGACCTAAAGAATATAGTTTACAAGCTTAAGAAATCCATCTATAGGCTCAAATAAGCATCTCGACAATGGTATTTTAAGTTTCATCAAGTGACCATTTCGTTCGGTTTTGAGATGAATTTGGTTGATGATTGCATATATTATAAGTTCTATGGGATTAAGTATATTTTTCTGATTTTATATGTTGATGACATTTTTCTTGCTAGGAATGATATAGGCTTATTGCATGACACTAAGAGATTTCTATCTAAGAATTTTGAGATGAAAGATCTTGGTGACACCTCTTTTGTATTAGGCATACAGATACATTGGGATCACTCTCAATGTATTTTTCGATTATCAAAAAGGAGCTATATCGAAAAGTTCTCAAGAGATATAGCATGCAAGATTGTAAATCAGGTGATACCCTTATAGCTAAAGGAGATAAGTTTAGTCTCAATCAGTGCCCTAAAAATGATTTTGAGGAAAAGAAGATGCAGAAAATTCCTTATGCATCAGCAGTAGGAAGTCTAATATATGCTCAGGTTTGTGGATATTGCGTACGTTATTAGGATGTTGAGCAAATATATAAGTAATCTAGAAGTAGACTATTAGAAGGCAGTCAAACGAGTCTTACGGTATTTACAGAGAATAAAAGACTATATGCTCACGTATCGGAGGTCAGATCAGCTTGAGATCATTGGGTATACTGACTCTGCTTTTGCTGAATGCCAAGATAGTATGAAGTCCACAACGAGCTACATCTATATATTAGCTGGAGATGTTGTTTTCTAAAAGGATGCTAAATAATCTCTTGTAGCATCTTTCATAATAGCAGTAAAGTTCATAGCATGTTATGAGGCATCTAATCACATAATATGGTTGCAGAAACTTGTCACGGGGCTATAAATAGTAAATGGCATTAATATACCACTCAAATTATTTTGTAACAATAAGTTAGAAATAATATATTCCAATAAAAAACAAGAGCTCGACGAAGTCAAAGCACATAGACATCAAGTTCCTAGTTGTTAAAAGAAGAGTTCAAAATGGACAATTATCTATAGAGCATATTGGCACAAACTCCAGGATTGCAGATCTGCTTACTAAGTAATTACCATCCAAAATATTTCATGAGCACACTGCTTTGTATAGTTATCATGTCATTTAATGATATTTAGTTTTAGTGGGAGTTTGTAATTTTATATTCTCGTATGATATAGACAATTTTCAGTTATTTCAATTTATGGTTATTTAAGGTTATTTTCTGCATAAATAAAATTTTAGTTTATTCACACTATAATTTTGATAAGGTTTGATCTCACGAAGGTTAAAAGAGAACCAGCTGAAAATTGACGTGTTAAGATCACATTGCATGCAATTTCTATGCTACATATCTACATTATAATTCATGTTATTCAGTTGTATTGGCATAGTGACCATTGATGGATCAAGTTACAACAGTTATAACGAAGGCCGCTTTGATCCTATATTCATATGATTGATAGACCAGATTGGTTATAGATACATTTGGTAATAACATTAAAGTTGCGCTCATATAGTTATTTTTGCATAACATAATTATAAGGTTTCACATATAGCCCAAGTGGGAGATTGTTAGATATTTAATCCAATATTGTTGAATCTTTAATCCAATGTTGAGCTTATATATGAATAATTATGTGTTATAGACTGTCATATAAGGTTAAACCCAATTAAAAGTGATATAATTAAGTTTTCGATAATTTGGGCTTTAATATATCTAATAGAGTGTAAACCTTTAATGTGTAGGGACCGAATGGTATTATAATTCTATGATAGGCAAAATTAAAAATACTCAGTGACAACATGAAAGGTTGTCTAAATAAGTAGTTATAATCTAAGGTCACACGTATCATATTCTATTCTATTCTCTCTGATATCCCACCATCAGAAAGAGTGCACATAGAAACTAAAAGGCACTAAAGTGCTATTTAGGATATACATGTTGATCTAAAATGCTAGCATTATGGATTCAAGTACGCTTCCGTATATTTAATTATTAATTCTTAGTGATACAACATGAATTTCTTAAATATTTTAAGTGATGAATTTTACCATAAATAATTTAATTATTCTAACATATGTATCTTGTTCTCTTTTCGTATATATATCTACTGGCTAGGTAAGATGCTTTAATGGCCGCTCTCACTATTACACACCCATAAGCGCAATTATAGTATAGATATGTATACGTATATGTATATGTTTGTAACTCTTGCTATGCTACTCTACAAAATTTGGAATAAAATGAAAACTATAAAGTTTAATTCGTTTGAATAAATTATTATCTTTCCATCCAAAAAATAATTATTATCTATTGATACAATTTGCTTCAAGCAGACTTGCTGCTCTGCCTCAAATTTTGATAAGAGAGGAACTCACTGCTTAAAGATCGGATAATATAAATTAATAAATAAATAAAGAATTTGCAACATATCTAGATTTCTTGCCCTAAAATTTTCTTGAATTTCTTGTTTTCATATTCTCACTAACAGGGGGAGCTCTGTAGTATGCAGGCACAGCAACAGGGAAGAACATTTGTGTAATTCCTTCAGCTTTTATTGTGGGGAAAATAATTCCAGAAGCATCCTGTAAAATAACAAACAAAATGAATCAAAGAATTTTGAAACAAAGTTCTAGAATCCGATCTTAAAGACTTTGAACCATTAGCTACGTGCCTATTTATCTTACACATACTGTGTTAGTTAGATATCAATCTATGACTAATACAAATGCAATGTTCTCTTGTCACACGCGTCATGTGGCCAAACCGATCGGCTAAAATCTTGGAAGACCTAAGAAGAAAAAAGGAGTAAATGAAGCGAAGATACTCACAGAAATCAATCTAACCCCAATCCACAAACGTTTGGGAGATGGAAATGGAATCAATAAGCGTCCAACACCATAAACAGCCACTGCAAAAAAATGCAGAACCAAGCTCAATGGCCGGGGGTTTAGCCCTGAGAGTATTGATATTGATCCACTTGAGAAAACACCTCCAAGGCTCAAGTAATCAAAGCATGCTTGCCGCATTTCCTTCCTTGCAGGATCTGAAGATGCAGAGAAAACTTTGTATAATGCGCCTGCTAATGTGTTTATTGTAGATGCCACAGGCTGCAAGCACAGAATTAGGCGCTAATATTTTAAGCTAGCAGCAGCTTGAGTGTGCTGTAAGTAAATAACATTATGAATGGTACATAGTTACCTTGCGCAGTGTGTAAAAGGATTCAAAATATTTGCAAAGGGAATGTGCATTGTCTAAAGAATGCAGAGGTCTGAGGAGATTTCTGAGTAGAATGACATCAGATAAGGCTACTGTCATTCCACCTCCGGTTAAAGGATGCCTCATGTTAAATGCATCTCCCATTGAAAGCACACCTGGAGTTGGATATGGAGCTGCTGGCATGCTTCTATTTGGCATTGTTCTCATGTTTCCTTTATCAGTTGCTGATATAAAAGCAGCTTGCAGCTCATGGGGAATCTGAAAAATTAGTCCCTCAATTAGTCCAAAATGAAGAAGCAATTCTTGTTTTGAAAGGCCAACATAAGTTCTTTCCAAGTAATTCCTACAAAAATTTCTAGCAAAAGAAATGTACCTGGGGAGCAATTACAGTTTTCAAATATTGAGCCATTTCACCACTGGAAATGGAAGGTACTTTTTGGCCAGGGATATCGACCAGACAGCGAATCTCGGTGCTGCTGATGGGATAAAATAAGATAGGTGAAGGTTCTGCGAGGACAACATGCCCATGACTTTCATATGGAAGCTTACAATTCTCCAAGGCCAAGCCCACGAAACAAGAGGGGACCTCAACCTGCAGAATTATAATCACAAGTTAAATTGCAACTTTCAGAAAAAAACTGCTTGTAAGAAATTGGAAAGATATATGATTTACTATCTTCATTTGACAAGATTAACACGCATCTTCACCTTAGGATTGCAGAGATTGCGGCGCAAATTTGAACAGCAACCGTCGCATACTACAGTGAGAAGAGCATATGCTGTATGCTTTTCACCAGTCTTGGTTTTGTATTCAACTCCTTTGATGGTTCCGTTGTGTTCAAGAAGAGATGTCACTGTTCCTTGTTCCATTCTTACACTAAACATAAGATTGGGCAGAACATTCAATAATTTATAAAAATTTATTTCAAATGATGAAATGAATCAAAATGAACATATATGAAGGGAAGAAAGAAGTACTTGGGAAGAGAAGCAGCCTTTTCTCTCATTCTTTGTACAAATCGCCCGTGGTGAAAGCTTCTCCCTGCCACATTTGAATTAAGATTTCCCAATGGATATGAAAGTTTAGTACTTTTCCCATCTTTGTAAAGAGCATATCCATGCACATTCTGAGCATCAATATCACTGACACAATCTGCAGCCACATGTTTTTAAGTTACAAGATGGATCTATATCGATGAAAATGGAATAACAAGATTCAAATTGTCAGAGCTTGCCTTCTAGACCCAACTCTACTAGCTTTAGATATCCACCAGGTTGTAGCAGCTCTCCAACAATTCTGTCAGGCTGGCGTAAGTCTCTTTCAATCACATGAACGCGGCGCCCATCCTGAAAAAAAAATCCCAGATAAAAAAGTTTATAGAACATACTCAAAAACAGATAGGAATGCAAAATGATATGTTTTGATTCCTTTTATCACCTTGCCAAGAGTGGAAGCAAGAGCTGAACCTGCAACGCCAGCACCAACAATGATTACATCCGTGTTTTTGCCTGAATCTGATTTGCATGTTCTGTTTTCTGAGCTCTTCATTGAAGAACCTACGCTCTTCTTCTTTCCTTTTAAACTGTAGAACAAGGCAAATCCCAATAGAGTAGCTACGACCGTCCCCAATATAACCATTTTCACAACTTTATGAATTATAAGATAATATGAACTGTGAAGATTTTTTGTTTGTGTGTTTGATTTGATTTTTCAATTGAAATTGGCGCCTTTTATAGGCTTGAATTGTTATAACCTATTATTATAAGCTGCTGAAACACATCTTGGCTTTTAGCTATTGGCCAAAATACATTATGGAGTAACAATGTTTTTTTAACTTTCTGAAGGGATGTGATAGGGTGAATAAGATTACAGAGGAAGGCATAATCATTGTTAGTTCAAGACAGTAGGATTGAAGATATCATGTGATTATCATCATCAAGACAGTTTATGCACCTTATATTATTAAATGATCTGTACTGGATTGTTGAGTTTCCAAGTCACGACTGCATTTTTCAAGCAATTGTTTGTTTGGAACGTGTGGAGTTTGAATTAGGGGTCTTCAGTCTCAAAATTTTCAAAACCATGTGAGCCAAAACTAGGGGTTATTAAGATTAAATTTAAATAAAGTTACAAAAAATACAGATATAAACAAAACAAAGCTCTAAAGGTGTCCATCTGGTGCTTACCAAACAAAAGAATAATTTCTTCTGAAAATTTTTTGACAAGAATCTATTGCCAATGCAAAGGCTGGGTCAATTTACCAGTCATAGACGCGTGAGCAGTGTTTTGTTGAGCATCCATTGATTATGTTTTTTACTTTATTTTTACCCACGTAATTTCTTGACCTCAGATCCATTTTTATCATAAAAACCCTGATCCAGCAGGACAATAACGTTTCATTGCCTTGGCCCATGCGATTCCATATTCTGTTGGATTGGGGTCAAAAAGTTTCAAACTCAAAATGAACTTAATTTTTTGACAAAATTGATTTGTGTTACTGATATATGTGTTCAGCATGGTGCAAGCCAAAAATCATTGCAAATTCTCTCCTCTCTGAATTGCTCCGTTCCAAGCTCAGTGGCCTCTCCACCAATAGGCTCATATATCAAAAAAGGAAATTTGATCTATATGCCTGTTTTGAAAGTGTGAACTCAGTTTTCAATACACAAAGATAATAGAGGAAAAAGAAACCAAAATTTTATATATCAATTGGTAAATAAAAATTAAAGAGTCAACAACGGGTGTTGTCTTTTTCATAATCAAGATTCAACCACAACATGCAAATCACTAATACACAACAAAGCTAACAAGTACAAAAGATGTGCTCATGAGAGCTCAACAATCTTTGGCCGCTTTTTTGATTTCTTGTTTTCCACATATTCACTCAATGAATCATCCTTGTTTGTCTTATCGTTGTCGTCATTTTTATTATCCTCGTAGTCGTCGTCACTGTCATCACTACTGTCTTCAGTTTCAGTTTCACTATTGCTTGCAGGCAAAGGAATCGCTGACTGATTACCAGTGATTGCAGATTCAGCAGCACTGACAGCCTCAGGAGTATGCAGATCAGCTATCCCCAGCATTAGATCCTATCATTAAGATGCAACTTAAGTGGTGTTAATGGACCAGCTGCCACAATATAAAAAGTATGAAGACAGAAGAGGGAGAGACCTTCGCTTACCATTTCAATAACTTTAGATTCGTTTCCAGTAAGCACTTCCATATCATAATATTGAGCATTATCCTACATTTGGTCAAAAGAAGCACAAGTTAGTGATTCCGAGAGCAAGGTTTAGATGGGATAAATGATATAGATTTAGTAAGAAGATCAAATCACAAACCTTTGCATCAAGTTGGAGCCTTTTATTAGCCTCTGAAATGACTCCCAAAAACTCTTTAACTTTGCCCAAAACTGAAAAATGACAGACAGATTATTGGACACCATCAAATACCCACAAAATGTATATGACTACACACCGAGAAAATTCCATAAAATAAACTTGATAAAGATGTTCCAAATTCCAGAAACAAGTTTGCAAACAAAATGATTCTCTAATAAGGGCTTCTGGAACTCTTTAATTCAAAAAATTACAGAAAAATAATTTGAAATTCCTTTCTCCTTTAAAAAATTTCATAATTTATCCCTTAAGCATGATCTTTGCAATAATCTAACTGTGGAAATTGAGTGCACATGAACCCATTTCACAGAGAAGCAACAGGCATGACAAATTATCAACCAAAAGCCATTATTTTGAAGGGAGAGTACCTTCAAAACACATAGAAATTCAGAGTACCTTGGCTTCTGGGAACTGGTTCGTAGCTGGGCCTTTTATTGGGGTTTGGTTTCTTTAACTCAGTTTTCGAGTCTTTCTTGTTACAAACAAGAAGCGCAGATTCTGCAAATATAAACACAACCGTTGAACAACAGTGCTAGCAAGATAGACATATATTGAAAAAGAGAGTACAACTGTGTACCTATAGCTGAAGCCGAAGAATCATTGTGCTCTAAGTGCAAAAGATCTTTACTTGTGCCCCCCATTCCTTTCTTTCTTTCCTTCCTTTTTTTTCTCCCTGTAGATAAGGAAGCACAGACTAATGAGGACTTTAGAGACCATAAAATTCCAAAGACATAGCCACCAAAAGCTAAAATTTTAAAAGCAACCCAAATTCTAACAGAAAAAATCATAACAAACCCAAGCTAAAATTTTTAAGTTATTTAATTTGTAATCGGGTTGTGAAGTTAGTCTTTCAAGTCAAAAAAAAACTCAATAAAAAATTAATGTTTTTAACATTAATTTAAAGAGAATTGCAACTTGATAATCACATTAATATACAGAAATTAAATTTTATTTTTACAAGAAATGAAAAAATCGAAACTGCCACTTCTTTGTACCTCAAAGATCACGTGGGTTCGAGACATGCAGTGGATTCGCTGCTGGTGCTAGGTTCGCTGCAGCCACTGCTGGGCTCGCAACTTGCTTGGTTGCCTGCTGCGTCGCGTGCTCGCCTCGCGACTCGCGGGCTGCCTGCTGCCTGCTGCAGTGATTTTCTGACTTGCCTGCAGGCTCGCGACGATCAGTGGCGATGATGGCTGTGAGGTCCCGCTGACATGCTATGTTGCAGACTTGCAGTGCTTTTGTTTGATTGTTTCACCTGTGTTAATTTAGGGCTAGGGATACGGTTGCTGCTTTGATATTTTGATTTTTTTTTTTTGGGTTTCCTTTTTTTCTTAATTTATATATATATATATATGATAAAGCTCGGGCCAACCCCGGTTATTTACATAAGGCCCTTAAACAAGTCCAATATATGCAGATTTTATATTTTTGAACTCATAACCTCAATTTTATATTTTTTTTATTTTGGCCAAGCCTACTTTCAAAGTTTCATTTCATCACCACAAACATAATAAGAGATGGAAAATATTTCAACCACACGGATGGCTCCTCTTCATTGGCAATATGGAAGTAATAATTAAGTGAGAAGCTTTGTTTTCATGTATGATTAATTATAATAAAATTAAGAATAATTTGTTAATTAGTTGATAAACTTTATTGAAAACCTGTATGAACTTTTTGGGTTTTAATTATATATTGTGGATTTTGTTTAGTTCAAATGAATATTTATTTTTTTGTATTCTGCTCATTTAGAAAAAAAAAAAAAAAACAATTTGGGAGCCAAACGTCTCTATTTCTTCACTCACAAACACAAACAGCTACAAACAAAAGGTTGCTTGCTTTACTTCTAAGTATCAAGATACATTACCCAAATGATCATTAATTCGAAAACCAATATATAATTATTATTAATTACTCACGGAATAACGAAATGGAAAATCAAATCTGGACGTATTTGCATCAATATTTAGAAAGAGAGCATTCCTTGGGAAGATTGTTCTGAAATCTCTGATTGTCTTTGCAATAATCATAAATCACAAAATAATTTCTAACCCATTTGAACAATCTTCTTTGTATAGGAGTTAAAGTGATGAATTTCTTTTGGTTCCACCAATTTGTAGAGCTTCCTGCCCTGCAAAATCTTGGGTTTCCATTCCAAACACAAGCATCAATCTTGTAATTTCTGAATGAAGCTATGAAGGGACCTTGTGACCAATTGATTTTGTCCTGTCCGCCACGTGTCGCCCAGCTGTCACCGTTCCATAGGCTAATCTTCAGGCTCATTGGTTGCCATCTAGGATATGGGACCCCTTTGTTTGCATGGTTTCTGTATGTCCTTATTGGTATAGAGTCCACCATGAACCTGAAAAATACAAAACAATTTTGTAATTACAACGTGGCACTCACCATAACGTTTGTGAGCCCACTAAATTATTAAAGTGTATTAAAAAGAAAAAAAAAATAACTTACACAATTTGGTGAAGGTTCCACAGGACGGAGTAAGTATGAAAGTCCTTTGTTGGATCAAACCAGAGATAAATCCGCTGTTCTCTATTGTCAGAGCCATCAGCAAAAATATTTGTTTGAAGAATATAGGGCTGCCCACTTACATTGCCAAGAAATTCGAAGTCTATTTCATCTCTGTTTGGTTGATCAGATGTCATCTACATTGTTTATTAAAAGCACTTTAAATATATAAGCACTTTCACACACACACACACACACACAAGTGAAAGAATGGAAAAGTTTACTTACATAAAAGGCTATAACTGTGCCTGCAGAATCACCAGGTACTAGCTTTATTTGCATGTCTAGTTGCCCAAATAAGAACATTTGGTTTGAAGAAAAACCAGCACCTATCAGAGAAATTTTCAAATGGTGAGAAAATTGAATATAGCAGAGAAAATTTTTTATTTGTTTTATATTTTTGGGTTTTTACCAGATTCTTGATCAAGCTTCAATATCCTTGCCTTGCCATCTGCAGAAGTGTTTACATGGCTTGGAGACCAAGTTACAAAAAAGTCCTTGTTGAAATCCCCGGTCGAAACAACAGAAGCTCTTGAAATTTGAAGAAGATATGCACTAAGAAACCCAATAAATCCAATGAATTTGAGTAAATTAGTCATGGCTTTGGTTAACAAAATGGTATGATGCATGTTGAACAGGCTAGCTTATATTTATAGGTTTTGCATCAGAGACCAAAAGAAGTAAAAAAAAAAAAAAAAGAATAGAAGCGAAGTTTTTGTTTAAGCAAGAATATCTTCAGAGGGAAGCAAGGAAATATCAGGCTGCTGTTAGAATCTTTCTTCTTGAATATATTGAAATTTCATTCATGGATTTGTGATATACAACAAATGGTATTAGAATGTGGTGTGACTAATCGCTAAATTATCGGCTTAACTTAATATAAGACCACGTTTAATTTGATTTTAGTGAGGAAATTAATTGTATACAAGTTAATTACATTTAGGCTTTTTGTACAAGAGCCTTTTCTTTCTCTGTCATGCATTAGCAGAAAGTCTAGCAAAGTGAGAAACTGAATAGAGGCTGGCCTTCTTTTTCTCTAAATTGTGCTTTTCTTTTCAACATATATAACTGGGTCTTTCAAGCTACCCTTTTGCAAAGGCCTTAAGTAGCAAGCTTATTCTTTCCTTTTGCCTGTTTAATTAATTACTATCACAACTCACACACTACAAGTTAAGTTAGCTAAGATATCATTACCTGTAGAGTATCTTCAGAAGAAATTAAGATTGAGCAGTTAATAATATTATTTGGATTAGTGAGTCATCTGAGTTGGGAATCGACTTGGGGTTTTGCCATATGTCGAGGAGAAACATTTATAAACATAATGAATATGGATTGCTTGGTTGTGTAGAAAGCAGAAGAGGAAATTAATCAGAAAGTTCACTGAAGCTTTAATCCAACTTCAAAATCATTGCCGGAAGATCAACACTAATCTAACTAATAATGAGAGAGTAATTAGTCTCGATATCCACAGTTAGGTGTGGGTTCTCATGCTGATTTGAGCTTTATTTTGCTCTTTTTTTTTTTTGGGTATGATTAAAATGGCCGGCAATTTTAAGTTATTTAGATTTTTTTTTCCGACAATGAAGTTACAATAATGATAATCCTTTTTTAATCTAAAATATGGAGGAAGTTAAGACCAGCCCAAACTTTTCTCCCACTGGGCTTCAGCATAAAGCCCACTTGAAAAATAATAAAAATCTTACTCTAGTCATGGCGGCCGAATGCTCACTAAGTACGTGGATCACGTCATGTCGTATCTAATTTTTTTCTCCTCAAACCCGGCACAGCCCACGGCTTGAGCCTACTAATGTTATGCTCGTGCCCTGCCTTGGATCATACCTAAAAAAGCCTATCATCTTTTTTTTTCCCCACAGGATACTTAAAAAAGCTAACGTACATGATTTGTTTTTTTCAAGCACACGTGCTTGACGTATCTTTTCAAAATCACGTATCATTTCTTCAAACTTATCGATTTATGTAATTACAAATTTATAAATAATAATAATAATTTTATTAAGAAAATAATTAACATTTTATTAAGACATTAAAATAATTACATAACTATATTTTTACAAATGATAATAAAATTTTTATTAAGAAAATAATTAACATTTAATTTAGACATTAACATAATTACACAATTATATCATCTAATTTTAATATTATTTTTATTTAAATATGAAAAATATTTTATTCATAAATGAAACATATCTCCTTTAATTAACATATGATTTCATAAATGAAATATTAATTAAAGTTGTAAAAATTTAAATTTATAATTTATAAAATCATGATATTTATAATTATATTTTTAAAATCATGAAATTATTTATTCATTTAATAAATTATAAATATAAACAATTATAATTTTTTTTAAAACTAAGACTAAATTAATTTTTAAAAATCTATGCTAATAAAATATATTAAAAAATTTAATTTCAAATTATTTGTAAAATCATAATATTTTATATTTATTTTTATTAAAAAATTATATAAATATACTTTGACTCATTGGCCCATGGTCACGTGCTGCCCCATTAATAAAGTGTGTTTATTACATAATTTTTTATATATCGTGTTTTGATCAATTTTTAATTGTATTATATTTTTAAAGTTCACATGTTTAAAATTTTAAGTTTGATTTGGCCCACATGAGTATCATGTTATATCGCAGTACTAAAATGTGTTCGTGCTATGGCGTGGCATGCCAACTTACCATGCAAAAGCACACTTTATCTTTTCGATAGTTCAGTACATATTACATTTGTGATTATTTCAAAAATTTATTAAATATCAACTTTAAAATTTGAATTTTTTTTATTAATAATTCTTCATATAATTTTAATATTATTAAATTATCTTTGACAGCAATGAATAATCAACGATATTTTATTAAATTATATTGGATAAAAGAATGAGAAATTTGAGTTAATTTTTTTATATCGAACAAAACAATGATTTAGATTTGAATGATCTGTACCAGTTAGGTTTGGATGATTACAAATACATCAAGTTTGGCTTCATTTATTTTTTTTATATAAAATAAATAAATCAAAGACGACAATGTCTGGGTGAATTTATAATAATGTTATTGTTTTATGCTCCATTAATATAAAATAGTGGTGCATTTGTAAAAATAACTAATATTTGCCTGTCCCTGAACTGAAAATTTCACTTTGGTTGCACGTGTCACTCTCAAATGCCTCTCCTTTCACTGCCGCCCAAACCAGCCAACCAGACAACCGAACCAAATTGCAAGAGAAAGCAACGCAAGGCAGGAAAGAAAGATTTGATTATTTTGATTTTGAGTTTGCGTCACACTCTAAAATTCCAGAAGCGTGATTGGTTAGTTAAGCGGCTTATGGGCCCCATGCTTTAAAAGCTTGGGCCACAATCTCGGGTCAAATTACCACAATCCAACCAGCGTCTTAGTGGCCACAGCTAATGCGGCCCTCCAGGCTCCAGCTTCACCAGTTGGTGGAGTTTTGTGACCCGACACCCCATGCTTACATCGCCCTGTTATTATTATTTATTTATGGGATAAAATAACATCAGGTTCCCTACGGTCGTGCATATTCAAAGACGGACGTGTCTTGTCTATTATGATAATTAAGTGTATTATTTTTTTTTTCAATAAAGTCAATTTTATCGATCCATGAATGTTACATTACAATACTTTCGTGTATAAAAAATTTAAAAAACTCAAAGTGCGCATTAAATCTTTGAATACCTGAAATTATTCAAGGTATATCTCTATCATTGTAAATTTTGTTGGAAATGTGATTCATAACATTCTTAGAGTCAATTTTTTTATATACACGAGGTAAGACTAAATTTCGAATCAAGGCAGCCAGGACCTATACGGCACAAATGGATAAAACATGCTCTTGGTTGAGAAAACTTAAAGACTGAAGGAGGGTCGATGGTATTACCTCATTAATTTATTATTGTTACAGAAAACGCAAACGAATGGTAAGAAAACGACAGAGGGTCGATGGAAGAAAATTAAAAATTGGAAAAATAAACGAAGAAAAGGACAAAGAGTTGGAATATTTTTTGACAATGATGCTGCTAGCTGGCATCTTCCGTACGTGCGCATTGTGTGCCAGCTCATGCATTGTCTCTATTGTGAGTTGAAATTGCATGGCGCCGTGCTTACCATTTATTTATTATTTATCAAATGGTACAACTCAATTCATGATCATTTGATGCTCTACGTTTTTGGGTGTAAGATTCATTATCACTGCATTTGTTTTGAGACTATGTTTTTTTTTCCCCCATTTTTGTTAAAATTAGGTGCATTTAGGTTGCAATTACAATTTGTAATTAGCAAAGAAAAAATTGTGATAAAAATTAAGCTTAAATTCATATGAGAAAAGTATTGAGAAAATACCGGATACTAGTGTATTTGTTTCAATAAAATATGAACTAATTTTGTTAAAAAATAATTAAAATATTATGCTTGTTACACAATGCATATCTTATGGGGATTCATTTAACTTCTTTTGTTTTTGTTTTTTATCCACAAAAAGATAAAATTGTTATTTTTAAATTTTAAAAAATTTTACAAAGCATGTTTCCAAACATACCCTACATTTACAGTCCCTACCTTCTAAAGCAAAGGTTAAAACCTTTTAAATTTTTTCACAACCTCAAAGATAAGCTTCGTATAATTTAAATTATAAAACAAAATACAAATTTAAAAAGAAAATATACGCCAAATAAATCTTTAAACATGGACTATGACAATAATATTTAGGATATTATATCCATCTAACGGCGGATACTGTAATTGAAACCTTAAATAGAATTATCATATTATATTATTTTATAACCTAAACTTTTCACTATTAAATTTAAAACTTGATCAATTGAAAAAAAAAAAGATTTAATGATATTTTCAATGTCTCTCATTGTATATATTCTTATTGGCAATGTGTGTATATTTATGTCATTATGTAGGGGAGAATATATTTATGATAAGAATTCAACGACGTATATTCACTCAATAAAATTAATTATATTATTATGTAAAAAAAAAAAATTCAGAGAACAAGTATACACTAGAAGTACCCTAACTGTGTAACTTAATCTCAATCGTAATATCAATCTCACAGAGCAAATAATGAAGTTGACCCCATGACAGCGAAGCTCTCATTAAAAATGCTCCCAGCTATTTGACAGCCTGTTTCTTCTTAGTATCTATAATCCCCCCACTTTCCATTTGCACTGCTACTTTGTCTTCTTCTTTCCATTTCTAGTTAGATGCTCAATATTTTTTTTTTCAGTCGACGGGTAAATAACCAAACCCTTTATTAAGCAGACCCCTCTTTTCATTTGGCCTCAAAATTTCACCATTACTTCACTGCATCTGTTTCCGTTTTCTGTTTCAATGGATCCGTGCCCTTTTGTGCGGATTTTAATCGGAAATTTGGCCTTAAAATTCCCTACTGTAACATCAAAACCTTATTTTTTATCACGAATCCACCCTTCCTCCTCCTCGTGTTATTGCAAAATAAAGCTCAAGAGCGTGCCGGATGAAATTGCCACGGTCCCTTTAGTCCAAGATGAAACAACACCAACTAATGGAAACCTCTCATACTCTCTGGCGGCTTGCTTTAATCTGAACAAGGCACAGATCGACAAAATGTTGGAAAAATCCAAATCATCCAAAAGCAACAACAGTGCTATTTCTTTGCGGATTGATGTTTATACGGGAAGCAACGGGATGTCGTGTGTGACTACTGACAAATTGCTGGGAAGAGTGTCTGTGCCGTTGGATCTGCGCGGAGCTGAATCTCGACCGTCTGTGATTCACAATGGGTGGGTAGGTATTGGAGAAAACAAAAAAGGATCGCGACCACAGTTGTATTTGACTGTAAAATCCGAGCCCGATCCAAGATTCGTGTTTCAGTTTGACGGCGAACCTGAGTGTAGTCCTCAGGTTTTTCAAGTTCAAGGAAGTGTAAAGCAGGCTGTTTTCACTTGCAAATTCGGTTTCAGAAACTCCAATAACGACCGAAATTTAGTCTCCAGGTTCGTGTCGTTCAATTTTAAATGATTGTATTGGATTGGATTGGATTATGATTGTACATATTTGAAAGGCAAAATTCTTACCAATTTGATGTATTACAACAGAACATCAATGACAGAACAGAGTACGCCAAGGAGTTGGCTGTCGTCGTTCGGGTCCGAAAAGGAGCAGTCTAGCAAAGAGCGTAAAGGCTGGTCAATTACAATACACGATCTCTCAGGATCCCCAGTGGCAATGGCATCAATGGTCACTCCATTTGTCCCGTCCCCTGGTTCAGACCGGGTCAGCCGGTCCAACCCGGGTGCCTGGCTCATTCTTCGCCCTGGAAACTGCACCTGGAAACCCTGGGGCCGCCTCGACGCCTGGCGTGAGCCCGGTAACTCCGATTTACTCGGGTACCGGTTCGATCTTTTACACGACACCATAAGCTCAAATTCTTCCAACACCACCGTCGCAAATGCTAACATCAGCAGCACAAAGGGCGGGAAATTCTCAATAGACATGACAAACAGTGTTTCGACAACCCCGGTACACAGTCCGCAGAGCAGTTGCGATTTCGGGTCAGGGTCATCGTCAGGTCCCGGTTCAAGACCCAGTTCAGGATCCGGGTCGGACTTTGCTTCCTGGTGCGTGGGGCCACCGCCCTTACACAGTCGAGGGTTTGTGATGTCAGCAACAGTGGAGGGAGGTGGAAAGTGCAGCAAACTCGAGGTGGAAATAGGAGTGCAGCACGTGAAATGCACGGAGGATGCTGCCGTATTCGTGGCATTAGCGGCAGCAATGGATCTAAGCGTGGATGCGTGCATGCTGTTTTCTCACAAGTTAAGGAAAGAGCTGAGGCAGCACAGTCAGCAGTCTGTCGTTTGATGTGGAAGCGTTTGTTGTTTTGGCTTTAGGATTTTTGTTTTTTATTTTATTTTTTAAAATTGTATTTTTTATGACGAGTCATGAGTGAGTGAGTGAGTTGGATTGTTCTTCCTTCGGCGGATAAACTGACAGCAGTTTTTGAGCTGTATTTGTAATTAGATTGATTATTATTTTTGTACAGTAAGAAATGATACAGCGGTGGGCAGGCATTTTTAAAATCTTTTTTGTTTGCTTGTTTGTTTATCATTTAAAAAAATTAATTATTATTATGGACTTTTCTAGGTTTGTTTGTTTATCATTTAAAAGAATTAATTATTATTATTATTGGTGCTTTTCTTGGGTTTGTATTTTCATGGATTTCAAATTCTGATCTCAGAATCCTATGTTGGCGGACAAGTTACTGGCTGCAGCAGTCTATATATCATTTATGTAATACAGAGTGGCAAAGGTTAATGTTTTAAACAAAGTATGGCGCATTGATTTTAGATTGGATAATGAGCAGATCATAAGATCAATTTATAGGATTAAAAAAAAATATTTAAGAATTTGTTTAGAATTGAGATTGAATAGTTATAATAATGAAATATTTAATAAATATTAATTATTATAATTTAAAAATTATATTGATATAATTTTTTATTTATATGATAAAAATTTTATTATATTTTTATTAAAATTATTATTTAAAAATAAATTATATTTATTATATACTATTAAATAATTTTTTTGTTTATAATAGATCTAACTTAAAAATTATAGTACTTTAATCTTAAATAAGACCTAAAATTTTAAGAATAATTCAATTTAAAAGCCAAAAACTTATCCATAAAGGAATATGAAGCTATTGCTAAAAATTTACGATAATGTAATCAATTCAACTTCTACCAGTGTAGATTCAAACCCAAAATCTAGGAGGTTGTTGTAGATTTATAATGGTATATGTTAGGAGAATTATGTTTTACCACTAATTTTGGGACCTTTTTTTTAAATTTCTTGTCGAAATAATTCAGTAATCATGTAAAGTAGCCATGATGTGTCATGATGCCAAGTTTTTGGTACACCTTTGGCCTAAGCAAGAGAGCAACCAATTGAGGGATGGTTGTCTGGATACCAAGAAGTAATGTCATTCCAAGAGAAGAAAAATATACTTCCACGAAAATTCTTCCTAAAGAATACAATATGAGTCCAACACAAGTAAAATTACGTTCATTGACCCCATTATACTGTTAGGTATTGCTCTGTTTCGCTTTTTAGGTAGGTGCTTATGTTAACGCAAGGCATCCTGGCTATCGAGGGTCTCATGCCCAATTTACATATGGCGACCTTCATGTGATTTCATAGGTGGGTTGCAGTAAACCCATGCTCATCATCAAATAAAACAACTATGCTCGATAAAATTCAAACCGACATGAAGATGTTTCAAGTCGCGGAACATCCTTACTGGAAAAGATGGAAAATGAGATCGACAAGCATCCGACATTCATAACCATATATGCTAGTGACGGGAGCCATACCACAGAGTACACAGAACCAAAAGCACAAATTAGAGGAAAAGAAAAAAAAAAAAAAACACTATACATGGGTATCATAGGAAGTTTGACAGAAATTATACAGATTAAGACTGAACATAACATAAACCTGCCTACATTTTGCCTGCAAAGTTGGATCTGTATTCTCTAATCATGGACCAATTTAGGTGAGCAAAAACTCGTTATAAACCTTACTGTTTATCAAAACCATGTGAAAAAGTTGTGTTTAAAAACATTGGAACACCAAGGGGAAAAAGCCTGAGAAGCATTTCAACTGAGTCTCTATTCTGCAGCAGCTTCTTTGCTGTTATCCACCTCTGATCTAATATCAGGCAATGTGCCCAGATCTATCTGAGACTCTCTATCATCTTGGAGAACAGATGAGTCAGAAGAATCGATGCGGTCCTCATTGGCTGCCTCCACAACCCCATTCTTAGTGGAAGAGTCTGAGCTTTCATTTGTTTTACCTGATTGACTTTCACTATTTGATATTTCATTCTGAGTTGTACTAGCAGTCTCGTTCACTGCTGAAGACCCAGAACTGACCTCTCCATCTGCATTTGCATTTAACCTTATGACTGTTTCTGGTACCGCAGGCACGGAAATGTTAAAGGAATCTCCTGTGCCTGTATCTGCATCTACGCTTTTTGATGAAATAGTGGTATTAGGATCAATTTGATGGCCATTAGAAGCTGTGTTGTTATTGGCCTGTTCCAGTCCAGTGGTTTGCAGGTCAGTAGCTTCTATGTTAGTTGCACCATCTAGAGTCACATTTTGAGCAGGAGTTGGATTGGCATCCAGCTTAATCTCAGTTCCATTCTGCACAGAAGAACCAGCCATTTCTGTAGTCAATCCTGTTGAGTTGTTGCTTTCTTCTGTACCTCCTTCAGTTGAGGAATTTTTTGCAGTTAAAGGTGAGTGATCCTGAGAGTTGTATGATCCAGCCCCACGATCCTTTTCTTTAGTGGTTGTTTCATTTGATGTAGTACCACTTTCAGACATTTCACCTGCCCCATATTTTAACTCTGGATTCTCCTGATTTCCACTGATTTCATCAGTATTATTTAAATTATTATTCTCTACTAAGACATTCCTTTCAGAGTTCTCATTTGAGTTTTCAGAAGCTGCTTTCTCAGTCTCAGGGATTATAATTTGATTATCATGTGACACTGCACTGGAAGCATCATCTGCCTTGTAGTGTTCTTCTCGGGCCACATGAGTATTCCTATAGACACCCTCATGATCATGATCATCCAAAGAATTCTCATTTTCTACTTCATCATCTTTCTCTTTGCCCTCATTCCCTTCAATCTCACTATCATCATCCTCTCCTTCTCTCTCTTTCTCTTCATCTATAAATTCATCCTCTTGCTCAGTTTCAATTTCTGTTTTTTCTTGATCTTGTTCATCCAATTCATCATCATCACCTCCTCTTCTCTCATCTTCCGTCTCTTCATTCTCATTTTCTTCTTCTTGCTCCTCTTCTTCATGCTTGCTGCCTGCCTCTTCTTGATCCTCTTCATTCTTGTTTTCTTCTTCATGCTCCTCATCTTCATGCTTGTTCTCTCCATCTTCATGCTCTTCTTCTTCATGCTTGTTTGCTTCTTCTTGGTCCTTCATAACATCTCTTTCTTCTTGCTTTCTTACTTCTTTTTCTTCCTCCTCCATTGCATCTTCCTCGTTATCCTCATGCTTCTCATTCTTGGCTGGTTCCTGCACCTGAGGAAGGTCTTTCCTCCCAATTTTGGAATCTCATCATCACTACGGGCTTTGACTGAGACTTTCGCATCTTTATCATCAAATTCCCTTTTCTTATCATGGGAGTGCTTGACTTGGTAGATTAACCAGAAGCAGACACCAAGCAAAAGACAAATCTGTAAAACATGTTTCACTTTGATGCCTTTGGATCTATGGGTCCTACTTGGTGCCCGCTTGATCATGATGTACTTCCTTAATCCCTTACTCCTGTTTACTCTTTTGTGTATTGACACTGCTACCTGAATTCATATTATTGAATAACTAAACAACATCAATCACCATCCAAAGCAATCCAATGATAATTCGGGGGGGGGGCGGGGGAGGGGGGAGAGGAAGCAAAAAAAACTACTTTGATCGGAAAAATTCCTAGTTCTAGTGCCTATATGTGAACTGAACTCTGTAAATTGATCAATTTCAAAAACTTCCTCAGCTGACCAATTTTGAGCATTTACCATATAACAAAAAAACCAAATACTGGATGAATTGGCATCTCTGAAAACCCCAGCTCAGATATACTGCCAGAAAGGGACTCTAGATGTACTCAAACATTAAATAACTGCATATGCTCTTCGAAAGACCAAAGGAACCATGGAATAAAATGAAGCAACCACCTAAACGAGAACTTATATTAAAAAGAAAAGAAATGTAACACATTGAATTGAGAAGTGCGATCATCCCTAAACCATTCTGGATTTCTGGAAACACACAAATTTTTACGAAAGCGTCCTTAAAGCATGCTGGTCTTAAGAAAACACCTAATAGTGCACAAAAATGCCCACCAACCAAACATTTGTCATTGAACAAAGAAAAAAGTGTGCAGAAACCATTTTTCTACCTATGGGTTCTCAGTTTCTACTCTGTTTCTCAGCTTTCATAGAAATCAAACAATAGTCTAATTACTGAATTTGCTACGGATTATGAAGTCCTAACTTCACTACTCAACCAACCTAATCATAAAAAATATTCTATTACTCCTCAATCTAGGCATCATATAGACGGAAAGAAAAAGGCATAAAAAGAAATAATTAGCACTTCTTCCTCACAAAAATAAAAAAAAAAAAATCCTCCCAAATCAACATTAAATTAAATTTAAAAAAAATAAAGAAAGCAAAATGGAAACAATATAAACCCCCAATGGAAACCCTAGAACGCATGTGCAGACCCAGCATCAAATCCAAAAATAAAACCAAAATCCTATCTTCAGATTCAAAATAGTAAACTAAACCACCGAAGTGTCAAAAACACAAACACAATGTCAAATCCAGGTTGCAGATTCAAAAACAACAACTCCAACAACTGAACAAAATTTGGACCAGATTATAAATCACTAACAAAGTCAAGAAACATACAAGAAAAAAACTGAAAACAAGAGATGTTTATGAATAGGAAACAAAACAAAAGAACAAAAGTGAAAGTGAAGCTTGTTAAAGGAAGTACCTGAAGAGTGTCAAAGTTGAGGAAGAGATTTGTAATTTGTACAGTTACTGTTTCTTTCTCCCTTTCTTCCTTTCTTTCTTTCAAGTTTCAGTTTCTCTCTATCTTTTGTCTTTGGTTCTGTTGTTGTACTAGTCGCCCAATGACCGGATCTACTTTCAACCACTTAGCTAATACGGACACTCGACTACAATACTCCACGTACTCGCCCTCAATTTTAAAGTTTCATTTTATTCATCTATAATAAATTTTCTAATATTTTGATTTAATAACACGTTCATTCAGTTGCCAATGTTAATTCAGATCTTATTTTAAAAAAATTATTCATTCTAAACGACACAACTATAATATAAATTTTATAATAATATAATATTTTTATTTTAAAAATAATTAATTATCATTGATATATATTTAGATAAATTTTAAAACAGTGATATATTTTTAAAAAATAGATGATAGGTAATAATCTATTAACTTTAATGAAAGAAATAAATTAATTATAAAATAATATTTTTACTAATAGAAATTATATATTAATATTTTTACTTAAATAATAGTTATAAAATGATATTTTTATCTATATAATTAGTTATAAAATATGTTTATACTCCTACTAAAATTATTTTTAATTTTTTAAATTAAAAAATTATAAAAAAAATTACATCGAACTCTAATTAGCGGACCTTTTTTCAAATCAAATATGTGTATTTTAAATTCTTATTAAATCAAGTGAAATTTTCTTATTAAAGCTAACAGTAAAGTTTGATTTAACAAAAAAAAAATCTTTTAATTAGACTTAAATGTAATTAATTATAATTTTTTATTTAAAAAATTAAAAATAATTGAGTAAGGACAGAAACATATTTTATAATTAATTATAAGGATATAAATATTATTTTATAACTATTATAAAGATAAAAACATAATTTTATAATTAACTCTAGGAGCAAAAAAATATTTTATAATTAAGATTATCACCCTTACCTATTTTTAAAAATATATCATCTTTTTTAAATTTATCAAAATATATGTCACTCAAAGATAATTAACTCTAAAAAAAAAGATGCAAAATGATTTCTCATATATTAAAAATAACAGCTGCTAAGTTACTTATAATATAGCTTACAACAATCTAAAAATAATCATGGGTAAGTTACTTATAATATAGCTTACAACAATCTAAAAATAATCATGGGTAACTATTTTTAGATACATGTTTTTTTTTTTTAATAAGCTTTTCGCTGTAACCCAATAAGAGGAAAATTAAGGTACGACTGGGCTCAACTCATGTAATTTGTATGGATAAGATTCAGGCCCATTACAGGCTCTGTGATCATAATTGATAGCTTAGCAGAAAGCTATTATTCAATTCATGCATAAAGCTTTGTTCCGTTAGGAAATATAAATATATGTATATTAGGAGCAACTTGCAAAATAGTAAATTTTGTACTTTTATTTCTAATCATTTAATTCACAGGAGAATAACAAAGCCAGAAATATTAACCTAAAACAAAAATAAAAATAAACACTAAACATGAAAAATATTATTCATCGTCAATCTATTTCCCACATTACATTCTAATTAAAATGCTCACCGAAACCAAAATCGAAATCACCAACTCCGTCAATACCTCCACTAACACTAATATCTTCTTTAGCATTAACATTAATATTACCAAACATCTCTGGATGATCGTTCCCCAAATTCATATTAGGCACCAAATATTCATTCATCATCATTTCATTAACCCTCAATTCAACTTTCCCTTTCAATTTCTTCATAGCCTTCAAGTACTCTTCAAGCTCATCAATTCCCATATCATCAATAATATTACCCTCTTGCCACCAGAACCTACCATTATTTTTATTCTTCCTTTTCTCCTCTTCAATCATCTTCCCCCTCGTCTTCTCATTCTCCAACTCTTGCATGGCATCTTCATACTCTTTGTTATGTTGTTGTACACATGGTATCGTGTTAACTTCGTCTAGAGACGAGTGATTTTGATCGAGATAGCGATTCAAGATCTTGTCAAAGTCAGGATGGCCGGCGAGGAAGATCTTCCCATTGGGAGAAAACACAATGATGCCTACTTCAGCTCCACACAAGACACATAGCTCCATGGCTTTGCTAAAAAGGCCAGACCGGCGCTTCGAGAAAGTTACTTGCAGGCTGTTTTTGTCTTCAAGTTTCTTGATTTCAATCTTTTGCCTTCCCCTTGTTATCTTCTTTTTGTTGTTGTGATCAATGTTGTTGCCATTGTAGTTGTTATTTATGTTGATGTTATCGTTCATGGTTATTGAGATGGGGAACAAAGAAAGAGATAGGGTTAGGATTTAAATTTTTTTCTAGGGTTTGGACAGTAGGAGTTGAAAGTTTATATTGATGTATTTATAATTTCATATATCGTGTAAGATTTCTTCCTTTTTATTTATTTTTAAATTTTTTTTTGGGTATGTAAGATCTTTAAAGATGTTCTTGTCTAAGCTAAAAATCAGCAAGAAAATGAAAAGACTAATTACCCTAATGACTAATTATTACCATATTTATCTTAGAAAAAGAAGTAAAGGATAACAGTAATAAAACTTAATGAATGGAGATAGAGGAGAAAGCTCCTTGAGAATTTTAGGAAAAATATATTGACTTTTTTTTTTTTTTTCTCTCCTTGATCTTCGAAATCTGCCCTTTTGGTTTTTTTTTTCTCTTCTTTTTTCTTAATAAATATATCAATTCTATTTTGCATTTTCCACGTTTTTGTTCTTTATTTTTTTATTTTTCTTTTCGAGTGAGGAAGTCCGACTAGGAAGTAGGAATTAGGATAGTTAATTAATTTTAATTATTTAATATGTTTGCAGTAATTATTGTGTATAAAAAGAAATGCAATCTTGAAAGATTTGTTAAATCATCGTTGTCGTTGTATTTCCTTATTAATAATATTCTTCCAACCTTATATTGAAAAAAAAAAAAATTCCAGCTAGTTTTAAATTGAGCTTCCAGCTTATATTTTTTTCTTCGTGGGCACTGAATTCATAGTTTTATAATATTTATTTATTTATTTTTATTACATTAAGAGTAAAAATTTACAGAAACTTTTATAATATATCCTCTATGTGAAAATTAAATGATAAGGCATTCAATTCATACTCTGGAGTGGAAATTTTATGACTTGTCATGTAAGTGTCGTAGACTTATAATCTTGTATAGAATTTCATCTATATGATGAAATTATAAACTGACAGATCTTACAATTTTTACTCCAGAATAAAAATTGGACGAAATTTCATCTCTATGCTGAAAACATCAATGCCCAAAGATTTATTTCTCTCCCCTTTTTTTTTTTTTTCTCCTTTCCAGCTTAACACAAATTAGAAAGCCACTCATTGGTTGGGTACTGAGTACCTCCTCACTTAATTTTTGAAGTATGCTCTAACAATTACATTTACGATGAAAGCAATGGATTTAATAACAGCAGAAACCACACAAACTACAATTATTCTTTGTCAGTTACTCGTTAATTAGTAATTGCCATTTGCTATCGCTATCCTATTTCTTTATTATACTTGTGTGATTAATTCACGGTTTCGAAGTAACTAAAGGGTCAAAATAAATTCTTAATTTATATATCATCATTGCAATTTGTACGTGTTTTGCAGTTTCTATATATATTAAAAATAAATGTACTAATTAAAATTATATGACCATTAGTATTTTCTTCAGAATCTCAATTATTGATTATATTATCACAGGGAAATTATGCTAATTAAGTTGAAAAGTAAGTGAAAAAGAAAAATACGAAACAAAAATCATGTTATTTTCTTCTTAACAAGCTAACATTATTATGTTATATGTAAAGGTCATTAAGAAATTGTCCAAATACCTTGTCATTGTCAAAGCATTTTTATTGACAAATTAATATTAGCTAATTCATAATTAATTTCAATTGACAACAATAAACTGAAATGAACAGAGACTAGCTAGCAAGGTACTAGCGTTGTAACTGCCTCCATTTAATGCTAATTAAGCAAAACTCAAAGAAGCTACTGCTGATGATCATGATAATGTCCAAAACCCAAGTTGTAAAAATTAGGAGGAGCTTCATGGGAAGACGCGGGGATCCCAAGAGGTAATTTGCTTTGATGATTATGAGGATTAATATTTTGATTATTCACACCAAAAAATGGTGAAGGGTTATTTTTGGAATCGATCAAAATCTTGTTAGCCTGCTGTTCCACATTCTTCTTTAGCTCTTCCATCGCCGTCTTCAATTGTTCAAGTTCATGTAACCCTAATTCGTTTATAGGAGCTTCCCACCAACATTGGCTGCGACTTGCTTTCCTTATCTCACTCAGCACTTCACCATGCTTCTTCTCAACTTCTAGTTGATGAAGCACTTGTGTTAGTTGCATGTTGAGCTCTTGAATGTTAGCATTTCGATGAGCTTCGATAAGCCTATCTGTGCCGGACTCTGAAGACGAGTTAGGGTTTCGAGCAAGATAACGATCAATGATCGAATCAACATTAGGGTGGCCGAAAGAGAAGGCTTTTTCGGCGGGAGAAAAGACTATTAGGGCAATATCAACACCACAAAGTGTGCTAAGTTCACTGGCTTTTTTGAACACTCCGGCGCGACGTTTGGAGAAGGTTACTTGAAGATGATTTTTCTTTGATATTTTTGAAATTGCAATCTTTTGGCGGCCCGCACAAGGCTTCTTCATCTCCATTGCTAGAGATTAAAATCAAAGAATACTAAAAAAAAAAATTATAAAATTTTTGTTTACTTTTATCTCTCTCTCTCTCTCTCTTTTTTGATTTGTTGTGGTAGCTGTTGGGGAAACATAAGAGTATTTATAGGGTTAATCTACTTAAAGTTTGCCTTGTAACTTTATCATGTGATTAATTCAAGATTTGGAAGTTATCAAATTTTATTCTTTAATGCATGATTAGTGAGAACTAATTATCTACACTAGTTGGCCTTTACAAGATAACAATTTCACCTATGAAGTAATCTGGTTCATTAGTATTAATTTCAATATAGAGAAATCATAACCGAATTCTTCCACTCTATTTTATAATTAATATCTTTCTTCCAATTATAATTGCATACTTTCTAATAGCGGAATAGAATAGCAAATTAAGTTCACATATACATTAAAACTATGTAACAGTAGCAATATATTATTTATACAGTTGGAGATAGGCATTATGCAATTCTCTAATTGGTTTCAATAATTATTAATTAATTTATTGTGTTACTTGGGCATTCCTACTTATTATAGCCAGCAGCTTTAGTGCCAACTTAATAAATCCATATTAATACCTTGCATTTTAATGAAACATGAAGAAATTAAGTTCAGGAAGGCAAATCATATATATCCTCTCTACAGGGCCTTTTCAGCAAAAATATTTTTCTCATAGGAACATTATATTCTATGATCAATAAAATATTTCTACATTGTTGATAGATTTGTTTCAGTCGCTACAATTTTTTTATCCCATATTCTTTCCTGCTTGCTCAAACGCAGCAGGCAAAGGCTTCATCTGCCGTGTGACGCTAAGATTCATATTTCACAACATTATTTTTCGGTAAATCAATATAAATTAGAAATAATGATTATCCTTAGGCGACATAATGAGTCTTACGTGTCAAAATATTCATGCATGGCACTATTGGATAAAGCTGGAATATGTGTGCACAAAAAATAAAAATAATAATAATAATACAATCTCAACAAAAATTTATATTTTGGAAATATAATTATCAATTTCTTTAAAAAAAAAAAAAAAACTTTCGAATCACATTTGGGAATGTTGCCACAGGTGATATTTGAATCTTGACAGTGAATCCCTAAATTTGCTTGACAATCAGCAGCCCATCTTCTTCTCTAAAAGCTTAAGTGTAGGTGAAGCCAAACAATATAAATAATTGACATATGAAATTTTCTTTCCATTATGATGGATGTTGAGATTTCAATGTGATAATAGATATGAAAATATATTAGAGATCTGTTTGGTATTATATATGATGCATGTATGAGCTTTTAAACTATTGTTGCAGCTTGGAAAACAACTTACGCTGGATTAGAAGAAGCTACCAGAAACCCAAAATACTAAAACAAATGGAACATTTAAAGGATGTAAGCGAAGCAACAATTCAAACAATTAATCAAGAACAATAATAAGACATGGAATTTCCATAGCAGTGTTGTGAAGATGGAACTTCATTTAGTCTGAGGTCTGCGCTACGTTGCTCTACATCGAGGGCAATTTCCATGTCCGATTCTTTTGGTCTGTGTTGTGTTAAGGTTTGTTTAACGTGCAGGCATGCTGATGAACCTCTCTTTGGGCATCCTTGTATCTTCCTCACACAAAAATCAAAGCAATTTCTTACTTTTACTCGAAAATCTATGATAAATCTATTATTTCCAATCATTTTTTTCTTATTATGTTGGATGGATATCTGTATCGGATCAAACAAAAGTGAAATGAAATAATCTTTCTTGTTCCAATTGAACTATTGAATTTATTGGTTGTTTAAACAAGCACGAGATAGAGAACAACATGCCTTTTATTATAATTATAATACCATCTTAATTTCCACCTTAATTATAACTCCATAAAACCATCATAATAATGTAATGATTAATACTTAAATAACGCCAAATTGTGTTTTGGATTCTTGATTAACCAAGAAGAAGTTAATCAGTAAAATCCATGTCCAAATCCAGGATTATATCCAGGATGAGGCATCATATCATTCGGATTGAAAACAGCAGCATTATTCTTTGCATCAAATGGAAGATTCATCCCTCCGGCATTTGAACTACTCCCTGCAAAAAATTGCGGCGGATTCGAGCTCTGAATCAGCACATTCTCAGCGTGCTTTCCCACATTCTTCTTGAGCTCCTCCAGTGACATCTTCAGCTGCTCAAGCTGTGGCAAGCTAAGCTCCTCAATCGGAGCCTCCCACCAACACTGAGCCTGAGATGCTTTCCTCATCTGATTAAGCTCCTCGCCACGCTTCTTTTCCACCTCCAATTGATTCAGCACCTATTCATCCATTTTTGGTAAAATTTGTGGACCATTTATGTTATTTCTCAAAACAAATCTTGGTGTGGCGAGATCAAAATGATATGTTTCTGGTGGGATTTTTAGTGCAACAAGCAAAAATATCAAACAAATAACAAGTAAAAAAGAATTTTACGTGAAAAAAATTTATATAGAGAAAACCCACAGTTACCTGAGTGAGCTGCATGTTGAGCTCCCGGACGGTAGCATTCCGGTGAGCCTCGATGAGCTGCATGGTACCGGAGATTTGAGGAGGGTTTCGGGTGAGGAACCGATCAACGACGGTTTCAACACAAGGGTGGCCAAAAGAGAAGACCTTCTTCCCAGGAGAGAAGACGATGATGGCGACATCGGCACCACAAAGAGTGCAAAGTTCGCTGGCCTTCTTGAATAGCCCTGTCCGGCGCTTCGAGAAGGTCACTTGGAGGTTGCTCTCGTTCGGCATCTTCACCATCTCCACCTTCTGGCGGCCCTTGCTCTTCCTTGATGACATGTCTGACATTTGATTAATTTTTGAATGCATGAATGAGGAAGAGGAGATGGGTATTTATAGGGGCTTAAAAGGGTTAGAATCTGACTGTTTGAGTTGTACAGATAAGTGGGTTTAAGGACATTGAATAGTGCTTTGTTCGAATGAAATAATTTACTTGTTTTGGGGATTCTAGAGTATTTTTTTATTAATATAAATGGCAAGAGCATCAGGAATAATTATAGAATAAGGGCTTGATTAGATACATAGATATTAGACAAAAAATGTTCTTGCAATGCATACCTGGTAACTAAATCCTTCGTTGGAATTATTAATAATATTTAAATACAAAAGAAAATTCAATATATATTATGAAGTTGCAAATTGGTACTAAAATTGTTTTCTGAATATTACTGATTGTGTTGAACATTTTTTTAATGAAAATATTGTTTGAGGCCTACACTCATATAAGAAATGATTGGTGGCACAGTACTTAGAATATAAATGTTATAAATACTAAGGATAGTGTGAAGGGCTTGCACCGTGCCGTGTTTAATTTTTTTTTTCTTAAACCCAGCACAGCCTTGGTAAGAGACCACGTGTGCTGTGCTCATGTCGTGTCTTAAGTTGTGCCTAAAAATTTTATATTTTTTTCAATCTCACATACCTAACGTGCTTTTTCAAGTTCACGTATTATTTCTTTCAAGTCTATCAACTTATAATTACAAATTTATAAATAATAATAATAAAATTTATATTAAGAGAACAATTAACATTTCATTCAAATATTAATACAATTACATAACTATATGTTTATAATTAATAACAACAACAACAATAATAATTATAATAATAATAATTTTTGTATTAAAAGAATAATTAACATTTAATTAAGATATTAACACAATTACACAACTATAGTATCTAATTTTAACATTATTTTATTTTATTTTTTATGTAAATGTAAAAAATATTTCATTCACAATGAATCATATCTATTTTGACTAATTTATGATTTCATAAATGAAATATTAAAGTTGTAAAAATTTAGATTTATGAATTATAAAATCATGATATTTATAATTTTATTTATTAAAATTATGAAATCATTTATTTATTTAATAAATTATAAATATAAAGTAATTGAAAATATATTTTTTAAACTAAGGCTAAATTAATTTTAAAAAATTTACGTTAATAAAATTTATTAAAAAAATTTAATTTCAAATTATTTGTAAAATCATAAGATTTTATATTTACTTTTTATTAAAAAAATTATAAATATTTTTTTGTCCACAAGCCGCGTGCTAGCCCACCAATTAAGTGTACTTATTAAATACTTTTTTACGTGCTTTGACCCATCACTAATTATTCCGTATTTTTAAGTCCCACATACCTAAAATTTTAAGTCCGGTCAGCTCAAATACTTGTCATGCCCTACTGCGTGCATAATTAAAACATGCTCGTACCGTGTTGTGCTGTATGAATACGTACCATGCCTGTGTAGTGCCACATGCCATCTAATCCATGGGCCATCATTAATAAATACATAACATGCTATCATTGCATCAAAAAACAACAACTTGCGCTTTGATTTTAGTAATAAATTTAGATGACACCTTTAATTATTTAGAAAATTTATTTCTCCTAAGAGGGATACAAAGCGATCCAAGAAACACGCAAGACTTTAATTCATTTTTGTAGAAAATATTGACTATAATTGTTAAGTTACTTTAAAAGTAACTTGCTCTCTTTGTTTTTAGTGCGAAAAGTAATAACAATCGCACTAAAAACAAAGGGAACAAGTTACTTTTGAAGTAATTTAATAAGACCGTATTTATATGATCGCGATCACATCTTTAAAATCGCAGACATATTATTATGTCAATTGAATAACTTATAACAAGATGTTAAACTTAGTTTATATTTAAATTATTGGAGATGTTTCAAATCAATCTTTTTTAAAAAAAATTAATTGCACAATCATGTTTTGTTTTTTCTTACAAAGTGGGTTTCACTGGTTTTATCTAGTCATTTAAAGAAATAAACTATAAAAGGAAAAAAAATCTTAAAATTGGGATATAATGACTCAGATGAATGGTGAGAGTACCACAAAATTATTATATGAAATTGCCTAATTTTGGTTGGATTTGTAACAGCAACTTGAAACTACTTTTTATTATAAGATTACGTTTGCGGAACTTGAAGTTCTAAAAAATTATATCTCTTCACATACTTCCATAATTAGATAATCATGATAAATGCATTACAAAAACTGACGTACTTACATGGCACTTGCCCATAACATAATAAGCTTGGGGAACAAAAAAATTAATACGTCTCACAAATCAAAAAATAAAATTTAAAACTCAGGAAGATAATATCTTTAGAAATGCCTGCTAATTAAAATTTGCACAAGAAATATAAAAATACTATAATTTTTAGCAAAGAAGACATAGTAACAACATTGTCTTTACATTATGATCCAAAAGACCAAAAGGCAACCAAGCTGCCAAGACCTTGTCACTGAGAGTTGTATATGCTTAATTTAATGAATTGGTAATGTTGCTTGCCAAGCATACCATATGAAAATTAATTAAGTCCAATTGCATGACCACTTTCTCTAGCAAGTGAAGTTGACTTTCGTTTGGTGTCACACAGACCTTATACATAACAAAACCATCAAGAAGTAAAACCTAAAACTAGCCTTAATAAAACAACTAGCATATATCTATTGCTAATCTTTTCTCGGGGGGTTCAGAGACTATGTCCAATATGCTTGAGGGGTAAATCCATTATTTTCAAGGCTACTGATAAGAATCTTACAAGCCACTACTTCTTAAGGACATTTTTTAAATATCTTGAAAGCTTGGACAATATTTCCACCAAAGCAACGGCCATCAATGAATTTATTGATTAAGAATGTTATAAATTCTAAATTTTTTATCTTAAATAACTATATTAAATTATGTGGTATTCGTCAATTGGTTAATAAAATTAAAGTAAATTAATTATATTATCTTATCAACCAATTGATGAATAACACATCATTTGGAATAAGTATTTAGAATAAAAAATTTAAAATATATAGCATTACTCTTTATTGATGGATATGATTCACTCTATATTATGTTTCTCATGGTCTGATGCACTCTCCACTTTCATGAATGAAATCCCCGTAGCAAGCCCAATGATATCAGCATTTTTTGTTTCATAAAAATTGATCTATATCATCGTCACGAAGTAAATGAAGTAAATAAGCTAATGAAATACTATGATTGGCAATAAATTGTATTATGTAGACCCCAAAATAAGCTGCATCAATGTCCAGAGGAACCAGTATTATATTAGATATGTGCCTTTTATTCCACATATACGATGAGCTAACATTTTGCAACATTTCGCAATGACTTTTGTCAAACTAAAAGATGGTAAAATGTTAATAGAGCAGTTAATTTCAAACTCGGAAATTAATCGTACTCGGACAACTATAAGTACGACAGAATTTCGTTTTTTGGGAGTAATAGTAAAAAAGTTGACAGATAAATCACTTTTAATGTCACTGTACATATTTACAGAACCTTACTTTTCACCTTATGCGGCTCCTCCTCGCTCGATAACTTAGTGTGAAGATTTAATTTTTGATCTAACTAATACTTAGGAGCACTCACTTTAGCAAGTCTAGGTTCTTCATATCCAACTGACTCTTCAACTTGTGAACATTCACATCAAACCTTTTAATCTATGAAAGGTAGTTAACATGAGTACTGAAATTTAATTAAGTTCTTATTACAATAAAATACATTTGTATTTAATTATTCTTGCTTACAATGGCGATTTTCATATGTTATGGCATAAGATGTGTAAATGCCAATCTCATAATGCATTAATTATATTATTACACCATCCACTTAATGAGTGTCACATAATTCGAAATAAAACTTTGGGATATAATTTACTTATCTTAACTCACATTAATATATAATGAGAGATTATTATTTTATCATCTAACTTTTGTTTACGTATGCTTTACTACCAAAATTTTCTAACAAATATTTTTTCTCACTTAATGTTTTAGTTTTTATTCATTTATCACCAACCTATTAACTCCATTAAGAAATTATTGATATCTCAAAGGTATTTCAAGAATTTTAGTATATTAATGATCAATTGATAAAAGCATTATGTGCATAATTAATTTTGGTTTTTTAATTTAAAAGATTAAATTGTACCTACATCATATCTTTGTGCATAATTAATTTTTTTTAATTTAAAGGATTAAATTGTACCTACAAAGATAAAATAGACGTTATTATAAATTCTATTATTTTTTAATGATTTGATGGTAAAAGAATAAAAATTCAATGCTAAGCAGAAAAAAATAATTGTGAGAAAAACCTTAGTAATAACATGATACGTCAAAAAAAATTTAGTAAAATAATAATATTCCTTAAATAATTTACAAGCGCTCTCAAATTTTAGCAACAAATTCAATGACCAAGACTTCCAATGCATACAGGGTAAAATTTTTAATTCAATGAGCTACATTCATAATGGACATTGCTGGTTACATGGGCGTTCTTCACTTATGAATTATATTTTAATTACTGCTTTAATTCATTCAGGGTAAACCAATGTAGAAAGCTAAATACACGGCATGTTTATGCCCAAAAACATACTATTAATACCCTCACCTAAAAATGAAACCTAGTGCTGCAAAAACAGCTAAATTATCTCAAACATAATCCCGACAGTAAACACTGGTTCGGCTAAAGTCAACGTTTGACTTAACTGAGCAGACCACCGACATGAAATTATTTGGTCTGAAATGATAGTTCTTGTAGCTGCTGGGGATCCACCACTGATGGAGACCTTGTGAGGGCACACTGTGCGGTGGTTGTCTTTGGGAATGCGATAACATCCCTTATGGAATTGGTACCTGCCAACAACATAACCAACCTATCCAACCCATAAGCGATCCCTCCTGCATAGGTAGCACACTAATTGGTGAAACAAATTCAAATGAATGTTGAACAATTTGTTTTCAGGCTGACTAGTTGACCCCGACAATGTTTAGATCTCACCAGACAACATACTGAATCAGCATTGTTCCAGGGTCAATTTAGTATGAAAGTGATTCACTATTAACGTGAGGACGGGTATACATTTCTTACCGTGAGGAGGAGCACCCATGTCAAAAGCCTCCAGTAGGTAGCCAAACTTTGCTTCAGCCTGTGGACAAATACAGCATTACCGTCGTGTTTGAAAAGATGCAAATATGAAAAACAGAACAATGTGCCATAAACAGAGTAGACGACAGGCCTTGAAACCTAGTGGTTTCAAATCCTTCACAAGCGGGTTCAAGTCTGAGGTTGGCAACTGAAGCCACCAGAACTCAAAGCAAGTATTGCTACCACCTCGGTAAAGTTGAACTGAAACTTCGAATGAACTTAAATCAAGCCACTACGCACTATATGAGCAGAATCCATTCTCACAGCATACACAAAAATCATTATTTATCCTGATTTCCCTCTAGTAGGCTGCCTCTAGATAAGGTAAGAATTGTCTCACAATGCATCATTAAATAGTCAAAACCACAATTCTTTACTCACAGAACCACTGTAGTTCACTAGTGGACAGCAACTTAAGCAAATATGACCAAGAGACGTGTAACTTCCAAGAGTTATATAATCTAGACTTCTCTGTAGTTGCATGATCTTGACTTCTCTGAACTTCCAATAACATGAAATACCCAATTGGCAACCAGAATAACTATAGAGCATACAGCCAACCAAAGTAAACGGTAGCTTAATTTAAGAGTCTTCTGACCTGTTCAGGAGAGATGCCAACAATTTCCAAAACTTTTTGTTGGACTTCACGTTTATAAATTCTCAAACTTCCTCCACCAATCTGACAACACCACAGCAAATGGGCAACAGCACATTTAATTGTGCTGAAGTTATTGTAAAAATGCTTTAAGCTTTGCAGATGTCAGGATAAAATGAGTTACCTCAACTCCATTATAAACCATGTCATAAGCAAGGGCACGAGCAGACGAAAGATCATCCATGTCTTCTGGGTTTGGTGCAGTAAATGGATGATGCAGGGCCTGCAGAAGAATAACAAATCCATGACAAACTATAGCATTTATGACTCAGTTTTATCCATAAGGCATATACCAAACACATTTACTAATATGACAACACAGAATGGTTATTAAAATGTCCAGAGCCACGGACAAGGTGAAATAGGCGTGGACAACCCCAAACAGTATTTCCAAGTAGCACATTGGACAAATCCAGAATAATGTTTCTTTTAAAAACAACATGTAAATAATGTGGCAAATCAAAATCAAACAAGTGCAAAAATACAGTATTGTGGATATCATGATAAAGAATAAGAGACAAACCTCAAGCCTTTGCTCTGAATCATTCCATTCAAACATTGGAAAATCAGTAACCCACAGAATTGAATGCTTGGACTGAATGTCGTGGAAAAGGAAAATGAAAATGTCAGTTACACCAACAGACCAATAGCCATATACATTTGACAGCTGGTCAGAACTTACATTATCAATCAAGCCCAACTCATGGGCTACAAACATTCGAAGCCGGTCTAGAGTTTTATTAACTGATGCAGGATGGCCCACAGCAAACAAAATTAGATCACCCGGTCCTGCAGAGCATCTTATCAGCAACTGCTCTTTGTTGCTTGGATTCAAACTTGACACTAATGCTGGAATCCCCTCAACAACTCCTGTGGAAAATTTAAAACACATTATTTTTACAATGAAACCATAACATCTTCACCTAGATGAAAGGAGACAGAGATGACGAGAAAAAGTGATTTTCCTCTTACCAGCATCCGAGACCTTCAGGAAAGGCAAACCCTTTGCTCCAGATTTTATTGCTTCATTGTATATATCACCTTTTTTAAGAGCTGTGTTTGAATAAGTTTTAGCACATGAAGGTACACACAATACTTTGATAATTCCCCCACTTTTCAAGGTATCCGAGAAAACCCTGAAGGGGGACTCTAAGAAAAGATCAGATACCTGCATGCCAATGAAAAAACTCCTTCACTAACACCCATGCAAAAGGAAAATTATAGCCAAACCCTTGAAAAACTAAAATTCCCTCATAATTCATAAGTGAAGGTTAGATGATTACATCATTCAACTGAAGGCTGAATCTAGTATCTGGCCTGTCTGAACCATATCGACTCATTGCTTCAGCATATGTTAGTCTTGGGAAAGGGTTTGGTAGCTGGACATCTTTAATCTCTAGAAATATCTGAAACAAACAGAAATTTCTAATCAAGTAATGTCTTATTAAAACGTATTCATCATAGCCTTTCATTTAAAAGAAAAAAAGAAAATGCATTCATCATATCAAAATTCTCCAAAAAGAAAATGCATGTACAAGCTTTAATATCTTCTGACTGTATAACTTATTGCCTAGAGTATAGAAAAACCACCAAACAAGTTTGAAGGTCTACTTGACGCTACTACTAGTCTGGTTTTGAATCCAAGTCATGAGAAAGCTAACCTTTCTAATCAAATCTTCATTAAGCCTCAGCATGTCCTCCAAAGGAGTGAAAGCCAGTTCCATATCAAGCTGAGTGAACTCAGGTTGTCTATCTGCTCTTAAATCTTCATCCCTGAAACATCTGCAATGAAAATGGGAAAAAAAAAAAATGAGATGTTTCCATTATGAAGCTAACAAAACCACTTCAGACTTATATATCATCAAAGCATGAATTATAAAGGAGTTGACTTCTTCTCTTTATATGAGTCTGGTTGGCGTATGCAACTATCACTATAATATAATCAAACAACCAGTGAGCAAAATAACTACCTAGCTATTTGATAATATCTATCAAAACCCGAAACCATTAGCATCTGCTTAAAGAGCTGTGGACTTTGGGGCAAAGCATAGAATGTTCCTGGCTTCAAAATACACATTAAAATAAATTAGATCTGCGATCCATGAACAAAGTATACAAGTAACAGATAGCCATAAAGATGAAAGATGATATATTATTAGCAATTATCATATGTTTGTTCCACAACGAACCATAAAATATGAACAATTTTCCAAATAGTAATTTCTGTGAATTCCATGATTCAAGTGCATGGACCTCTGAATATAAAAATTTCTGAGAACCTACTCTTTGTTGAATAGTTGCATATAAACCTTACAAAACAACAATTATGTTCCACATACAACTGAATAACAGAGATATGTAGTCAGCACTTGTAATTTCACTAAAGTATAAACTTTCTGCATCTTTCTGAATAATAACTACAAATTTCAACCATAAATAACTCCAATGCGAAACACAAATGTAATTAGAGTAACTTTATCTGCCATGTGAATCAAATTTGAGACTAAAACTGAAATTTGGTTTTTCTCTTTCCACTATCGCCAATGCAGCGAAGGTTAATATTGCTTGAATAACATAAACTAATTCAATGGATATTTCTCAACAATATAAAGCATCTTTCTGTCCATCCTAGGTAGCCAGGATGTAATATCTTTTAATTTCAGTACAGTTGCATAGAGCTGTTTCAAAAGCAAATAAGGGAACTACACCTAGAGAAATCTCAAGTACCTGAACTCTTGAGGGTACCAAATAATCCCGGGCACCTTCTGGAGTAGACCTAGAGAGTACTGGAGTCTCAATCTACCTTAAAACCATGAGAAGGTCAGGATCAAAACAGAGAATGAATATTAATAGCATGATGCAGATTCAAAGAAGACAACAATATATAAAATCGTCAGTGAATAATACCTCTATAAAACCATGTACATCTTCCAGATATCTCCGAATGAGTTTCACCACTTTATGTCGCAACAATATGTTATGATTCATTTGCTGCCGACGCAAATCAAGGCAACGGTATCTATTACATGCATTTGCATAAAGGCAACCAGTAAAGGTAGTGAAATTTACTAATCAATTCCTTGGAACCAAAAACAATATGACTTGATGAAATGAATTAGAAATATCTGCGAAACCAATTACCTCAAACGGATCTCTTCTTTAACAAAATCCTTTGCATCATCTGCAGTAGTAACTAGGAAGGGCAGCTTGGACCTCACGGCATTCAATAATTGAACATGCTCTGCAGCAACCTGACATATATTATGTCATCAACATATTTCGAAAAGTAACTGCATAAGAAAACTGAATGGTTGAGATGGAAGAGAAATATGCCACATCCCTTAAACAGGATCGCAGAGTAGCTGGCCATACAAGAATAAAAGCAAAACACAGAAATATCTTTTTTTCCTAATAGCCCAATAACTCGAGCATGTGATTCAACATTGCAATGCAGCCTAACAAAACTCGATAATATACCTCAATGAAGCCAGTTTTCATATTATCATTAACAGCATCACTTGGCCTGGACCGAACAACACCCTCCACAGCAACCACATACTCCAACCTCAAATTATTCACTGCAGAATGAGCTTCAGGAAAATCTTCCGGCAGTGTGGTAACCTTAACAAATTGTATAACATAAACAATTTTTTAATTTTGAAAACAAAAATCAATAAAAGAAACAAATTTTACATCGAGTAAAGTACCTGGACAATGCCAGTGTGGTCTCTGAGGTTGAGAAAAGTGAGACCACCGTGTACACGATGTAGGGCGACCCACCCGCAGAGAGTGACCCGTTTGCCGACGTCATCTGCGGTCAATTCGCCACAAAAGCGGGTGCGAGAAACCCAATTGAGCGATTCCTTGAGAGGCGGAAGTGGTGGGTTTGAGGAAGCAGCGGTGACGGCGGCGTTTGTTGTTTCAGCAGAAGCAGAGACAGAGAAAGCAGCAACAGAAGCTGTGTTATTGATGTTGTTGGTGTTGGTGTTTTTTGAAAGTGTTCTAATTGTTGTGGGTTTAATGAGAAAAAAGGAAGATAGAGTTCTGGTGGAGCGAAAAGAGATAAAAGGGAGAGATTTGATAAGAAGAGACATCGCCGCTTCGCTTGCTCTCTGTACGAGATGAGTTGAGTTGGGTTCCTTTTTTTTTTTTTTTTTAATTATGCGTAACACGATCGCCCATTATTTATTTTAACGTTGGAAAATATGCAATTTATTTATATTTATGGGTAAATTTCAACCCATCCTCTTCGTGATGTGATCATCTATAAATTATTTTTTTATTAAAAATATTATATTATTTTCTAAAATTGTTATTTTTAATTATTAACTGTTGTTAGCTCTTAAAAATTTGAATGTATCCCACCTTAATAGAATATTCTTCTAACGATTCTGTGAGACATTAAAAAAAAAAAAGTTGCCAAAAATTCAAATAAATGTGCTCAAGTTCTGGCTGTTAGAGAGATTTTTTACTGTATTGAATTCATATAACACAGTACATAGTTTTCCCCACAAGAGAATTATGATGTGTGATAAATCATTGAAAATGAAAAAAATTAATATTAATATATTAATAAATAAACAGTTATTAAATATCTCAAGAAATGATTTTATGGACTAAAATAAATTAATAATTTTCCTAAATTAAATATGTTAGTTAAACAAATTACAAGTCATGTTATTGTATGAAAATCATGATAATGGTTAACGTTATAAAAATCAAATTTCAACATTGTTGAAATTCATTACAAGCTGAACAAATTGTTCAAAATTCAAATTTATTGTCTATAGTAACATCTTTATTATAGACTTTTTACATATAGTTGTAGCACCAAAGTATTAAAATCTAATTATTGCTTGAAAAACTCCATTAGAACAGTGAGAATGTCATCCTCTTGGGGAAGTTTTAATAACTTCTTTGATGAAGTCGAAGAAGAGAATGTGCAAATGAATGGGAAGGCCACCAAGTTCATAAACAAATCATATAGTGACTATGGTGAGCGAGCAATAATCAAAGTTTCTGAATCTGCTTCAAATTCTAAGAGGTTTTACTATAAATGTGAGAGTTCAGTATACAACTTCTTCAAGTGGTGGAAGCCATCTACCTTTGAGTATAAAGTCATTGCAAGATAGTTTGGAAGTTGCAAGACGAAGAAGAGAACTATAGTTTCCATGATGAAAATAAGAAGCTAATAATGATGGCTACTAAGCTTGTTTCAAAATTAAATGAGATAAAGAGTTTGTTGTACACTATCATCATAATAAAGATGTTATGTATTATGTTAATTTAACATATTGGACAGAAAATAAAATAGCTTGAGAGCGAGACTTAAATAACAGAGATAAAGAGCAGTGAATTTATATAAATGATCAACATTGTATTTCATCAAGAGCTGTAAGCTGTAGTTTATTACATTTGTTTTTAAATTAGTTGTTCTTCATGTATATATATATATGAACACTTCTCTTTTAGGAGGACGGATCTTCGCCCCACCGCTTGAGTCATACGGCTGTTATTGTTATCAATAACCAACCTACACCACTTATAAATCACAGGTCTCCCTATGAAATAAAATCCTACATGGTGCTCCACCAGCTTATTCATCTCTCTGGGGTTCAATATAGTGGACTCTTCCCTTCACTCTTGTTTCCCTAATATGAACCTTGAGTCATCAAAGTCTTTCTGACTTGGCTTGGCCTGGTCGCCTTATGAGACTGGCGCTTCAAAAGGCGAAATGCATTTTCTTTTGATTAGAGTAAGGGTCGCGAGAGAGTAAGGCGGTATAGTCGTGAGTCTATATGTGTGTGTGTGTGTGTGTGTGTGTGTGTGTGTGTGATGTTACAATGAATATTTCATAAAATTCAAGTCTCGTTGTCTTAACCCTTCTATTGTTGCTCCTATTTTTGTTCAAAATATGAATTGCAACATGCCTAAAAAATTACAATTATCATATAAATTGCCTAGCAGTGTATTAAGTATAAAAAAGTTACACAAAATAACCACCATGATTTCTTGGTGGTGAATATGCAATAAAATGAGTGACGCTACCCTATGCTTTCACTTGAAATATATTCTGCAACAAAACCCAACAACAATACATTGTATATTACTCTAAATTTTTTATAACAACATAACAAATATAATTACATTATTGAAAATCATTTTAAACAATAGTATATGAAACAACTTACAGCAAGTGTGAATGACTTATTTACCCTTTAAATCTTTCTTTGTCTTTCTTTTAACAGGGGCAGATTGTGAATGGCTTGTTAAAGTAGTTGTTTATTATGTTATTTGAATTCATGTTGTATGTGAGGCACCAAATGCAGCTTCCAATATTCGTCGAACTCGTCCTTTATTCATTGAACCCTTTGCTGGTAGTTTTATATTGAGCAATAAGTATAACACATTAAGCTTTACCATATTTTGTACAAGCTTAAAGAAAATTAAACAAATATATATATATATAACCACAATCATATTTGAACACAAAACAATAATAATGACCATCTATGCGTAAATATTAAGAAAACAAACTTATATTTATTCTTGTATAGTATCATTAACATAATTTTTTAAATATTAAACAACATACAATTGCTTGGAATAAAAATGAACACAAACCTTATGCAACTTTAGCACTTACTGAAGCAGCAAATGGTTGTATAGGTGTTGGTATCGATTGTAGTTGGTGAGGCACCAGACCATGTTACTTAAATAGGTGCGCTAGTTGTTCTCATTGAGGCAGATGCGTTCATTTCTTCGAATGATGCATCATAGCTTAAAGTTGCTGTCAAACTCTTTCAATGCATCTAAATAACATAAAAAGGAGTTAGTGAATCTTAAAGACATAAATTAATGAAGAATTGACAATATGTTTTACCTCATTGTTTTAGTGTTCTGGCTAGTATTAGTTGGATTATGAGGACAACATTTTTTATAGTGCCATATGCCTTTGTAGTGTGTACAAGAAACTATGAATTTTCTTCTATAGGCTAGTTTTTCATCAAACTCCCTTCTTCTACAAGTTTTGGGCTTGCTAGTTGGCCTATGAACATTTGGAGTAGGATTTCATTAGCTTCTATGTGCGGCCACTTAGACTTGTCAGGTAAACGATGAATAATGCATGAATAACATTTTAGGAATACTCTTTTTTTGAAGCAATGAGCAACATATGGTTCATAAGTAGCCTTTAAATAAGCAATGTAAGGTATGACATGACTGCATAGTAGACCATTGATTTGCCATAGCCCACATTCACACGTATGATCCTCTAAATTAACCACATAAGACTTCTTATTATTAGCCATATATGACATGTTGGTATCCTCAACTTCAAACAACAAGTTACTTGTTGAAATAATATGACATAACATTCCAACCTTAAGTAATTTGTTCATCTTCTTATTAATATAAGAAGGAACTTCAAGTTGGTCACCTCTGACATTCCATTTTTTTTTTAATGATTGCCTGCATCGTCTTTTTTTTTATATGCTTCATCAAGGTGATTATTGGTGCCTTCCTCATATTTCCAAACCATGCATTCCAATTCTCAGTTATGTTATTTGTTGTATGATCATATTTGAGCAGTTCACTAAAAGCATACATTGACCAATATTTAGGACTAATATTCTTTAGCCAAATGTGTGCTTCTGCATCAACCTTCATTATATTGTTCATTGCTTCTACAAAATCATCCTTATTTGTAGTCTTAACAACATTCCAATACTCATTTCTTAGCTATACATTAGGAAAATTTTAACATTAAGTTGGCGAAGACATGCCTTGCAAAGTACTCGTTACAGAAAACAAGTGATCAGTCAATTTTTTAAGTTATTAAATTAGCTTGTGAACATAACACAATACTCTTCAAAGAAATGTAATTACTTTGTAAAAATCATGTGACAGTTAAAAGACAAATTAAGGAAACAATTATCAACTACCATAATTTGGATAATTGTAAATTAAGGGATTTAACAGTGAACAATATCAAGTTACGATAGTGTATATATTGTAGCTCATGTATATGGGTCTTAGGAGCTGATAAAACATAAATTTAACTTAAATACTAGTAATTGAACATAATTCTTAGAAAATTTCTATTTGCTTTACTGGGGTATCATCCGAAAATCAAAAATTCCATATTTTTTTCAACATTGTTTCATAAATCAAACAAGCTCAGAACCTTAGACAAACAAGAAATCAACTGATACAAAAAAAAAGATCATTTGGAGTGTAAGAATTGACAAATAAGATATTAAAATGAGAACTTAAAAAAAGTTTCATTTTCATATTTTTAAATATTTTTAAAATGGGTTTTATGAGTTTTTAGAGTTTGAGTTGGCTATTGAAGAAGATATGCAGTTTTTTTTTAAAGAAAAATAATAATAAGTTATTATAATATAATCAAATTCATAAGTTAAGTATTTGGTGACCGAGTGTAGTGACACTTAAAGCTCTGAACTATTGATCAAATTGCCCCTAGACTTTTGCAAACATTAGGTCATCCTCATACAAAACACAATACATCATTAAACATTTGTGAATAGTTAAATAAATCCAACAATGCTTAAATGCTATGTAAATAGTTGGTAAAATAATTTTTAAAAATTTAATAAAAAATTAAAAATTACTATATAAGTGCAGCTTACTGAGTGCGAGATACATTACTAACTAAACAATCAAATTAGCTCCCAGACTTTTGCAAACATTAGGTCACTCCCATACAAAATTAAATACAACATCTAAAAAGTTAATTAGATCTTACTGCTTATTTAAAAAAAAATAAAACTTAACTTTTAATAGTATATTTACTAAACTAGAATCATAATAAGTTGAAATTAGAATAGATTGAAATTAAAATGAACTATAATCAAAATGAGAAATTTGAGTAAAAATAAGTTATTTACTTAGGTTGTAGGAATTAGAGTCGAAATTAGAATTGGAATAAAAATAAATTGTATTACTATTGATATATTTACTTTTAATAATGCTACACATCCCAAAATTTTTATCTCAAATAATTATCTCACATGATGTGGCATTCATCAATTCGTTGATAAAATTAAAGTAAATTAATTATATTATCTTACCAATCAATTGTTGAATGTCACATCATTTGAGATAATTATTTAGGATAAAAAATTTGAGACATGTAACATTACTCATTTACTTTACCTTGAAATCAGAATGAGTAAGATTGTTTCAAATAACTAAAAAGTTCTAAATTAACTATTGCCTTAATTATTATTAACATTAACATATTAATTGATTATAATACTTTTATCATTAATAATAACAATAATAATAATAATAAATTTCTAATTTCTAATAATATTATTGTTGTTAATAGATTTTAATAAAGATAATATTAATAAAAATAATTAAACCAATAAAGTTAATATATTTTAATAATAATGATGATTGTGATGATGATGACAACAAAAATAATAATAGTAATTAATAAATTTTTATAATATTAATATTAATAATATTGACACTAATGACAATAATAATAATAACATTAATGATAATAATAATAATTAAAATAATAAAATTAAATAAATTTTAATAATTATAATGAAATTAATAACAACAATAATAATAAAATAATAATTTTTATTTTTATTATCATCAAAAGACCTATTTATAAATAATATAAAATTTCTGGATACTTTTATAATTATGTAGGGACTGAAATGAAAAAATAACAAAATTTGGTTGACGTCATTTTAGAGATTATAAAAAATTATTGGAGATAAAATGAGAATTTCAGAGAACGAGAGATTGACTCTTAACCTCTTTTGAATTAATCTCTCATTCTTTAGTCTCAAATTAAGTTGGGCATCATACATCAATTTTGATTATTGTCTCCATTACACAAAATAAATATTGTTAATTATTCAAATTCTAGATTTCGATTTTCCAATCTAAGAAATAAATGCATATCCTTAAAGGGTGCGTTTAGCATCGTATTATATTATAAACATATCTTTAGGATCGTATTATGCTATATATATTGCATTATTTTAATCCTGATGTATTATATTATGTTGTATTACATTAGCATTATATTATAACAATACTGTACAATATTTAATGTTACACTGTATTGTATTAATTTTTTTGTGATTACTATAAATATATATTATATTATATTAATATTTTATTTTATATTAATATAATTAAATTGTATTAATAATTTATATTATTATTAAATTTAAATTAATATTATTTAAATTATTCATATTTAAAAATCTATTATTAGTTATATTGAATTATAAATTTATTAATAAATTATAATGTAAAAATAAAAATATTATATTAAATTAAATTAAAATTATTTATTATTATTAATAATAAATCAAAAGCAAAAGAAAAAGAAAAGTAAAACAAAAGAGAGAAAAAAGAAAGAAAGAAAGCTTATGAGCAACTGCTGCATAAGCTAATTCCTCCTATGACGCAGTTGCCACGTAAGCACAATGCTTTATATATGTTTACAAACAAGCTAAATATGTTATTGTATAAAATTAATGCTAGAGAATGTTTTAATACTATAACCAAGCACACCCAAAGAATCATTGCTTAATAAGAGATAGTTATTAGGACCAAAAGCAGGAGGTCCTTAAGGGTCTTAGGTCAATTCTTGATCGGAGATTGGTAGAGCTTAGACTCTACAGGTAGCCATCATTGTTTTAGGATTGGCAAAAATTTAGATCGGGTTAGGTAATTCGAGTATTCTAATAGCCGATCCGGATTTATTCTCGGTCAGATTTTTCATACTTTTTAAGCCCAAATTTTTTACATATAAAATTTACATTTTTATATTTATAAATATATTTTTATTTATTTTATAATTTTTAAATTTATTTTAATAAAATTAAACATGAAATATAAACTTTAAATTTTTAATTATATTGAATAAATATATTTAAAAATATAATTATTTAAAATAATATTTTTTATATAAAATTTGAGTTACGGACCGGATTTGAATTTCTCAAGTGATACCTAAACACGATCCTAATATTAATATGGATCGAGTATTATCTAACCCGCATCACTCGAATCTGAGTCGGATTCAAGCCGAGCAGATAATTTTGCCACCCCTACTTTCTTGTAGGCTAGTACTGGTGACTACTTGTTCCAGTTGTCAACCTGAAGCTATAAGAGTGCTATACGAAATTTAAAGTTTCTGACTTTCTCACTTGAATGAAAACAATAATTTAGTTTATAGTCATGCCGTATGTTTACGAAGGTTTGATTAATATTGAGGAGGTAATGTGCATACCTAAACTAATTAACTGAATTTACTCAAAATACAAACTACTTAGCACATTCAAAATAAATTAATAACAATTTAGTATATACAACAATAGAATCAAATTATATTCTAAACAAAATTTTTATTTTAACATAAGTTTTAATTATTAATATTTGTCTATTAAAGGATATGTTCAATATTGATACTTACTCCCAATTTTTTAACAAAAATAATAACCGTTACAAAAAAATACTTTTTTTAAAAAAAAAAAATAAAAAAGTTTATGTTCAAAATATATTAAAATCATGCTTTGCTCCTTGTTTAACTAAACATCGTATAAGAGATTGAAAATAAAATTATTAGGGTGAGAATTATATATTACATAGTTAATACATTATATATAATTGTTTTAAATAATTATATGATATTAGTTTATAATAAAAAGTTTTATTAGTAATTCATATAATAAGTATTTTTATAACAAAATCGTTTATTAAAATAAAAATATTCAAAATAATAGAGTGCGAATAGTCTCCCGGTATTATAGATATGGATCCTAAATTCCTAATCTAATGAAAAAAAAAAAAAACGCCAACGGCTATCAAATCCAAACCTTCCAAACGAGGACATAATCCAACGGTTCCAAACCTTTTGAGTTTTCATCTTTTTTAATTCCAACGGTCAAAAGCCTACCATTTTAAATCTGCCCAACTTAGAAAACTAGCCGTTACCAATTCAGTCATCTCCTCTCTCTCTCTCTCTCTCCATTCTCATCAAGATCTTTCAAGATTTCTATTTTAATTCAAAGCTTTCATTGTCTTTCCATATTTTGACTAAATCACTAACCCAGAAAAATTGAAATCTCTGATAAATCAAAATTTTCATGGCCACAACAAACAAGCTTTCTTCTTCTTGTTCATCAACACCATCAATGAAACCAAACCCTAGCCCTAGAAACTCAGAAAGTAAAGATCCCATGAGAAGGAGCTTTAGTGGGAATCCGTTTCCCAAGCCATCATCGATTTTAACTAATTCTAGGGGCGGATTCAATCCTAACACTCCTGCTAACAGCCCCTCAGGTTCAGTTTCTAATATTTTCACCATTTTCTAGTTTATTGTGTGTGCTTTTGGTATTAAAGATGTATTTTTTTTTTGCTTGTTTTGCAAGAAAATTGAGGGTATTAGAAAGAAAATGGATGTATTACATGTTTACGCTTGTGGGTTTTAAAAACAGTGAACTGAAATGCTTTAGTCAATGCTCATTGGTAAAAGAGATGATTCTGGGTAGCTAATTGTGTTCTGTTTTGTGTTCACGGAAAATGGTTATTGGGAAAATTTTTTCGTAATTATTATGTATGTAATGATAGATAATTTATTGTGAAATTTTTGTAAATTGATACTCAGATTAAAAAAAAATCCTTTTCCTTTTACACAATTTCAAAAGGGAAATAAAATGGATGTTGCTATTACATGTTTCTGTTTGTGGATTCTAAAGAATGAACTGAAATGCCTAATCAATGTTCATTTGTTAATAATTGCTCTGTTTGTGTAAATGGAAAATGCTTCCAGGGAAAATTTTCTTGGATAATGTATTTGTACTCAGAATAAAAAATGAATCTTTTTCCATTTGTTTATATAGTTATTTTCTTTATGTTTTACTTGGCTTTTTTTTTGACGAACAAGCACACTAGACCATGCTTTTTGGTTTTTGGGTTCTGAGTTATAATCATTCTTGTGATTGAAGAGATGCAGATTTTTCTAGAAGAAGCTCATTTGGCAGAGAAAACTCAAGCTCTATGCGTGATTACGAGGACAAAGAGAACAGCAAAAGCTCAAGTTTAAGACCCGGAAGAGTCCAGTCTCCAGCTTCTGTTTACAAGGGTAATAAGAATTTCATGTCACCTACAATTTCTGCAGCTTCAAAGTTCACTACATCACCAAGAAAGAAAATCTTGGTTGAGAGAAATGAGCCACTTCGATCTCCGGCTTCATTCTCTGAAGCAAAAAGCCAAGTATTGGAAGACAACATTGTGAAGCTGGAGATCACCCCTACTAAAAAGAAAACCGTTTCATTTTCTGATGCTATAAGCAGGCTAATTGAAGATGACTTACCAAAGCCAGAGAGGTGGTTGGATGAGAAGAAGATTGAGGCTTCACATGACTCAACAGTCACTGATAAGGGTCACAATGAAGCTTTGGAAAGTGGTTCAGGTTTTGATTCTGAGCTGCCTTTAGATTTAAAGAATGATGTTGGTTCTTCATGGGAGCACGTTACTGAGAGGGATTGTGTTAATCTTGATCCAGCATTCAAAACAAGTCCTATAACCTCTTGTTCAACCACGAGTCCTATGTTGGCACCGCTTGATGCGGATCCTTTGATGCCACCTTATGATCCTAAAACCAATTACCTGTCACCCAGACCTCAGTTCCTCCACTACAAGCCAAACCCAAGGATTGAGGATATAGATGGTAAGTGGCTTGAGGAGAGTCTTATTTCAGAAAACTTGTCAGACAGTGACGTTAGTGAAAATCTGTCTCAGGATTCACAGAAAGAATCCGAGCATTCTTCAGATGAAACAGTTAAAGAAGGAGAAGAGTCAGTGGAAGAAGGGGAACAGACCAGTCCAATCCCCATTATTACCCACAAACCCAAGTCAACGTTCTTTACAAGAACAATTGTTGTTGCTCTCCTTTTAGCCCTGTTGTTTGTTTGTTTATCTACTTCGGTTACTGATACAACAGTTACTGATTTATCTATGCTAAAAGATGTAACCCTCTCAAACCTGTATTTCCCACCTAAAATCACTGAATTTGCCAAAGTAAACTTTGAGGAGCTGCTTCGGAAATCTTGGTTGTGGGCTAGCAATTGTTTCACTTGCATTTGCAATCTCTTTTCTGAATTGAGAGGAATGCATAAACTGGGACCTTTACGATATGGTAATCTGACTTCTTTGCTCGAGGAGAATCGCATGGTTGATGGGTACCTGAAGTTTGGTTACATGGATGCCGTTGGTGAAATTAACTATCAAGAGTATATGCTGGCACCTGTAAATGACAAGGATGTCAAAGCTGAACTATTGGAAGAGAGTCATCTAGAGATTGAAGCCAATGAGGAGGAGATTGAAGAGGTTCGGGAAGAAGATGATGGTGCAGAGCAAGTGCATCAAGACATTGATAAAGTACATGACAACATTGGTGAGGTTGTAGAATATTACACTGAACCAGAATCCGAAGAGGTGTGCTTACCAGCTGAAGTGGTCAGAACTGACAATTCAATAGCTGAGATTGAAGAGGATCCACAAGAAGATAATAGTGCAGAATTAGAAGAGCAAGTGCATCGAGACATCGATGAAGTACATGACGAGAATGAAGAGGTTACAGAAGATCACACTGAACCAGAATTGGAAAAGGTATGCTTAACTCCACCAGCTGAAGTGATTGAAAATGCCAATTCAGAAGCCAAGCAGACCGAAGAAACAACAGTTCATTCTGATGTTAACCATGATATCAAGCCACAAAGTAACGTAGATGTTGGACTTGGGGTTACCTCTCTTGTGCTGCTAAATCTGCTTGCAGCGACAGCTTTCTTCATCCATACAAAGAAATCAAAAAGCACAACCCCAAATGCAACAAGTCCTGTGGTAGTTCAATCTGTGGTGACCAAGAAAGTGGATTCCAGTCCAATTTCAGTTACCGCTGAGCATACTTTGCAGGAGAATCTAGCTTCTAGGAACTGGCAGACAGAGGTTGATGATATGATGTTAGGAGAGTCATGCCCATCAGAAATGAGCAGCTTCAAGAGTTCATCACTCGCCAAAGGACTTAAAGCCTCAAGTGAAGCTCAAAGCCAGGAAAGGAAGTCACGAAGAAGCTATAGAAGAGAGTCTCTTGCTTCATCAGATATCTCTTTGAGTTCTTACTCTTATGGTAGCTTTACTACGTTTGAGAAGCTCTCCAGCAAGCATGTAAGTATCTTTGCCATGATTAGAATCATGTACTTACAATTTCAACAACTTGAAAACTGTTTCTTATGTGTTATCTGCATTTCGGGTTTTTGAAGGGACATGGAGATGATGAGGTTGTAACTCCTGTTAGACGTTCAAGCAGGATCAGGAAACAAGTTACTTCTCCGTGACAACCAGAAAAATTACCAGTCACTGTTTCTTTGCATTGTGCAGCTTTACAATGCCAATGTAGCTGAACTACCACTATTTAGTTGCTGACTTAGTTCCAGTTTAGCATGATTGATTGATTGTAATCTGAGACCTTGTGTGATCTAATTCTGTTTGTCAAGTCAGATCTTCTGCTGATTCTTATTTCAGTATACATTGATATCCTCCATTATGAACTAATGGGAACAAATGATGCTGTTAAGACAAGACTCTTTAGTTTTGATATACATTGATATCCTCCATTATGAACTAATGGCAACAAGTGATGCTGCTAAGACAAGACTTTAGATTTTTTGCTTATAATTATTGTGACAACAGTATCAATTTATCTGAAAGAATTTTAAAGTGTCCTCAGTTGGCCATGAAATTGTGAATAAAAAATTAAACAATGTGGATGCAGTTTGTAAATTGCCAGACTGCTGGACAGAGGTTTGGCAATAGCAGTCTGGCAATAGTTGGGCTTGAGCCAGCAGACAATTTTTGGTGAGCCGCTAGCTACATGAGTTTTTTATCTCTTTGATAATTTGAAATAAAACTTTGACATCTTAGCGTTATCTCATGTTTAGTGTAACGATGGAACAAGACAGTTGAAAAGCAAGCACATGCTCCGCTCCCGTCACGGTAGTACGTGAAGGTTGTTGTTCAAATTAATGCCGCAGTCTCTGCAATCCTAAATTGAAGATGCTGCGTTGATCTAGTCAAATGAACATAGCGAATCATAGATCTTGCCAATTTCTTACAAAGAATTGATTCAAAAGTAACATTTAACTTCAGGTCATTATTATCCTGCAGTGAGATCCCCCTGTTTATTTGCCTTGTCCTTGAAGAATTGCAAGCTTTCAAATGCAATCATGGACAAAGCACACTTTTAGTCTTGGGCCAGTCAGCCAGCACCAAAGTGAAGCTATCCAAATAAGCAAAGAGGAAAAGATAAGGATAACTTTGAAACAAAAATAACAATAATAATAATAAGAAGAAGAAGAAGAAGAGAAAGATATGATTGAACTTTTATCCTTTCATTCATCTCAAGGGACAAAATGTGAGGATTTGCAGAGTACCAACATTTGTTTTATTCCTTTCAAAAAAAAAAAAAAAAGAAAACATTTGTTATATTCTCTGAACAAACTAAAAACAACATCTATCTTCCTCCTTGTTTCAATCATCTTGGTATCTGCATCAGATTAGATCCCAAAATAAACATTAAGCTTCCAAATTTTAAATTAAATGAAATAGCTTCTCTAATTGGGAGTTGTGATTTAAAAGAGCCTTTTTCTGATCGTCCTCCACAATTTCCACATCTTCTTCTATAACGTGTCATTCCAAACATTCTCTCTATCTAAAACACGCATGTCATCATTGGAAGTGCAGCCTCTTGTTCATTAGCTTCAGTTGTACCTATCCCAAGTGCAACTCTAAACATCTCTTTCTGTTTCTCCTTTCTGGCAGCAATTGGTGGGTCTCTGTTTCTGATACCGTTATCAAACAAGGGTAAAGTTAGTTCCTATGCAACCTATCTGTAAACTTCCTGGTCAGAAGACATGTTTACTACATCAAAACAACTCATGGAAAAAGAATTGAAAGTGTAAAGTAATCCTCCCTGAAAATAGAAAGAATATTACTACAAACATTTATGCCTGTTAATGAATCCCCGTTCTGAATTACATATTTGCCTCCAGAACAAAGCCATCAAGCAAGTGATGCAACAATCCCGTTGCAGGCGAAAGGAGAGGCAAAACTGCCGGATCCCTAATTATACATGCTTCAACTTCAATTGTATATAATACCATAATACTAACCATTGGCAACATTATAACAGTAAAATACATAGTTATCTACAAATACAAACTGTAGCGGCATTGAGTAATACAAATATAATTTTAGTTTTCCCTCTTCCAATCATATTGTGTCACCTTGAGAATGATAATTTGTATGAATCTTATTACTCGTGGCAAGGAGTACTTACTTTGCTTCCGCAACAACCATGGTGCCAGGCCCACCGTCTTCCTAACATCTTCAAGCCTCTCAGCAATTTCAGCTTCAGTGTAACCCTGACCAACAAGTTTTTCTTCGAGAACCATCAATTTGAGTATGTGCATTTGAAGCTGCAACCTTACAGGCAGTTGTCTATTTCAACATCTCGTTTACATCCAGTGTTTCATGTGTCACTTCTAAAGAAGAAAATGGGAGAAGGCTCAGTTGTACCACCCAATCTTCCTAAGCTGAATTTCGAAGACAATAGCTTCTTTCCAATTCTACAGGCTGTTTTGGATAGAAGAGTAAGGAAAAAGAAGCAAAAAGTTTCTTTTCATGAGTCTCACATATAAGGTATTTATTATCCTCAAAAGTTCAATTTTTCTGTTTAATTTTGTCTGATTTTATGCATTTTCTGGAGATTCACTGATTTTATGTCATTTGTATTATAGAGAATCATGGTCTGATAATCAATTAATTTGTAGCTTCACATTCATTTTATTGACCTCTTACATTGTTTCATTGTTTATTTTTAATGGCTATCATGGTCGGTCCTACAGAGGAGTATTGAAATGATCTATTATTATTTGGCGTCTCTCTTGAATTTTCATTTTTATCTTATTTATTTTGGTGATTAGGGTAAGAAAGAATGCTATGCTATGTGTGCTCAGAAAAGTAAGTTACATGCTTTGCATCGTATTGCATATTATGGTGTCACTATTTTGGTGGGCTGCTGTCATTTTTGCTGTTGCTGTTGCTGTTTGTTTTATAAATCCACATCCTAAAAATCAATCCTATATTATTGACTTGCTCCACTTGTGCCTAATTTACGAGGATTGATATAATAATTCTCTTCGCTTTGGGACCAATAGACTTATCATCTAATGGAAAATGGCCTTTTGAATTGTGCTGCTATTGAACATCATTTTGTATAGGTAATGTTAGGTTTTATTGAACTTCATTTTTCTTATCTTGGTTGCTCGGTATTTGTTTATTGCTCTTTTTGATGATCTGATTCGGAGGGTCTGATAGAGGATTTCTGGTTGGGCTAATCGGTTGCTCTCGTTTGGGGGGAAGCTAGTGCTTATTCGGCATATTTTATCCTCTATGCCTTTGCACTTATTTCATGTTATGCGACCGCCGATTGGGGTTATCCAGCAGTTAGAACGGATGGTTACACGTTTCTTATGGGGTGACTATGGACCTAGGCGGAGGATTCATTGGTGCCATTGGCCAGAGGTGTGCTTTCCGCAGGAAGAGGGCGGCTTGGGTTTTAGGTCATTTCGTGATCTAGCTGAAGCTTTTGAGCTTAAGCTTTGGTGGAGATCTCGAGAGCAGCACTCTTTATGGGCTTCATGCATGAAGTCTAAATATTGCAGCAATGATCATCCCGGAATGGTACGTTTTCGTTACCCAGCTTCGCCTCTCTGGAGGCTTCTTTGCTCCATCCGAGATGTTGCTAAACCTCATATTCGTTGGCTGGTGGGTGTTGGTGCTTGTAGTTTACGGTATGATTGTTGGTCGGAATACTCCCTTTGTATTTTTATAATTACAGTGCTTGCTTCGTCGCATCTGGGTGTCTTCTTATTAGCGTGGTACTTGTTTGGGATAGGGGTAAGCTTCTGGCTGTCTTACCCACGTCAGTAGTTTAGCAGATTTTGTTGGTTCTAATTTTTACTGGCATGCCTGATGAGACTCACTGGGATTCTGCTACTGATGGTGTTTTTCATTTACGGTCAACTTGGGAGATAGTGAGGTGCGCCAGGCCACGAGATGAGGTTTTTTCTATGATTTGGTAGCGCCATATTCCGTCTCGGTTATCCTTCTTTCTTTGGCGGTTGTTGCGAAGTTTTCTGGCCACCGATGACGCATTGAGTGCGCGAGAATTTTGTATGGTTTCGTGGTGCTTCTGTGGGTAGGCTGCTGAGACTTCTCGGCACTTATTTCTTGAGTGCCCTCGGGTTAGCCAGGTGTGAGAGTATTTTTATCGTTGTTTAGGGATGTGGTGGACCAGTTTTCTATCGCCCCATGCTTTACTTCGCTATTGGCAGAGATGTGCTTCTTCTCGATCTCATCTTCGGGTTATTTTACCTTGCTTCATTCCGTGGCATGTGTGGAAGGCTCGAAATGGATTCGAGTTTGATTCTCACTCATTTTCGGTGGATGCGATTATTTTTCGAGTGGTGTCGGACATTCGACTGCTTGGCTCGCTTTTGGTTTCAAGCCGTCTCGAGCGGGCGTGATGGATTCTCGACTGCGGATGGGCTACGAGTGATTGCTTCACCCATGACCTATTCGAGTTGTCGTTTGGACGCCGACCGCCTCTTAGTCTTGTCAGTCGACTATTGATGGGTGTTCGAGGGTAATCCCGGGTTGTCCACTGCATGGAGTGTTCTTAGGGATCATAAGGGTATGTTTTTGGCAGAGTTTAGCTCTTTTCTTGGCCATCAACCGATCCTTTATCGCGAGCTTATGGTCATGTTGTGAGGGTTTGGAGTTGGCGATCCAGATGAGTTATTCCATTGTAGGGTAGAGTCCGACTCGGCCATCGTGGTTTCTTGGATCCTCTCGAATAGTTCTGTCCGATGGAATTGTGCTTTGCCCTTGCGTCGAGTTCGATCTTTGGTGTCCTCTCATTCGGTTGTGGTTCGGCATGTGTATCGTGAGGCTAATTGGGCTTGCACTTCTCGTTCCAACCATTGATTCTTATCGATCCGTGATCTACCCATAAGTTTATCTAGAATTATTCATATGGATGTCTATGCGGTTCTGCATATCAGACTCTAGTTTTATTATATTACCGTTTGTATATTTTCACTTATTGATGATGTTTTGGTTTATATCCCCCTCCTTATGTATGTGATTTCTCTTTCATGATTTATATTACAGTTAGGGGTCCTGCCTAACTCCTACCATCTTGGTGGTTTCAAAAAAAAAAAAAAACCTCTGTTTGCATGTCCCTTATGAATGAGTGCCTTATGTAAGCATGGAGTAACTATTTGAAAAATCTAAATCTATTTTGAATACTTTTTTAATTTATGATATCAAATTCACCTGTAACCACAAAATTATGTGCAACGAATAGATTTTAGTGGGCAATTTTGGACGAATTTTCAAATTTATGAATATCATTGCCATTTTTACGCATAACTCACTTCCTCCTTCACGAGGAAATGAGTGTTACCTGCGAGTTATGAGGCCAAATCGGCCCTATGGGAAAAACTCAATTGAGATCAGTATTTTACTCATGGTATAAGCGCAAAACCGTATGAAGTAAAGACTAAAGTAGATCTACTTAATTTTTTTTGATATGTTAAGGTTTATTTATACGTTAGAATAAATATAAGTGGTCTAATTCTTATTTTCCTGAACCTCAAAGAAGAGAAGGTAACAACCGAACGAAGGACAAAATTGCTAATTGAAGAATTCGACTTAAAAAAATGTAAAAAGGAAAAAGTACGGACAACAAAAATTGGATAGATTGCGAAAGTAATAACTAACTAAGCTTGAGACTGTAGAGAGAGCGCTGTGTAATTGTCACGCGGACTCATTACTCATCAACGCCAACTGCACTCTCAAAATTTCCCCAACAATCGGTAAAGCTATTTTCTATTTATCAATGTCTTAAGATAAAGAGAGAGAGAGTCTGATTCGTATGAAATAGTATCGTCAACAAATTGAGAGAATTTAGGGTTTAAGGGGTTGAGAGGACGGCCAATCAATGGCCTCCACGTCGCAGTCGTTGCGGTACATCGGGCCTCCAGCGTCCGGCGCTGGCGGCGGTAGCTTTGATGCTCTTAATAGAATCCTTGCTGACCTCTGCACTCATGGCAACCCTAAGGTATGTTATTTTTCTGTTTATTTCCCTAGAAAATTACTGAAAATGTTGAATTATATCGGTCTTGTTGGTAGTGGTGCTGCCACGGGAGGTTTGTAGTGGCTCTCTTAAAAGTCAGTTTAGTTGATCACAGAAGAAGAGTGAAATTAGTTGATTTGGTTTTGTTTAAGTTCCAGTTCCGTAGTTGAAAACTGCTGCACTCATGGTAATCCTTAGGTATATGATATTTTCTGTTTGTTTTTGGAGAAAATTGCAGAAAATATAGAACTTTTAGTTGTTTTTGGTGGTACTGGCACTGCAGGATGGTAGGTGTATCTTAAAGTCAGTTCAATTGATATGAAAAAGGAGAAATCAATTTAATTGATTTATTTCTTCCCAGTTTTAGCCAGGTAGTTGAAAATTAGGTACTTGTAGGAGAATTTTGCCAAATGGTTTTAATGTAAAATTAGTTTATCCTTTTCAGCTTTTTTGCTTGAGTGAATTCTGAAAATGAAAGAAGATGTTGAATTGGGTTTCAATTTTCGTGTCTTTGTACTGAAACTAACTTCTGATTAGTGGCACTGAAGCTAGTACGTGAAAGTCATTTCAGTTAACAATTGCTTAGAAAATGAAAAACAAAAGCAGTAAAATTTGTTGATTTTGCTGTCGTTGGCAGATGCTCTTGTTGTCTTAAACTTTATATTCTGATAGGAAACAACAACATTTTAAGCAGTATATGACACTCTGCTTATAGTTTGTTATTTTCCACCATTTTATAGGAGGGTGCTTCATTAGCTTTAAGGAAACACATAGAAGAACAAGCACGTGATCTCGGTGGAGAAGCTTTTTCGCGATTTATGGATCAATTATATGATAGAATTTCTGGACTATTAGAAAGCAATGATGTTGCTGAAAATTTGGGGGCATTAAGGGCCATTGATGAGTTAATAGATGTGGCGCTTGGTGAAAACGCCTCCAAGGTTTCAAAGTTCTCTAATTATATGAGGACTGTGTTTGAGGTGAAGCGTGATCGTGAGATTTTGGTTCTTGCTAGTAAAGTTCTTGGTCATCTAGCGAGGGCGGGTGGTGCGATGACTGCTGATGAAGTGGAGTTTCAGGTTTGTTGTTTTGTGTTTTCTTGGGGTTGTTTTGTATGGTTTCTGTGCAAGCACCACTAAATGAATATTGTTAATTGGTTGCAGGTAAAAATGGCACTGGATTGGCTTCGTGGGGATAGAGTAGAGTATCGACGTTTTGCTGCTGTCTTGATCTTGAAAGTAAGTATGGGCAGTTTTTGGCCTGGTTTTGCACATAATAACTGCATGTTTTCTATGTTTTTTCTTTTAAATTTTTTTCTGATCGGATTTCTATGGGGAATAGATGGTAACTTGGCATGTGAAAATTTGTCAACATATAAATTATGTGAATTAGATGTGAATTTGTCCTGCAGATATATATATATTTTTTATTTAGAAAATGATGCGTTCTTTGTCCTTTTTTTTTTTTCTCATCTTCAGGAATTTTAGTCTCTTTCTATTGAAACTCTTATGTAATTATTGTAATTATCTTATGTAATTATCGTAGTTTTCTTGCTTACCAAGTATACATATATTTTTGTTTCTCTTATTCCTGAAGGAAATGGCAGAGAATGCTTCAACCGTGTTCAATGTTCATGTACCTGAATTTGTAGATGCAATCTGGGTTGCATTGAGGGATCCAACTTTGGCTGTTAGAGAGCGGGCTGTAGAGGCCTTGCGTGCTTGCCTTCGTGTTATTGAAAAGCGTGAGACACGCTGGCGTGTGCAGTGGTTAGTTATATACCATTGAAATTTAATTAGACAGCAGTGAATCCGTCTTCTTGCTTTGCTTTGGGCTTCAGTATCTAAGGAGTTTCAGGATTCAGATAGGGTGTTATAGTTGGCATAGCAATGTGTAGGGATATTTTGGTACACTTTTGTATAGTACAAAGAGCTTCTATTTTTAGATTGCTTAGTGGACAACTGGTCTACTCTCGTTTTGACTTTTCATCATTAATACAATTTTCAGTTTCATATTAAAAAAAAATAAAATTTGTTTGATTAAAACTTTGTTTTTTGGGAGTAAAAGGAAACATGTATAGAGAAAATAGAAAACTCTGCTTTAAAGTGTTATAGTTATTCCAGTGGGATACATGCTGTGAATTGAGTCAAAGTTTTATTTACCATGTGCACTTTTGCCTTATTTTGATAAACTTTACTGTGTCCTTTGACTGTTACAATACCCCACTCTCAATGCACATAGACGGAGAAATGAGACTGCATGTTCAACCTTGTCTCCAGAGGAGCTAGCAAAAATGATTTGGAAATAGAATGATCTTATTTGATTCTATCTCATATTATTCTTCAGTAACTGGTTCATTCTTAGTTTCAACTACCCGTAGAGTTCTGTTGCTCACTGTGCTCAGCTCAATTTAATTATCATTTCTTTGTGCTTGCATTTTAAACACATTGAAAGCTTTATGTGTCCTTGTTGTTTTCACTGTTTTTTGTGGGAAATAGGACCGGTTATAATCTTTATGTGACAGGTATTATCGAATGTTTGAGGCTACTCAAGATGGGTTAGGTAGAAATGCTCCAGTACACAGCATACATGGTTCTTTACTTGCAGTTGGGGAGCTCTTGAGGTGGGTAGAGATTTGTGTAATGCAAAAACCTTTTTTGGCTACTGAAGCTGTTTCCTTTTCTAGTTTGAGTAGATTTTCTTTGAAAAAAGTTGATTGCCTCATTTCCAAATTTATTATTGCTATGATTGCCTCTTGTCCATTGCTATGGTGTTAATTGCCAAGTTAAAGTGAATATGGTATTCAAAGAAAGAAAACTTTGAAGAGGATTTTGTGGTCACCTGTGTGAGCTACTGTCAATTTTCAGTTTCATTGAATTATAAGCATCCCCCAAATTGGTCCGTATCTTCCATTTAAGAAAAAATTAGTTGGCTACTTGATGCTACTTCTGTTTTTGTTTCTTTAATCTTGCAAAAGTTTGTTGTGCTGGGAAATGGATTAAATTAGCGAAGCCAATAACAAACAGAAAACTGGCTGCTAAATCCAAGACTTTTGAAAACTGTTCTTTGCTTGCTGTGGTGTTGTGGGAATATATTTCTGCATCTGTGTATCTGCTTGTTTGATTCATATGATGCTTTGGAATATACAGACGTTGGAAACATCCTCTACATGGGCTTAAGTTTTTAACATTTCGATGTAGCTTGTTCTCCTTCATTATCTCTTAATGGATTTCCTGAAGAGATTTGACTTTTAGTGTAAAGGCATTATATCCCTTCATCAAAACTATCCAGTTTTTGCTAAATAATTATTGCATGATATAAAAATATAACAATCTGGCTGTCATTCACCACTGTTTCTTTATATTATTTTAAGCATTTGATGTGGGTATTATTGAAACGTTATCTGGACAGAAATACGGGAGAGTTCATGATGTCAAGGTATAAAGAAGTTGCTGAGATTGTTCTGAGATACTTAGAGCACCGGGATCGGCTTGTTCGCCTTAGCATAACTTCACTGCTACCTCGCATTGCCCATTTCTTGCGAGATCGATTTGTTACAAACTATTTAAAGGTTTGTGGAATTTGCTCCATTTTTTATGATAAAATTGTGGCTGATATGGAGGAAATATTGGATGAAATCATCATTATATATATAACATTTATTTCCACAATAATGTGCATGGAATTGTGATATCTTGCAGATATGCATGAATCACATTCTCACGGTTCTGCGAATGCCAGCTGAACGTGACAGCGGGTTCATTGCCCTTGGGGAGATGGCAGGTGCTTTGGATGGGGAACTTTTCCACTATTTGCCGACAATTACATCTCATTTACGTGAAGCTGTAAGACACAGATGAAGTTGGCTGAATTAAGTCTCTTGATTTTGTTTTGTTGTATTTTCTCATGGTTGCAATTTATTGAGCTATGCTATTTTCATTTGATAGGAAACTAGATTTCTGATTGTTGGCATATTTACGTGTAGATTGCTCCACGTAGAGGTAAACCTTCTCTAGAGGCTTTGGCTTGTGTTGGAAACATCGCAAAAGCCATGGGTCCTGTCATGGAGCCTCATGTTCGTGGTTTTTTGGATATTATGTTTTCTGCTGGTCTTTCCACCACACTTGTTGATGCCCTTGAACAAATCACTGTCAGGTACTACTTTGGGCATCCTGTACTTTTTTATTAACCCCCTAGGCTGATTGTATAATTTAAGAATTTTGACCTTACCTGACATTGGTTCTTGTTTTAGTATTCCTTCGTTGCTGCCGACTGTCCAAGATCGGCTGCTAGATTGCATTTCATTTGTTCTGTCAAAATCCCATTATTCCCAGGCAAGGCCAGCTGCTACCCCCATTCGAGGAAATGTGATGAATATCCCTCATCAAGTTTCAGACCTTAATGGTTCAGCTCTAGTGCAACTTGCTTTGCAGACTCTTGCTCGCTTCAATTTCAAGGTTTCTATACAGATAATCTCTAATATGAAACCTATGTTAACCTCAAATTTACTCTGAAGTTATTATATTGTCAGGGCCACGAACTTCTTGAGTTTGCTAGAGATTCAGTTGTCTTATATTTGGATGATGAGGATAAAGCCACACGGAAAGATGCAGCTTTGTGTTGTTGCAAATTAGTTGCAAATTCTTTCTCTGGTGTATCATGTTCACAGTTTGGTGCTAGTAGGTCCAATCGAACTGGGGGAAAGCGACGTCGTCTTATAGAGGAGGTATGGTTATAGAAAATTGGCTGATTTATGTTATTTTTAAATGTTACGAAGTGTGTATCCTTCTTGGTTATCGTTGAGTGCAGCTGTCTGTTGTCTCTCTTTGTTTCTCATATGTTGGACTTCTGCAGCTTGTGGAGAAGCTTCTCATTGCAGCCGTTGCTGATGCTGACGTTACCGTTCGCCATTCTATCTTTTCCTCTCTGTATAGCAACAGAGGTTTTGATGATTTTTTAGCACAGGCTGATAGTCTGAGCGCAATTTTTGCTGCTTTAAATGATGAGGTATGGTTTCAACTGGTTTGATTTTCAATATTCTATTAAATTGACCTTTTAACTTCTATGTTTGAAGCCAATGATCTAATTACAATAACTATTTTAACTTTGTTTGGTCAAGAAATCTGCCTCAAAGTTGTTTTAGGCTTCAGGATACTGTCTGTGCATGGCTTCATTATTGTCATATGGCTTGTTTCCATTTTCTTTTTGATAAGAAGTAAAATTCTATTGAAAAGTGGAAAACAACGTAGAGGATCAGTGGTCATTCTATGCAAACAAAACTATATTAAAGTAAACAGTACAAGCCGGCAAGGAAAGAAAAAATTGAATCACTGAAAGGAAAGCTTCTAGAAATTCCTCAGAATGTTGTTGAAACCTAAGCCCATGGAGAAGTGACTTCTTTTTTTCTCATTGAAAACTTGTACACTTTCTGTCAGTTCAAACAATTTGTAGCAATGGTTTTATTGCATATCCCGTTCAAACAATCTCAAGAATTTCACCTTTTTCTGTTCCAAAGTCTGTAGAAATCTGTGCTAAGCTTTTGTAAGCTAATTGAGGCAAAAACCAAAGTGGCTCAACTAAGCATAAAAATTTACTTGAAGCTCCAATCCAAATTGCTATTCTCAAAGAACAATGGATGGACTCCATTTTCTTGAACAGAATATATCATTGAGGATTTGAACTAAACATTGGCGACATCCTAGCATGGTTACGTTTGTTTAATAAAATACTTAAACTGATATTCTGCAGTTGGTGGGGTTAGATTCTAGTGGCAACGTGAATTGAGACAATTCCTCGTGTTCTTCATAGAAGTGAAATCTGTACTATAAAAAATCTGGTTATCTGTAAGTTTTTTTTTTTTAATTTTTATTTGACTATAATTTTTGTTTTAAATTTATAGAGAGAGAAAAAAAAAGCAGAAAACTTTACTAATTATTTTGAAAAATAAAAGCAAAAAAAAAAAATTTAAAATGGAGATAAGAGGTAAAAAGGTTTACAACTGATTAGAATCTTTGAAACAAGGATATTAATTGATTTAACCTTTGTTTTTAGAGGGCATACTTACAGAAAAAGCTCATGTGAAATTCAGTTTAATAAATATTCCAATCATATCTCCAAAATTTTTCATGACTTTGTTTTGTGTGAAATCACCATAAACACTAGTATTTGTCTTTTTTGAAATTATTGTACCTTAAAAGACTCTTTTCCAATGGTCTTACGTCTCGAACTTTTATTTTGGTTAATCTTCTGTAGATTTGTGTATATTTATGTGTAATTTAGACATATTTGAAGCACTATATGTGTGTTTTTGTGTTTGGAGTTTCTTTCCCATGCATTCAAGTTGCTAGGTTTTGTTCTACTCGTATGAAACTGTTTTGCAAATTGTCAATATTTCTTCTGAATATTTACATGCTGCAATTGAATATTTCCTCCATTAAATCTTATAATTTTTTTGTCTTGGCTTTTGAGAGTATCTAAATGATTCTGTTGCAACAGGATTTTGATGTTCGAGAGTATGCAATCTCCGTAGCTGGGAGGTTATCAGAGAAAAATCCGGCATATGTTCTTCCTGCACTTCGTCGCCATCTTATTCAGTTGTTGACATATTTAGAGCAGAGGTGATTTTCGAAGGGTGAAAGAACTACAGTTATTGATAGTTATTGGTTGAAATTTTTAGTTACTGTGTGTATGTGAGTCAGGGTTAGATGAAAGAACATCTTTTGCTGTAAGTTTATATTGTCAAATATTGATGACTTTTGCAATGTCAGCAGTGCAGATAACAAATGCAGAGAAGAAAGTGCAAAGCTACTTGGTTGTTTAATACGGAACTGTGAAAGATTAATACGTCCATACATTGCTCCAATACACAAGGTACACTTATTTATGTGTTGATTTTAACATTTGTCTGGTTCTGTTCATTCTGATAAGAAGATTTTTCATTTATGCCTTCTCTCCTGTGATGATTTGATTTTTCAGGCTCTTGTAGCAAGACTTCTTGAGGGCACTGGGGTCAATGCCAATAATGGTATTATTAGTGGAGTTCTTGTAACTGTGGGAGATCTTGCTAGAGTGGTGGGTGAATCTGTACTTTAAGATAGGTTTCTTATTATGTATGATAGCCTTTGCTTATCCTTTTATTATATGGGTGGGGGCTTGGTGCTGTGCATAATTTGACAGGCCATCATGTGAAGTGTATACTTATTCATTTCCAATTAAATTGTGTTCTACACTGGAACATGCTTGGTACAAATTTCTTGTTTGCCAACTGCCTTCTAATCCTGGGGTCTAGAAAAGAATGTCAAGTTTCTATGAGTCTCTTGTTATTAAGCATTTTTAACTTGTTTGTAGTTTTATCTTATATGGGTTTTGTGCTGTAAAATTTGTTTAGGGTGGTTTTGGAATGAGACAGTATATATCCGAACTTATGCCTTTAATTGTCGAAGCTCTATTGGATGGAGCTGCTGTCACAAAACGAGAAGTGGCTGTTTCAACTCTAGGTCAAGTTGTGCAGAGTACTGGGTATGTGACATTTGCTTTCTGCCGCTTTAATTTCTATACCTTGTTGGACTATTATATTTTCTTGGTGAGCTATGTTTTGTTATGACAGAGATCAAAACAGTGATTTTCTGTTCAATGACCCAAATATTTTTTCATCAGTTTTTGTTACTTGGTTCTGACTTTTGACTATTCAAGTTGAACAAAATGTTTTTCTCATTTTGTTTAGAACTTACTATCTCAATGATATTGAAATATTTCTGCAACAATAAACAAACTTGACACATAGCAAACTTGTAGTTACTTGGGAAAGTTTTTATCTACTACTGTTGTTGAAGAAAATCTCTCCTACATACACATTGTTGATTTTAATATTTTTACCATCTTAGGTATGTATTTCTAGCGGACTTTTTGGTCTATGGTCTAAATGGCTTTTTGGTCTATGGTCTTGGCAGATATGTGATAACTCCATATAACGAATACCCACAATTGCTTGGGTTGCTCTTGAAAATGTTGAATGGTGAGTTAGTGTGGTCTACCAGACGTGAAGTGCTGAAGGTAGCTATTTATGGACAAGAATGCTTATTTTATATACTTTAAATGTTTTATCGTGCTAAAAGTTTTCTTGATCTTCACCAGGTTCTTGGGATTATGGGTGCTCTGGATCCTCATGCACATAAACGAAATCAACAATTATCTGGGTCACATGGAGAAGTTACCCGTGCTGCCAGTGATTCAGGCCAACACATTCAACCAATGGATGAATTTCCAATGGACCTTTGGCCATCATTTGCTACATCTGAAGATTATTATTCAACTGTATTAGTTATACCTGATGTATACTCATTAATTTTCTTGCTCCTTTTTTTTTTGCTGCAAAAAACTTTTTATTATGTTCTATTGCATGCAGGTTGCTATTAATTCTCTCATGCGAATACTTAGGGATCCTTCACTCGCTAGCTACCACCAAAAGGTGGTTGGGTCTCTTATGTTCATATTCAAGGTATGTCAAAAGTAAGGAATTTTCTCTTTATTCATGTTATATTGATTATTTTTGTATCTGGTTTCATTATTTGCTTTTCCTTTTTGCGAGGTTAGTCAATGGGTCTTGGCTGTGTTCCTTACTTACCAAAGGTTTGTTTAGTCACTTTTCTGTTGTAATAAACTGTCTTCTCTGTAAAATCTTTTTATGCATATTGTTTGAATGTAGCTTTCGTTGAACCACTCCTGGGAGGGAGTGGGTGGGGAAAATTATAATATATATATATATTTCCAATATAACTGTTGATATGAAATTTGGAGTACTTGTAATCACCTTATGATGTTGGGGGCTAGGCTTGTCCTTAGTTTTTAATATCTGACACAATTCTTGTACTGAAATTCTAGTCATTGGTTGAGGCTATTTTGATTGGGTTGTGTTTGATGATCGTGGCTTCTATTTGGCAATTTATCTGTAGGTTCTGCCAGATCTCTTTCACACTGTTCGCACATGTGATGATTATCTGAAGGATTACATAACATGGAAGCTTGGAACTCTTGTGTCTATTGTGCGCCAGGTAGATATAGATGTTGTGAAATTGTTTGGAACATGCAATTACATTTTGGCCTTTTCTGGATATCTATATAAATCAGATTTAATATTCTTTTGCAGCATATTCGTAAATATTTGCAAGAGTTGTTCTCTCTAATTTCTGAATTATGGTCATCCTTCAGTTTGCCAGCTACTAATCGTACTTATCGTGGCCTTCCGGTATTTTTTTCTATTTTCTTTCTTTGGAAGATGTGATAATCAGCATGCCATACTTTTTTTTTCACCCCTTATATTTGCATTTTATTAACCCTCCACCATCCGTGCCACTTCCCCTGCTGTTCTTTTTTTGTTCTTGATGTGCAGGTTCTGCATCTTGTGGAGCAGCTTTGCTTGGCTCTCAACGATGAATTCAGAACACACCTTCCTGTTATTCTTCCATGTTGCATTCAAGTTTTAAGTGATGCTGAACGGTGTAATGACTACACCTATGTTCTTGACATTCTCCATACCCTTGAGGTGTTTGGGGGTTAGTATTCTTTATTTTCAATAATTTTCCATTGATATTTAACATTTTGCCAGTCCATACCCCAGTGATTTATAATTGCTATGAGAAATTACATAGGGAGACTATATTGGAGTATAGAACGACCGATCCAAACTTTTGCAATATTTTACTCATAGCAAAAGTAAAAACCATGCTTGGTACTCTGATTTTTTTCTTTTACAAATTAGAAGTAAAACAAATTGTAACTAGTCATATATATTCTTGCATTGTACGATTAAAAGATTTTTGTCCCATTGTTTTTTGTCTGCTAAAGGTTGTGGGACCTGCAGTAGTCCCCAATTTCGAACTTGTACGTGTTGAGAGATTACTCTGTTAGAAAGAAATGTTAGAGAAAGTTTCTAACCTGTCTGGGAAAACTTTTCTCATGTTATACAATATAGGGACACTGGATGAACATATGCATCTGCTTCTTCCCGCACTCATTCGATTGTTCAAAGTGGATGCTTCGGTGGATATAAGGCGTGCTGCTATCAAAACTTTGACAAGATTGATCCCTCGTGTACAGGTTGGTAACTTTGTTCAATTTCAAGATCATCTAACAGCAAAGTTGAAAATAGTAAATTTCACTTATCTTTTGTTTAAATTCCCTTTGGTTGATATCTTTTGTTGTTATGTTTCTTTCTTTTGTCAGGTTACTGGTCACATTTCTTCTCTTGTGCATCACTTAAAGCTTGTATTGGACGGGTTAGTCTCCACTTCCTGATCTGAAAAAATGTATTTAAAAAGTGTCTTCATGTATGTTTGTGCATGGTGAGTGCCTAGGTATAGAGATCTTGGCTGGAGATGGGAGTAATGAATCAGTCTGGGAAATTGATCTCTTATGCTGAGATTTAAAGCTTTCTTCAAATTATATTTGAATAATAGCCAACTTTCATTTGGATTTGAGTTACAGTGATATTTTTCTTTCTGCTTGCTGTTACCTTGAACAATGCTGGTGGGAGTTAAATTAACCTGATATTGGATTTCAACTTCAGAATATATGAGATTAGGACAGTGGATTGTGAGGATAATATATTTTAAAGGATATGTACGCAATTTAAACATTATAGCCTGGTGATGTGAAGTTAAAATCTAAGATTTCATGCCCTCATCCCAAACCTACTTATAGCCCCTACTTCTATGAATGTGTGGCTGTGTGCTTATAAGTTATGTACCACATCTTTTGTGTGATTATCATGAACTAATTTTTTGTGTGGTACTGCAACATAATGGTATGTGTATTGTGGGGGCAGTTTTCATCTTTGATTTTTACTGGGCCTGGCAATTTATTCTCCTGTTCTACATCAAGCTAACATGCTGGCTTTGGCTTCCCAATTTTGAATCTTTTTACTCTAGATTCTACTTACTTCTTGCATAATGTTATTCTTGAGCTTCAACTCTGTATATTTCTAATTTCAGGAAGAATGATGAGCTGCGGAAGGATGCAGTCGATGCACTCTGTTGTCTTGCTCATGCCCTTGGGGAGGACTTTACCATCTTTATCCCATCAATACACAAGCTTCTGTTGAAACATCGGCTGCGGGTCCATCTCTCTCATTGCCAGTTTCAACTTTTATCTCTGGAACTTATATTGATTTTGAGATTGAGCATGAAATTAATTCTGTTTTCAGCATAAAGAGTTTGAGGAAATTGAAGGACGCTTGAGGAGACGTGAGCCATTGATTTTGGGTAGTACAGCTGCACAACGATTAAGTCGACGAGTTCCGGTGGAGGTTATCAGTGACCCATTGAACGATGTGGATAGCGACCCTTATGAAGATGGGACTGATTCTCAGAAACAACTTAGAGGTCATCAGGTATTGATGATAAACAACTGCAATAATATATACTTTCTTTTATGTTCATCTTAGTCGACAAGGAACTTAGGCAAGCCTTTTATAGGTGCTAGCTAAGGTTCTTGTATAAAGTGAGAAGAAAGCCTTGGTGCTTAGGCAGTCTGTTGCTCAGCATATGATGCATGACATGTCAGTTTTATGAGTATTATATTGTATAATATTTTCAAAATTTATCAAAATCATTTTCTTGTATACATAGTCTTGACTTGTGATCAAATCATTGTTGGCTGTTGACAGTAAATTTTAAATTCGTAAAGGATGAGATTAATTCAGAAATACTGGTTTTTTATCCTTAGAGCAGACAGAATTCCAGTGGTATAATTGGGGATCCTCCACTAGATTTTGATTTGGGAAAACTTTTTCTACCAAAAGTGTATCTTGTAGGAATCAATTGTTCATATGATTCTTTGATAGAAAGAAATCCCCATGCTGGTTGGAATGATGTGAAGGTCAAGGAATTAAAATAATCAAAATGACATAGAATCCATAAACAAATTACTAAACAAGTACTTGTTGAATCAACTGAACTTCAAAATAGTACGGGTTAAATGCAACAGAAACAATTATACAAATTCTTGCCATACATTTCTATAGAGTTCTATCAATTTTTTTTTTTTTATTAGTAGACTGCATGTTATATCTCTATGTTACGAGCACTAAAATATTGTTTTACAGCATTACAAATTCTTTTCTGAATGCAATTTTGTTCTTGTCCTCATCCATCATTGTTGTCTTCATCATTTGATACCTGATATTGATTACATTGGAATTGGTATTTTATCCCAAATTTTAGCTATTTTCTGGGATCTGTCTTGCAGGTCAATGATGGTCGTTTACGCACTGCTGGGGAGGCTTCTCAACGGAGTACCAAGGAAGATTGGGCAGAATGGATGAGGCATTTTAGCATTGAATTGTTGAAGGAATCTCCTTCTCCAGCATTACGAACCTGTGCAAGGCTTGCACAGTTACAGGTATGGTACCCGTTTGCATATGTGTTAACCTTTCTTTGGGAAGCAGGTTCTGATTTTTACCTTTACAGCCTTTTGTTGGGCGGGAGTTGTTTGCTGCTGGTTTTGTTAGCTGTTGGTCGCAACTGAATGAAACCAGTCAGAAACAGCTAGTTCGGAGTTTAGAGATGGCTTTTTCCTCGCCAAATATTCCCCCAGAAATCCTCGCAACACTTCTGAACTTGGTATGCCTGTTTTCTGCATGTACTATTCCTGTTATTGAGGAAAGATATTGAAGTTCAAGTACGAGATGGTAGTTATTAATTTTTATGTTTTGGTGAACTTATCTTGCAGGCAGAGTTCATGGAACACGATGAGAAACCTCTTCCTATTGATATCCGCCTGCTTGGAGCTCTAGCAGAAAAGGTGTGCTTTAATGAAAACTCTGCAAACTTAGAACCAATAGACTTGTTTTACATTTGTTGCACAGTATGAGATTAACTGTGTACTTCATGCATCTCTAATTTCGTCTACTCCATGTCAGTGTCGTGCATTCGCCAAGGCCTTGCATTACAAAGAAATGGAATTTGAAGGTGCACGCTCCAACAGGATGGATGCAAACCCTGTTGCTGTTGTCGAAGCTCTTATACATATAAATAATCAATTACACCAGCATGAGGTTAGCTTCTAATGAAATTAATGTTCTCTGATTTTTGCTGTCTTGTTTTTTGATTCACATTGATCCTTTTCATTCTGAGATTTTCTGTTTTCATTTTTTCGCTTTATTCCTTTAGGCTGCTGTTGGAATATTGACCTACGCTCAGAAAGAGCTAGATGTTCAATTGAAGGAGTCATGGTATCGTAACATTTTTATTACCTTTCTGCCAAATAAATCATGAAGGATTCTTTTGTTCTACTGCACTTTCAACTCATCTTTCTTGGCTTTCTATTCTCATATAATTATATTTTATCTCATCTTGGAAAGATAGTGGGGAAAATTCTCTTTGATTGTTGATTCTACTAATACTAGATTATTCACAACTTGTTCTCTGTATTTAGGTATGAGAAATTGCAGCGTTGGGATGATGCACTCAAGGCTTACACTAACAAAGCCTCTCAAGCATCAAATCCACATATTGTATTGGAAGCTACATTAGGTCCGTATCCAGTGTAACTTGCTCTATTGTTACTGCTCAGTTTTTTCTCCTTGTCAGGTTTCTTGGTTGCTATAGTTCTATGTCTGAAACTATATAATCTTATGATACATATGGTAATTATATTATTTAAGGTCTTTGTTCTTGGTTTTTTTTTTCCAGAAAAATATTAAGAATAGTTTCTTACTTTGTTTTGGGATGTGAGATTCAAATTAGTCGATGATTTTTTCTTAGGCTTCATTCTTTTCAACATTCCTTTTTTATTCAGTATATTTCTGCAATGGTCTTTGTTTTCTTGCAGTAGGTAGTCTGGTGCCAATATGGGGTATCAATTTTCTTTATTTAAGCCTAAAATACGAAATTTAGTAGTCAACAATCTAGTACCATCGTTATCTGAGCTAAAGAGAGAACAGGGAACCATTCCTTTGTATTTGAACAAATAGTTACAGATTGTGTCAGCTTATGTCATCTCAAGCATTAATTTTCTTATGGCCCTTGAATGTGATATATTCACAGATACTGTTAAGAGGCAGTGTGCACACTGCTGTGAGCAACCCTTGCTGTAGATCTTGTGACTATACTAATTTTGTATATTTCCAAAATTTTAACATAAAAAAATGACACGTCTCCTGGATGTTGTTGTGGACGTCTCCTAGAAGGGTTTGCATGCAACCTGTGAGCCTTGGATTTCCCATCCCCTGTTACCACCCTTGGCCCTGAATTTGCTATCTAGGATTAAAAAGCTGTTGAGATTACTAAAAGGGAACCAAATCTGCCCTCAGGTTCAATTTGTAAATGCTGTTTGGTGGTTCCTAGGTAGTCTGTTACTGAGGTAAAATTTTGCAATAAAATGGGTCCCCTATGCTATCATTGAGGCAACTCATTTAATATTGCTTCTACTTTTGTTTGCTTGACATCCACTTTAACTGCATCTCATTGATCTTATTGAACCTGTTTGTTTGCCACTTTTAGTGATTTGTTGACCATGTTTATGTAACTAAAGCATTGAGCTGACATGCTTGTGAGACACTAAATCTGTGTTCGTTTATTGAAACGGTTTTCTTTTCGATGTGTTATTTAGGGCGGATGCGTTGTCTTGCTGCATTGGCTCGATGGGAAGAGCTTAACAACCTTTGCAAAGAATATTGGACCCCAGCTGAGCCTGCTGCACGACTAGAGATGGCACCAATGGTTATTTTCTTATGTTTATACTGATGTTATCAATATTTATGGACCCCATGCTTATACCAATGAGTTTGTTATATCAGGCTGCAAGTGCTGCTTGGAATATGGGAGAGTGGGATCAAATGGCAGAATATGTGTCTCGGTTAGATGATGGTGATGAAACAAAACTTCGGGGTTTGGGTAACACTGCTGCTAATGGTGATGGAAGCAGTAATGGTACATTCTTCAGGGCTGTCTTGTTAGTTCGTAGAGGAAAGGTATTATTTATGTATATCAATATTATTTCTGAACTATGTTTATTGTCTTTTTTTTTTCCATTGTTAATTATTTAAATCTTATGGACTTATCTAAATTTTATGGAATATGCTTTTAGTATGATGAAGCACGTGAATATGTTGAGAGAGCTAGGAAATGCCTTGCCACTGAGCTTGCAGCTTTGGTCAGTTTCGTAACTCCATAAGTCCTGAATTATTGAGCAATTTTCTGGTCTTATTTTGTAAACTTGTTTTCTTTTATGATTTTTTTTGGCTAACAAATATAAGGGGAAGAAATTTAATATATATACTAGCATTGGTATTTCATTTTTCAATTGAGCATTTGACTTGTGCTGTGTACTTCGAAATCAGAACTAATTTCTTGGATTTTGAAAATTTACAATAGAGTATACATTGCCCAAAAATTTTCTTTTGGTGATTGAGTAATCCAAGTATGTCTTCTTGTATAGGTTCTGGAAAGCTATGAGCGTGCATATAGCAATATGGTCCGTGTTCAGCAGCTTTCTGAACTGGAGGAGGTTTGTTCTATAATTTTTGTTTATTCTTATTAGTAGTGGGGTTGGTTTGGGGCAGCAGAGGGGATTTCCTTTTATTACTATTGCTATCATTTACCCAAGCAAGCATGGTACGGTTAAATTTTATCATGGAGAATGCATGTTTTTGACAGGTAATTGATTACTGTACTCTTCCTGTGGTAAATCCTGTTGCTGAGGGTAGGCGGGCTATTATCCGCAATATGTGGACTGAGCGGATACAAGGAACGAAACGCAATGTTGAGGTTCATGCTTTAAATTTCTCGCTCTCAGTTTTTCTTTCCTTTTCAAACGATGAAGCTGGTATATACTTGTTAAAGCAGATTATATAGGAACTAAATTGTCACATATTAGGTTTAAAATAAATATTTTTGAAATTTGTCTTCTATGCTCATAAGATTATTGATTCCTTCCAATATGTGCTTTCCTTCAATATGTAGGTCTGGCAAGTACTTTTGGCTGTTAGAGCTCTCGTTTTACCACCCACAGAAGATGTTGAAACTTGGCTCAAGTTTGCTTCTCTGTGTAGAAAAAGTGGAAGAATTAGTCAGGCTCGATCTACTTTAGTTAAACTCTTACAGGTCTGCACTCTAGCTTTTTGGACATTTGTGATGCTGACTTTTATATTTTCTTATTTTGTGGCAGTTTCTTATTTGACTTTGTTTCATGTTGTATTTAGTATGACCCTGAGACATCCCATGAAAATGTACGATATCATGGGCCTCCTCAAGTAATGCTTGCTTACTTGAAATACCAATGGTCACTTGGTGAGGATCTTAAGCGAAAGGAAGCATTTGCTAGACTACAGGTATAACAGTTTTCTCTTTACAAAAGCTCTTTAAAAGCCCATGTGTGCAGAGATACAGTAACATTTGTATACGACATTGCATGATTGCCTTAAGAATTCTTCTTTCTGCTAGCATTACCTGCTCGCTCATAGCTCTAATGTTTATGTTCTGTATTTTTCTTGGCTGCTATCTTCTGTTGTAGACTTTGGCAGTGGAGCTATCAGGTTGCCCAGTTATTCAACCAGTTGCATCCACTAGTTTAACCACTGCTACAAGTACCAATGTTCCACTCGTTGCCCGTGTGTATCTCAAACTTGGAACTTGGCAATGGGCGCTTTCTCCTGGATTGGATGATGAATCTATACCAGGTAAATAAGTTCTTGTAACCTTGAAAACCCTTTTTTCTTTTTGGTGTATTAATAATCTTCTTCTTCTGTAGAAATTATTGCTGCGTTTAGGAATGCCACGCAGTGTGCAAAAAAGTGGGGGAAAGCATGGCACTCATGGGCATTGTTTAACACTGCTGTGATGTCTCATTATACCATAAGAGGCCTCCCTTCTGTTGCATCACAATTTGTTGTTCATGCAGTCACTGGATATTTCCATTCTATAGCGTGCGCAGCTCATGCTAAGGGTGTTGATGATAGTTTACAGGTAAAGACGTGTCTTGATATTAGATGTTGTTACTGATTCCAAAATCCTGAAGATAAATCCTTAGGATACATGTTTTGAGTCATTTTATCTTTACATGAATTTTTGGATACTTATCTAAGTTTTCTTCAAATTCTGCATTCCTTCAGGATATACTTCGTCTTCTTACTTTGTGGTTCAACCATGGAGCTACTGAAGAAGTCCAAATAGCTCTGCTGAAAGGTTTTGCACACGTTAATATTAACACATGGCTGGTTGTTTTACCGCAAATAATTGCCAGGATACATTCAAATAACCATGCTGTGAGAGAATTGATACAGTCACTTCTGGTGCGAATTGGACAAAGTCACCCACAGGTTTGTTTTTGGTCTTCCATTTCCAAAATTCTTGTTTCATCATGTGGGTGGTATTGATTAAAGAATTAATGGTAATAGTAAATTATTGTGGATATTGTAGAGCTCTTCAATTAATTTTTTGTTTCCTTTAACTTATAGTCACAAGATTTTGAGTCTTTTTGTTTCCTTTTCTGTTAGGGTTTTGATTTTCTTGTACATCAGCTGAAGCTTAATTTCCTAGAAATTCATTTTTATTGCCGTGTCCATCTTTTATGTTGCTGATTAGTTTGTTCCTTTGATGTTTTTCAACTCCAAAGTGTCTACCCTTCCTAACGTGAATTCAATTTTTCTTCAGGCTCTCATGTACCCACTTCTTGTGGCATGTAAATCAATAAGCAATTTACGTAGAGCTGCAGCTCAAGAAGTGGTTGACAAAGTTCGGCAGCATAATGGTGTGCTGGTGGATCAGGTCTAAATAGTTAATTGATTTGCATGTGATCTATACTTCAATTGTTTGTGTCTTATAAGGTGCTTTCACATGCAGGCACAACTTGTCTCAAAGGAACTAATTAGAGTTGCTATACTTTGGCATGAAATGTGGCATGAGGCACTGGAAGAAGCTAGCCGTTTATATTTTGGTGAACATAACATTGAGGGGATGTTGAAAGTGTTGGAGCCATTGCATGAAATGCTTGAGGAAGGGGCTATGAGGGAAAATACCACCATAAAAGAGAGAGCGTTCATAGAGGTTATCATTTTTTCACTCAAATCGTTTTTCGGTCGTAGTTATTATTTTTATTATGTTCCATTATGATTAGGCAGCAATTGGTGCATGTTGAGTACAGCAAGGCATGTATTTTTCTAACCCTGTTGTTAATCAGACAATGAACTGTTCTTGTAGTTCTTTGCTTGAACTTTGGAGCCCTTTTTTCTTGTGAGCCATGTAGCATTTAGGATGCTGTGTTAAAATTTATTTGTTTGCTTAGTGTACCTTTTTGCTGTTTGTAGGCGTACCGTCATGAATTGCTGGAGGCTTATGATTGTTGCATGAAGTATAAGAGAACCGGAAAAGATGCTGAGCTTACTCAGGTATGAACAATATAAGTAGTAAAGTTTGTTTTTCTTAATGATTATCTGTCAGATTTTTAAGGGAATAGGCTTGCATTGCTTGCTATTTTGTGTTTTCTGCATTGTTCTTTCATGTAGAAATAGGAAACCAGGCACACTAGGACAGAAACAAAATTTTGTTTCTCCTTGTAAATGCATTATAGTTTTCTACTCCTTTCTTCTCACCTCTTTAGATGTCAGTATTCTGAAGAAGGTTTTATAAAAGATATATACAAGGATTATTGAGACTGCAACTCTATAATCTTCTGTTTCTTAGCAAAAAAAAAGTATCCTGAAGAAGGTTAAAAGTATCATATACATGTTGAGACTCTGTTGTCTTGCTGCTCAACGGACTTTCGAGCATTGACACATTCATTTCTTTGGATGCCTAAATTTAATTTTTCTGCTGTGCTATTGGTTATCTTCATGTTAGTTCTTTTAACCCCCTAGCCAAACTCTTTGATGCCCACCTAGTGGACATGCAGTGAGTGCCGTAAACTAAATAGGCTGTATCTCTCAATTTTGTTTTACTTTTTGTACCTGACAAGGAGTGTAAATTTATAGTTTTTGTATGTTCTGTTTAATGTTCCTTAGAAAATTGTTTTATATTTGTGGTATACCATATAACTGAGAACTGGCCGTTCATTTGTGAAATGCATGGTTGATTATAATTATTATCATGCTTGCTTAACTTATGGCTTTTCCTACCGATGCTATTGCTCTCAAATTTTCATCCCACGTGATTCTCTGCCCCGTAAACTTAAGAATTTATGGTGTAATATAGTTAGAATTTATGATCTTATAGGATTTGTAGTTCTTGGGCTTGGGGGTTTTTGATTTGTTTCTTTGTGGACTTCTTGTTCCTGGTCTATGCACGTTTCGTACATTGAATGTACTTATTTTTGTTTCTGAGCGAAAAACTTTAGGCTTTGTATATGGTTGAAAAAGTATTATATACTGAAGCTGTTTCTCTCGAATTTTCTTGCCAAGTGATAATAAGGATCCTAAAATCATTATTAAATTTGACAATACAAGTGAAGGGGAATATTAGATTTTAGAGACTGTTGTAAGCCCTTTTCCTTGTAGCTTAAGCTTTTGGAATTGATAGCTACTTAACTGAAGTGAAAGAAAGAAATAACCCTTGGCTTTAGGTTTACCAACTAGAGTCAGCATAATGGTGTTAACGTCTTCAGTTAGCTGAGTGCTAAGGATTTTGATAATATTTTGACCAGGCGTGGGATCTCTATTATCATGTCTTCAGAAGGATAGACAAACAGCTTCAAAGCCTTACCACTTTGGACCTGCAGGCAAGAACACTGCCTTTACGTTAAGTTTTAACTCAATTCACTGTTGTGGCATTAACAATCCACTACATACATGGAAAACAGTCTGTTTCTCCTGAGCTGTTGGAATGCCGAAACTTAGAGCTGGCTGTTCCTGGGACATATCGTGCTGGTAAACTGATTTTCTTTTTCACAACTGTGTTTTCGTGCCAAATCTGTCCTCTCTAAAATTTATACCTACCATTATCATTTTCAGATTCGCCGGTGGTGACAATTGCATCATTTGCAACCCAGCTTGTTGTCATTACATCAAAACAACGACCTCGTAAATTGACAATTCATGGGAGTGATGGTGAAGATTATGCTTTCTTATTGAAGGGACACGAGGATTTACGCCAAGATGAACGTGTCATGCAGGTTCTTTCTTCTTTGAACTTCATTTTTCATTCTGTACTGAAGCTATTATGTGCTGGTGGATTGTGCCATTTAGTTCAGGGACCTGGATTCTGAGGCCATTATTGTACATTTTGTCTGAATGGAAATTACTATCTAATACTGTCGTTTATGTTGATTCATCGTCGCAAGACTAATTTGTTTGACATTCAATTTTTGTTTCAGCTTTTTGGTCTGGTAAATACCCTGTTGGAAAATTCTAGAAAGACTTCAGAGAAGGATTTGTCTATTCAACGATATTCTGTTATTCCTCTATCTCCAAATAGCGGGTTGATTGGATGGGTCCCAAATTGTGATACCCTGCACCATCTTATTCGGGAATTTAGGGATGCCCGAAAGGTCTGTTGAAAGTCCATTTTGCTTTTTGAGGAGCTTATGGTTAAGCAGGAGCTCATGTTTTGTGTTTTACAGATCACCTTAAACCAAGAGCATAAATATATGCTAAGTTTTGCACCAGATTATGACCATTTACCTCTCATAGCCAAAGTGGAAGTTTTTGAATATGCTCTACAAAATACTGAAGGGAATGACCTGGCCAGGGTATTTATTGTTCTAGAATTCGATAGCTTATACTTCTCTGTATTGTTATTCTTTAGACTTCTCTGTATTGTTATTCCTTAGAGAGGTGTTATTTAAGGGACTATTTCTTGTTTTACTCTTAAAGGTGCTTTGGTTAAAAAGCCGAACTTCTGAAGTATGGCTAGAGAGGAGGACCAACTATACTAGAAGTTTAGCCGTGATGAGCATGGTATGTTTTCTGGTCTGTGCATGTGTGCATGTTTGTTTGTTTGTTTGTTTTTCTTTTTTGCTTTTTTTGCTCAACCTTCTGATTCTTAGGTAGCTTTTCCTTGCATCAAAATACCTGCAAAATCAGCTATAAACTTACAATTTTGAATGAGTTAGTGTATAAACTCTTGAAACTGCACCTGCAATGTCCAAAACTGTATTCTAATTCAGGTATCCAGTCTTTGCACTTCCGGGTAATCACTTTAAAATAGTTTTATTATGACAAAAATGGGTCGTTTATTGAAGCTTGTTTGGTTCCACTACACACAGCATTTGGTGATTCCAAACCCATTGGTTTCACACTTGCAATCTAGGACGGAGAAGCTGGTCAAAATCATTATTTTTGAGGTTTCATCTTTGGAATAAAACCAATTTCAATTTGGAATCTTTCCAAATGTAAGTATATGAACAGTCTGTCTAAATTTCACCAAAATGAAAATATGGCAACAGGGTTTGGGGAAGAAGAAAAGAAAATGAAAGATTTGAGGTCCTGTTTATCATGTAGGTAACTGACCCCTCATCTGCTTCGACGAACTTGTCTTGTTTCAGGTTGGATACCTTCTTGGTTTAGGGGATCGGCACCCAAGTAATCTTATGCTGCACCGCTATAGGTATGTTATGATGATAAGGATAGAGTAGGTAGTATCTGTAAATAAAATCTGTTAAGTCTCTCATATTTGTTAATCCTTTGCAGTGGGAAAATTTTACACATAGATTTTGGGGACTGTTTTGAAGCTTCAATGAATAGGGAGAAGTTTCCTGAAAAGGTATATTCCAAACAATAAATGCATAAAATGTCTGTTTTCTAGAAGTGCACTTGCCAATTTCTTTGTAAATATTCTGTAGGTTCCTTTTCGTTTGACTAGAATGCTTGTTAAAGCCATGGAGGTTAGTGGTATTGAGGGCAACTTTCGTTCAACGTGCGAAAATGTGATGCAAGTTCTGCGATCAAATAGGGATAGTGTTATGGCTATGATGGAGGTATGGATCTTTTATGTTTCTGCTTCAGTTAGTGCCCTTTTCTACTGTACTAATTATTTCCTACCTACCATTTAAGTGCGATACATAGATGTGAAAGGAAACCACTGGTTGATATGCATTTTAGTGCCACCAGCAAGGTCTCAAAATATATGGAAAAAGCTGATTTTTAGTTTTCATCTGTTTTCAGGCCTTTGTCCATGATCCTCTCATCAATTGGCGTCTTTTCAATTTTAATGAAGTACCACAAATGTCAGTGTTTGCAAATACTCATGTCCCTCCTGTTGTGAACGCCGAAGAAACTGCTCCAAATAGAGAACTTCCTCAACCTCAACGGGGTGCTCGTGAAAGGGAGCTTCTTCAGGTTTTAGCATATACTGCATATAGAATCTTTTGAGATGGTGCCATTATAGGTTGTTTATACACATTGTTGTGATAAATGCAGGCTGTTAATCAACTTGGTGATGCTAATGAGGTTTTGAACGAGCGTGCTGTCGTTGTCATGGCTCGGATGAGTAATAAGCTTACAGGACGTGATTTCTCATCCACACCGCTGCCCACTAGTTCTATACAACAAGCAGTTGACCACAGCACCTTAATCTCTGGAGACAGCCGAGAAGTTGATCATGGTTTATCTGTTAAACTGCAAGTGCAGAAGTTAATTATCCAAGCTACATCACATGAAAACTTGTGTCAGAACTATGTGGGGTATGAGACCGTAACTATTCCTCATTTTGTTTTTTCACCTTTTATATATTCTCTCTTCAGCACATTCAATATTCAATAAGCACTTATTCACTTTTGGCATTAATGAAGCATATTTCCTTGAAAGGTGTAATTATGATTATTTTTTCAACTAGTCAAATAAATGAGAATTGGGTTTGCATTGGATGTCAAGGTGAAAAGCACTCTACCAATATGCAATTAGGGATAATAGGTGAAGTCATTGATTCATTTACTGTGGTAATCTTTGTTCTGCATAATTAAGAGGTGTAGGTTGCATTTTTTCTGTCAAGGTGATTGTTGAACATTTACAGTCTCTAATTTCATTGTCTTCATTTTATTCAAGCTTACAAACCTTTATTTTCTGAACTTGGTGGCTTTACCGTTCTCTTAGATAAGCTACTTTAGCTCGTAAAATTCCAAAGCTTTGTTGATTCATTGTCTATACCTTGTGCCTGTTTCAGGTGGTGCCCTTTCTGGTGAGCCAAAGCTGGCATGTACGATATGTATATATACAAATGTGCAGAGCAGATAGTCATTGTGGTTTGTGTATATAAGTCCTTTTTTCTCCTTTTCCTTCTTGCGTAATTTATGAATAGAAGCACTATCATTTATTAAATATCGCATGTGTAGTCATGCAGTCATTTGCGTCGATGTATAATATAATTATGAGGAAATGATATCCCTCGCACGGAATTAGTATTATATAATTCCATGTGGGGAGGGCAAAATTAGATTTGGATCGGGTTCGGATTAATCCAATCGAATTTCGGGTTATGCGGATCGGATCGGATTGAACAGTGTACGTTTCGGATCAGAAATTCAGGTTCGGAAGAAATATGAATCGATTGAATCGGGTTAAATTCAAGTTCGGGTGAAATCGGGTTAAAGACATTTTTAACCTGTTTTCCTTAATTTTGTGGCTGTTTTGCAATAATTTAGTACTAACAGTATTACTGTTATGAGATTATTTCAGTTTAGTTTGTTTCCAGTAATTTTCATCCAAGGAAAATAAAAACTATTAGTATACTACTATAAAATCAAATATAACAATTAAAACAAACACATCCAAACTTAATAGTCTCCAAAATACAAAACAAAACAAATGAATAACAATTAAAACAAACACATCCAAACTTAATAGTTTCCAAAACACAAAACAAACAAGTAACAATTAAAACAAATACAGCCAAACTTAATAGTTTTGAAGACACTTGGTTAAGTTCAACTTCTTGTACGTCAAATAGCCTTCCAAATACGAACTGGCTGATTAATGGGTACACCATGAAGTTGCAAAGATTGTGCCTGTGAACCAACCTCCTAAAGTGAAATAGGCACGAGGAAAGAGCAATAGGCCAGACCAAAAGCATCCATCCCTTGGAAATTATAAAATATTAAAATGATCTGTTAGATGTTAATGCAATCAATCATGGCTTATTTACACAATTACATAAATTACAAAACAACCATGCTGACAACAATTAAATTAAATTCAATGATAATATGTATATATATTAACATTATCATTATATATAAATATGTAATTATGTATTGTTGAATTTTCTATTTCATTTCACTTAATAAAATCTATAAATAATTAATTATGTATTGTTGAATTTTTTATCTCATTTCACTTAATAAAATATATGATAGTAATATATTATTAACAAATCATTAATTCATTATCAATTTATCATATATATTAACATATAGTATATACCATGGATTTAAAAATTTGGGTCGAGTTTGAGGGAGCTGGTGATGGTGGCTGTCAGTCTCGGTCTAGCAGGAACAACAGTCGACGACTTCCCGGGGATCAAGTGACGGTCGGTGGATCAAGTGGCAGCAACAGTCACTGACTCGCGATACAGCAGATCAGGCAGAAGTGGACAAACCGTCGATGGATCATTCACTGTTGTGCGTCTGCTGTGCGTAAATCGTTGCGTTTGAGTCAAGCCGACACTGCCCTGCCCGTCTGCGTCTGTCAAGGCTCAAGCGTCTCACTTGTGTCGGCTGTCAGATTCGAGCTTCATGGAGACTGTGAGAGAAACGGAGATGACAATGAATCGGGTGAGGAATGATGAAGTGAGGACGGTGAGCTTGTGTTCTGTGAGTGTGTGACAGTGTTTGGAGTGCAGGAGTGGTGGCTATGGCTACTGTGGTGGCTATGGCTACTGAGTTTGGGATTGAGTACGGTAGAGCTGCCGTAATTATAAAATAAAAATTAATAATATATAATAGATATATTTTTTAAATAATTATTTTGATAAAATTATTAAATGTATAATAAATTTTTTATTATATAAATAAAAAATTATATTAACATAATTTTTAAATTATAATAATTAATATTTATTAAATATTTTTAGATTATATTTTAAAAATTAAAATTGTTTAAACTTTAATTTTAAATATTTTTTTAAATAAGTGAGTGAGTTGTGAGAGACTGAAAAGTTTGATAGACTAGTCAATATATATTTTAAATTTTTTTTTTTTAACAAATCTGATCTAATTTGATCTAATTCGATAATAATCTGATTAGATTGCCAATATTATCATCAGATCGAGTTTAATATATAATCTGATGAGATCTAAATTTTATTTTTTCATATCGATCGAATTAAATGACCACACCTATTTACATGTTGATTAAACTTGATTACCCAATATCTCCAATGGCATAAATTAAACTTAAAAGACCTTATAGATTTTTATGAAATAATGATATTATACATCTCAAATTTTTTATTCTAAACAATATAATATTTATTCATTAATTAATAAAATTAAAATAAATTAATTATATTATCTTGCCAATCAATTAATAAATGTTACATCATTTGATATAATTATTTAAGATAAAAAATTTAAACATATTAGTTATATTACTATTTTCTTCCTTCTAGCATTCATACAAATCTCTTTACTTAACTAACTTAAGAAGTTTATTAAGCTTACTTAATAATTTCTAGTACAAAATTACTAAGTAAGTCTAATAAACTTCTCAAACTAACTAAACAAAGAAGTTGCAAGAATATTATAGAGAAAAAAACATTAATATGACCAATATATGATTTTATTATTCACCAAATGGTTAACATAACTTTTTTTATAATTAAATTTCAAATGAATGTCTGATACTGATATAAAAAATTGATTTTGATGGTTTTTTCATTTGTTTTGTGACACCATATGAGAGAGATGAGAAAATAGGAGTAAAAGAAGAAAGAGAAATTAACACTAAAGGGAGGAGAGAAATATATTATTGGAACAAATAATTCATTTTGCCCAATTTTCACCTTTTATTCTTTGCTAATTTAATGGTAAAAATTTTATGTCTATAACTGTGTATAAAAAATTATCTTATCGTAATTATATAACAGTAAACAATCTTGATTGCAGACTACAAGCCCCAACATTGTCCTTGAACATCGTCCCCTCCTGAATTTTAAGTATGAACAACGAAATGGCCAGTCGCTATTCAATAGAACTAATGACTAAATAAATACTAAGTTTTAATTCTACGGCACTCGTTACTCGGCCAAGTAGCAAAGCATTATTGGACAAACTTTCTTCTGTCACCAATCAAAGATAACATGCCACCTGACTACACCCCCCAAAAAAACATGAATAATTAAACCATACAAGCACAAAACCCAGGATTCTACATCAGCTCCTCTTCCACCATATGAGAACGAAATAGCAAAGTGACCAGAACGGTTTCATTGCAGTATAAGCTATATGAATGAAAAGGGTCTGACACACAATATAAATGAATATTAGACTTAACTAAACTGCATTGAGAACATTTGTATCCATGGTTGTGATTAAGAAAAGACATTTCATATGAGTTAAAAGCCAAATGACCATTCTCAATTTCTCCACAAGGAGAACCTTCACCTGCACGAAAAATTATCATATACAATGTATACATTAAACTCCAAGATTTAAGCAGCAGTTGCAGGTCTCTTCCTGCACTTGCTCTGCCCTAGGCTCAGTAGAAAATCTGTAAATATGTGCTCATAACCTGGCAGTTTCCCATACCCTGCACAATGGGTTGAAAAAAGCTTTGTTTAACCACAAACAGCCGCCAACATGATCTCTAGGAACTTAACTGTAAAACTGGAGATGCATATAGCTGTATGTTACACCAACAATTGCGTTGAGTGGCTAGATCAGACACATTTTGTACCTACCAGGAAAATAATTGATGTCGATGACATAAAAGACATCTCTCATCCCATGCTCTCGGATCATATCAATGTTAAACAACCGCAGGCCCTAAAAAAAATACAGCATTAATATAACTAAGAGAAACATGAACAAGAAATATTACACAAATGCTGTCACGTAGCACAAACTAGTGAAAACAAAATACAACTATTTTTACCAGCCGACAGCGGAGTTCCTTTGCAAGTATTTCCAGCAGAGGGCGGGGAGGAAGTTCTGCAACAAGAATGCCATAATCACCCAATTGAGCAGCTAGGCTGCAAATAAATATTTTGAGGCACACACATACAGAAATGGGGTCAACAATCTCACCAGCAATACCAGGGTCGAGATCTGCATCATCTGCTGAAGCAGCAGCAGATGAAACCCGGGGAAAACGGAACACACCAACAACTTTTTCTAGTTCACGCTTGCTGACATTTGGTAGAGAGAACCGCCTTACTACCTTTATTGTCTCCCCAACAACATAAATTTTGAAGAGAACACCTCCTACAGTCAGACAAGTAAAACAATTTAATCAAACGTCAAAATCGAAAGATGTTATTGCAATGATGAGGATCACAAATTAGAAGCCACATCATACCATGATTAACAAACTCCTGTAGAAGCAAGGGAGGTTCAAGTTCTGAGAGGGACAATCGATCATAAGCAAGAAACAGTTCGTGTGACTTTGCAGTTCCATCCACTACAAGAGGCTTTGCAACTGAAATGATTAATAAACAGCAAAAATAAGAAATCTATGCGCATGACAGATCACACAACAATAAGTTTAAAAAAAAAAAAGAATAATTTCAATCATACATGGACATCCAGAACAATACTTCCACAACAAATTGAGAAATTTCGCACAGCCACAGCATGAGAGCCCAAAAGAAAAAGGCCATCAGACTTGGGAATCTAGATGAGGTTTAGCGGTCTCACCAATCTGTTCAAACTTAATGTTCTACAAATGTCATGTGCTAAGCATCTAGTATTGACACACATAGAATAGAAACAAAAAGCGCCAAATAAACACCGAAATGAATTCAATACTCAAGAGAAAGAGAAGCATACCTAGTGGCAATTTTAGACCAGCTTCAAAAACTTGATCCGGGATTGATAATGAATCTTTTTTTATGACCATTTGCCTAGGAACACGAACCTTGCCTACAAAAAAGGTATGATCAATGAGTTATTTTACCCAAGTAACCTACAGTTTCTAGAAAAATATCAGGGTCACATAAATGGTTGCTACAGTTTAACAGAAAGTGCAAAACTACCATTGCAGTCAGACAAGTTAAGATCTGCCACATCTTGAAGCATGGACTGCCGATTGTGTAGATGCTTAATTGCATCTGGGGGATCAAGGATGGTAACCTGTGGATGTTTCTGCCTGTAATCCTTCAACAAGAAAAATACAAACACATATGAGCACGCTGCATCAAAGCAATTAAAGAGAAAAAATTTTAAAGTATGTTTTTCTACTTGAACATGTATTTGCAAATATTAATCATAGGAGGTTGCCTACTCAAGCCATTTCCTGAACAATAAATCACAAAAAATGTAGTGGCTATTTTAACATCACAACATGATTTGTTAATTGCCATGGCCATAGTAAATGCGTTAGAGAAATTATATAAAACAAAAGAAGAAGAATTGCATAACCAGACAGTACTTAATGGCCCACAACTTCATTACCTGTTAGTGGATCCAGGTTCCTATTATGCTGACATTTAAAAATACACAACATACAGGTTCCCAATTCCTTTAGAGAAAATATAATAATCAGAAGAAACAAAAATATGTACTGTCTCATATAGATATTTCAATTAAGGTGAGAAGTTGCCATCCACTTAACTACAAAGTTCTTATACCATGTGAAAATGTAGTTGGAGAGTTTCATGAAACAGCCAATAAGCACCTCCGTCTCTCCAAATGAAAGCTCATAGAATAGTAATTAAGTCTGAATATTCATTGAGGAACCATACACAATCAAATCCATATCCAAAGAGAACACCAATTAAGAGTACTTTATCACACAGTCTTTCTCCCATAACATAGAATGCAAAAAAATTTGATTGACGAAGCTGGCAGAAACAGTTACTCTGCATCATGTAAAGTAAACATCCACTTATTCCTTTTGATACAAACTGTTAAAGAAAGCAAAATGCAGAAGCCATTGAGGTTCATAAGAAGGCCTCATGTGCAGCTTCTAACTCTTCAGTCCTAGATGTAGAAGGAAGTTTGACAACCAGGAGAATACATTTTTTGAGATTTGGAAAACAAGCCAACATACAATCAAGCATTTAATGCACAATCCTGAAGCAATGCAACAGATTAAAATGCTACAAATTTTCTTTAATTAATAAAGCTTCCCTCGTAGCGTCAAGGTTTAACTAAAATAAAAATCAATCTTTTTTCTTTGGATACCAATGTACAGTATATCTTGCAGTAAAAGGTCTGCACCGTGGAGCTGAGTATATACCGACAACATATGGCTTGGAAGATAAGGAATAAATTCTAATTTCATTGTGTCATATACTCAACAAACATGACAAAGAATCAGACGCAAAACTAGCTGATTTTGTATTTACGAAGTTAGTTGAAAACATGACATGACCCAACATTGATTAAGCTCCTGTTGTCAATCACAATACCAACATATAATTAAACTAAATGAACCATCTATTTCCAAATAAGTGAGTGAGACCCTAAAAGAAGTTCAAAAAATCAACATCTTGTTTTTGGAAACCCAGCTCACCAACGCCTAAAAAAATCATCTCAATTAATAAAAAGGGTAAAATCCTCACTTGATAGCATTCTTGAGGGACTGATTTCAACTATCTGATCATCATTCATGATAAGGTGAGCAATCTCTGCAAATTATTTCAGAAAAAAAATAAATTTTAAGGTTCAGGAAATTTTGTTGTTCAACCAACCACTGTAAGTTCATACATATTCTCAAGCATGAATAGATGACATAACTTTATGTTATCTCATAAGTTGCAAGGCAAAAAACACCACAACTACAGGTTGGATTTCTACAAGAATTTAAGAGTAGAATCAGGAAGTATATATATACAAACCTCAATGATCTCGCACCACTCTGCTCCTGACAACTGAGAAAACATAAGGTCCATCAGATATTCCAAATCTTAAGTACGTAATTCCAATTACAGACAAAAGAAATATCCATATCTAAGGACAGATACAAATTCAAAATCACATGAATAGTCAGCCACCAACAAAACGACCAAAAAAAAAAAAAAAAACAGCCAACACCCACCTTATGCCAAACAACATCAAAAGGACCTTGATCTGACAGTGGCCTGTTCTGATCAATGGCAACAAGGTATTTGGTGGAGTCTTGGTGGGTGAAAAAAAATAAAAAATAAAAAAAAAAGCCAACACCCACCTTATGCAAAACAACATCAAAAGGACCTTGATCTGACAGTGGCCTGTTCTGATCAATGGCAACAAAAATTATTCCCTTGTTTCTGCACCAAGCAAAAATATAAATCATTGATTGTTATTGACCGTCTAAATTAATAGGTAACATTTTATGAAGTTAAACAATCAAAATAATTAACTTTATCTAACTTCACACTCAGAATAAACGCCTCAATAATTATTTTCTCTTTCTCCAAACTCAAAGGAACATACTTAAAACCAAGTCCAAGTAACCTTTTTATCAACAAAACAGCAGAAAAAACTTCCTACTAATTACTGCTCCAAGTTAAAACTAGTTACCTAAGATCGTTTGTCTTATGTAAATCAAGAAAATCTTAAGGAACTTTAATGTAACATTTAGACATGTCAAATTCTTCATGGAAGATCCATGACTTCCGTCACCATGATTGAACATCATGACGCTACATGAAATAAGGTCAAAATTTATATCAAGTGAACTATGACTTGCACCAGTTTGGGGTCTCACCATCATTCAAGCACATAGTATACATTAATTGAGAATTTGTAACAATTTAATACTCTAGGTGATACAAAATCATCACTGTTTATGACTTTATTCAGACACATGAGATCCATAACAAAAATTGCAAGAGAAATAGAAAATTCATATACTGCAAAATCGAGTGAGAGCATTATAGAAAACATCATTTACATTGAATTTAGGGACAAACATTGACAAAAGAACTATTCTTAACAAGAAAACACAAAACTATTAAGTAAAATATGATTTTCAACTAAAGTACAAAGCACCAGGCATTGACTTTACAATCTTCACTAAGACTAATCCAAAGGGTATATATGGAGGAATATTCCCATATAAAAATGAGGAAAAATATTCAAGATTCTTGATACCCCTAAGCAAAGCATAACTGATGAGTCCAGCAAAAACAGTTGCCAAAGATTTATTTGCGGAATCAATCACTATTTAAATATGCACTACAGTTTGACCACTAAAGAAAAGGACACCAAATGACCTTTGCAAAAAGTACTTTTGCCATGACCATGTCGAGCACAGCTCAAACCAAAAGACGCTACCAAATCTTTAGCAATCCTTGTATTCAGATAACCATAAACATACATAAATGAAAAAAATAAATAAACAAATCAGAAACACCAAAGAAATTATAATTCATAATAAAAAATACCACATGAAAAAATAATTCTAAAATCTTTGGCAACCTACACGAAACTCAAAAATCATAATTAGCAATAAACATAACAACTAGTAGTACATTACATACCATTAAAAAAAAAATGAATAGAATGGATATTTTTATGGGTGTGTAAATATGTACCGAGCTAAAATTTCAAGCTTTGGCTGCAAGAAACTTTTTTTCTTCTTGGAAGTCAAAGCATAACCAACAACCAGCCTCCCTGATTGTAAAACCCCACTCTCTTTCTCTTCTTCATCTTCTTCCTCTTCCTTGTGAGAAATTTCCCCGTTCAACCTCATACCACTTGTTTTTCTTACCCAAAAAAACACCCTAATCGCTCAATCAAAAATCAATCTTTCTCTTTCTCTGCTTTGTTGAATCCCCAAAGTAAACAAAATACAGCACAAAAAAAAAATGTAATCTTTTTGTTAACGCCACTTATATGAAAAGAAAATACGTATAGAGACACGGATTGTGCGTGTATATATGAAGAATTTATAAATTTTGGAGTGGGATTTTGGGAAGTAATATTCAATAATCAATATTCAGTTTTTGCACAGCAAGAAAGAGAGTATTTGTTATCTGAGTTTTTGTAGTTAGCAAACGTACAAGGTTATCAGGTCATGTGCTGCTTTATTGTATTTATAGGGGTAAACAAGGGGATTTGGAAACTTTTCTTCAACTCATTATTCTTTTTTCATTTTTGTCCCTCATCTTTTTTATTTTTTATAAGTGTTCTGTTACGTTGAAACTTCTCTTAGATGAAACAATTCTTTATAACCAAATAATTAATATTATAGCATATTTTTATTATATATTACTTTACACATGTTATTATAATTCACATTTTATCTTAAAACCGCTTTAACATAACTATGTCATTTTTATAAACTTTCAATTCTTTTTTATTGCTTCGTTGATTTAATTGAGTTTTTTTTTTATAAGTTTGTATAGTATTATCTGGAGTCTATCAAGCATGGTTAAAAATTTATTGTAATTTTATTAAGAGCCTAAATTATTAGAATTTTAGTTTAGTCTTATACTAAATATGGCTCATAAATTTGTGTCAAATAAGAACATAATTTACCCTATATTTTTAAATAAAAAATATGTTACCACCTGACTAATAACTTGAGTGGCGATTCATTTTAGAGTCAAAAATCATAAAATTTTATGAAGTTAATTCAAGACTTACGACCCTTAACGAACCGTTCTAGGGGACAGTATTTGTGTAATTTTATATAACAGTTTCTTAAGGGTGAGAAGGCATTTCAAATGTTATATGAAAAACATGTTATATGTCTTTTAGAAAAATATTATTTTGAAGACAGAACCAAGAGTTCAAGCCTTCATATGGTTTAGGGATAGATATATTTCAAGGGGAGAAAAAAAGGAGTATTAATATTATTTTATGAAAAGCTATATGAAACTCTTTTCTACTAATTAAAAAGTGTATTTTTTTAAGGAAAAAAATGCTTTAAAGTCATTACATAAGTGTGTGGTTAAGTTATATAATAATTTAACTTACATCAACCTAAAAGTTATTCTCAATAACTTAAAAATATTTATTAACTAAACTACAATTAAATTATTAAGAATAACTCTTGCATGAAAATAAGTTACATATTATTATGTAAGTTAATAAGAAAAGTTTCACTGCAGTTGAAAAATAATATTGAATGTATGTGTCGGATAAAAGTTTTACCAAAAGCATTTGTCTCTGAAAATCCCATTTCATATTTATCGAGCATTACAATATTTTTTAACCATATATTTTAAGATATTGAGGTAATTGTAATAGGATCGAACTAATATTATCAAAATGAAAAACTTTTTAGTATTTATATTTTACCAAATATTGTAATATAATTAGTAAAAATTTATTTGACTTTAAAGGTAAAAAAGAATCTATGTACTGTACATGTTAATTAATTGTGCATATTTATTTATACAAATGGACATAATATGATAAAAATTAAGATCCGACTAACTTAAAGCAACTCTAAAGTAGAGTACTTTTTCGTAGTCATACGATTAAAATTATAAAATATTTATTATTATTTATCAATTCGCATGTATGATTATGATTCGTGCTCTATTTTAAAATAACTCTAAAATAACTATGACTTAAAAATTATTTGTATATTCTCACCCATATAAACTAACACGATAGCTAACAAGGTTTCGGGTTCGCGGTACTTGCAACTCTAAATAATGATTAAGAGTAAATATTTCGCGAATTATGAAGGTAGATGTCCTGTTATTAGTTACGTTGTTTTTTAAATAATGTTTTCGATATACTTTTAGAGATTGAAATATAGTCAGATTGTAACAATTCAAAAAAAGAAAATTGATATGAGATGATATGACATGACCGGTGAATCTTTCACCTTCCATATAACATTTCTAGCTAACACATGTTGGCTTCGAAACATTACAGTCTCATGTTAATAGAAAGGAAAAAAAAAAAAATCCATGTTGCCATCACATATGCATAGAAAGGAAAATTAAAATAAAATCCATGTTACAATTCTTTGAAGAAGTCCTCTTTATCTTTTAAAATGATGTTTTTGTCAAAATTTGAAATCGATCCTTTTCAATCTAACCACTTTTGGGAAATTATTTAAGCAATTTGTTCAAAATCTACAAAACCATAAATGTAATTGAAGACAGACAATGACTTGACAGCTTAGATTTATAATTCTTAAGATGATGTTGCCCATATATTGTCCTTACTTTTGCTCTTGGTATATACTCTTTTTGCTAGCTAAGCATATAATATGCTTGTGTTCAAAACGGGGAAAAACAGTTGGAAAAGTTTAAAAAGGCAAAGAAGAATTTGTTTGGAGTTTGGCCAATTAGCCCAGTGATTTGACAGATAATTTAGCAGTAAATAAGATGGTCAAATCAAAAGATATGACAATGTTAAATAATTTGCCCATCAAATTTTCTTTCAATTCTCTTTCTCCCCATAAGTTATAGTTGAATCATTAAACACATTATTTACATATTTTTTTTTAATGACAGCTCTTATGTGAACGTGAGTAAATTTTATTTAAATTTTAGTATTAAACATATTTCAGAATATTACCCATTTACCCCTTTTCTTATTTCACATATCTCTATTCTCCTAATGACATTTTTCTACTTTTGGGCTTATTATAAGTTATCCCTAATTAAACTCATATCTTATGACCCCTAAAATATGTATATGGGATTCAAGTCTCAAAGGCAACTCTTATATGAACGGAAATAGATTTTATTTGAATTGAAGTACCTTTTTTTTTATTATTGAATTTAAGTACTGAATACTCTTAAAAATAGGTCTAATTTGTAATAAAAATAATCAATGTTCTTGCAGATCTAAATTAAAAGATTTTATTGAGAATTACCTAACTCATTAGAGATTTGAACACGATATTATGATAATTAATAAAATCATCATATGATCCAAAGTGCATATCTAACTTAAAGATTGTATATATTGAAAATTACCTAATTAAAATATGGATTTTAATATGATGATTCTGTTAATTAAGCTGAGTCATATCATCTATATTCATGTGGTCCTAGGAACTTAATATTATTATATGTAGTCTCCCCAAGTTTGGTAGACGCAGTTATTTGTTGGGATCCTTTTGTTCCCAACACTTTTCTCTCTTCCCCGTGACAATTACAATTAGTAATTGCTGAAATTTTCTATTCAAAAACAAACAAAAGGGAAAAGGCAAAAGTTAATGTAATCCCAATTTTCAAGCAGATGCATTGATTGTAAATTTATGTATTGTATATTGTGTGTTGTGTCATACACCAACTAGCTTGCAGCTTGCATTGTAAAACAAGTTGACGTCCTGAAAATTAATGTAATTATTGTTAGTCGTCAAAGAAGAAGAACTAAATTGGAAGTGCTTTTAGAAAAGCAAATAGCCGGACATATTCATCCAAATCATCAGCTGAAAGATAAGTCTAAAAATCTAAACCTACCAAAATTTCTGTAGGTAATAACTTTGAAAATTCTGCTTTTGAACTTTCATCCTAATAAGTATTATAAGACGACTACAGTTAATTTTAGGTTAAATCAATTAAACTATCTGCCTTATCTAAAATTAGTGGTATGGTAAAATCTACCCCTTAATAATAAGTTAAATGTGTTTCAATCTTTTAAAGAATCTCAATATTTGAGTCTTAATTTAAATTTTAACGATGAATATTATAATTATTGAAAGATAAATATTATAATTAATAAAATTATTTAATTAGATAAATAATATATAAATTGATATTCAAATTAGAACTTGTATGTTAGAATATCTATAGTTACTCATTCTCAAATCATTGAACTCTTAGAATAATTGCACGCATTTTGACACATCATCTACTGTAGCTAGTAAATGCACAAAACGTTGTAAATGTGTTTCACGCATTTCACTTTCGAAAAATATCATGCCTGCAGCAGCTTGATCGACAAACCTAGTGGTGGCAACACGTGTTGATGCAGATTTTTCCGCGTGCCTCAGCGATGCTTCGAACCTTCCAGCGAGTGCCTCCTAGCGACTCGGCGGGGTCATGCGAACCTTACGCTCGCGGATTCAAGCGATTGCCTCGATCCTTTCGCTCATGATAGCTCGATCTCGGCGGGGTTACCCTCCGTCCTATTCCATTGTCTTCTTGAGCGGAGATCTCCGGACATGTACTCACTGAACCGGATCGGGGGTCGCGGGCGTGTCCGACGAAACCCTCCGACGCTCAAGTCGATGTCGAGTTTGTCTTTTGATATCTCCCTTAGTGAGGAGGCCAGGAAAGACGAAGGGGTATTATTTGCCCCTTTTTGGATAAGTATGGTCTTTTCGGAAAATCAAATGAGAGAGATTAGAATAGGAAGAACACTGTTTGAGCTTACGGATCCTCTTGTGAATCGGAGAATCCAACCCTTGTAACGTTCCCCTCGTTTCCTTTTATACTCCGTTTTCCAGCTCTTTTCCTTTCCAGTACGTCCACTCCACGCTAGTGGTTTCAGGTCCCTCGGCGGCCGGGTTTGGCGGAATATTCCCTAGGGATGAGCTGGTCGTCCCTTAACCCGATTCACGTGGCGGATCACCATGTCGGGCAAGTGCGCTAGGAATAGATGACACCTGGAGGCATGTGCATGCCAGCAGCATGATATCACCACCACACCATGTGGGATCCGGTCGAGACATTAAAAGGTGTGCGGGATTACGAGAAAGCGGGTCGGGTCTTGCCTTGTGCTCGTGGATCCTTGCCGGGAAAGATGCTCGTTCGGATCCCTGACGGCTGACGCGAGGGACGACCTCGGCGGCGAAGGTGCTCTCGACCTTGACCGGCTTTGACACGATGGGCGACCTCGGCGGGCGAAGAGTGCTTAGCTCTCGACATTGACCGGCTTTGACACGAGGGACGACCTCGGCGGGGAAGAAGTGCTTAGCTCTCGACCTTGACCGGCTTTGACCGGAAGAGTCGCTCGAGCTCTGTCGTCCTCGGGGTGTCTTACTCGAGCTGGAAGGGCTACGAGGGGCCTGTCTGATATTACCCAAACAACACGTATACATGTTTTATGTTTCAATATCAACAGTGTCGTGTCTCATTTGAAGTGCTTCAACACATGTAAGTTGCTAATTAACTCAGTGCTTGGTGTACTCGGACATGAGCTCATGATCTGAAGCACTAATACACCCAAAGACTCTTCTTATTATCTACAGGCCATGGCCGGCTATAATGATTTGAGACGAGAGATTTTTTTGTGATGTGAAACATGTACAATAATTAATACTTTTAATGCGCATCAAAGATAAGCTTAGATATTATGTTCAAAGGCGTATTGATCAAAAGTGGATTCTGATCTGGATTTTATAGCTCGAAGAAACATGAAATGGAAAGAAATAATGAATTAATTGCTTAGTGTTGGTGGAAGAGGCTATATGTATTATAAATGTATTTGAGTTGTTAAGGTTTTTGAATTAGGCGTGTTCATTTTCTGCTTTAATTATCATGGAAAATGATATTTTGTCTGTTTGATCAAATTCGATGGTAATTAAAAAAATTGAATTCAAGATGATGAAAACAATTGAAAAAGAAAAATGTTGCTCAGGAGTTAATGTTTCTATATGTAAATTCTCAAGGGAAGATATTCGCACTTCATGCAACACTGTAGATTGATATAAATGCCGTAAAAATCTTCTGTAGACATTAGAAATGCCATGTTAGTGAAACAACAATTCTGTAACAACTTACCATACGCATATGTTTTATGTTGAAAAACTATAAGATATATATATATATATATATATATACATATGTTTTATGTTGAAACAATTTCTCGAAGTAGTCATGCAACATACATGTAGTGTACGGAATACATTAATAATAATAATATAAAGAGTCAGCCTACTGTACAATTACTTTACCGTAGAATATTACTAAATAATAAAATAACCTATTATAATCATACATAATATAAAATATTATTTGTTACAAAATGGAAGCCATATTATTAGCATACTGACAGCCAAGCAGTATAACGCCAGCATATGATAACAAAACTCTATTGTATTTTACTTTCTATCCAAGAAATAAAAAGAGAGAGAGAGAGAGAGAGAGCCAAGAGTTCACGTGATAACAAAAAAATCCTTTCAATAGCAGAAGAAAACGTACACAAGAATGATCTTTTCAAAGGTTGTGTGCATTGCATTAGATTTAGGGACCATCTGACGGACACCACACACATCCTCTACTGTTGAACTCCGTACGCTGTCGGTCTTGCATCTTCCTCTTTATGCTTTAAACTAATAAATATTAGTCGGTGGTGGTTACGTTAAATTGAAATGCATGTGTATACATATAAAAGATAGCAGTATTGATTGTCCAGTACCTGCTGACCCTGTCACCGAGGGTCAAATTTGTCGATTCCACACCTAATGCATTGTGCATGCAACTAAGAAATCAAATATCTTCCTTCAAAAAGCATGTGATTGTTCCAGTACAGCTACCAAGACTCTGGGAACAAAAATCAACGCGCACAAAATTAACCAAAACAAGGTTTGATGAATGAATGGTGGGCAGTACTTGTACTGAAATCACACGCTCTCTCACTTTCAAACTAATTAATCATTAAGCCTTGCATTTTTATACCTTATCACCGAGAGCAACAGGTACTGCTGCTGGCGCTTAGCTTTGCATTCGCGTTTAGAAGAGGTAGCTGCATGGTCCATTGTATTGCTTTTCATATGCATCTGAGCCTGCATTGCATTTTTTTATTTCTTTTTTGGTTGTTGTTTTGAGATTTTGTAACGATGTAAAAAATTTAACATGAGTATTCAAATTGAACGCATAGTTATATTTGTGATAAGCTTTTGATAAAAGGGAAAGCAGATGAAAAAGGAAAATATGAGAAATTCAAATTTCAATACTATATGTATTTATTTCGAAGATAAATTTATTATTATTTGTTCAACGTCATACATGCATGTCTATGGCAACATAAAATAAAATATTCTGCATGTGAGATCGATCATTTGTTTCCTATGTACACCTTCACCTACCGACTACCACAATTTTATATATTGCTTAAATATTCACCAAATAATCGACATGCCTTCCTTGCATCGCCTTAATTTCTCCATATATAACATCAAAACTTAATTTATTGCTCTATTTCCTCTTTAATTTCTACTATTCTCGTATTACAATTTTCTGGTATATTAAAGGAAACTAATTAAACACACTTGTATATGAGACTCCAATCTAATACCTGCCCACCAACTGTTGTAACTAGCTAGGTCATGTTCTCATTTTTTTTTTAATTTCCTTTTTGTTTCTTTCCATAAGCTTCCCTTCTTCCCTTGAGTACTTGTTTATACGTAGCGTTTTGTTTGGGACTCAGGTATAGTGAAAAAAAATTATAATTATAAAATAAAAATTAATATTATATTATTTTTATATATAAAAACAATACTACCTCTATTGAAAATACCTTGTAATATTGTTTTTATCGTTTTGTTGCATGAACCACTCTCTCTATACAAAATTCTGTTATCTAACAACATTAATTCCACAACCTTAGACGTCACATTTTTTATCTTTTTGTTCAAAAAATTATAGTAAGAATTATTAATCAGTATTATCGCACCAAAATAAAAATTAAGTTCTTTTAAAAATAAATTAGAATAAAGTTAAAAGAAAACATATATGAATTACTTTTAATATTGAAGATTTATAGGGTATGTTTGGTACACTGCATTACATAAAATTGCATTAGCTAATGCAATGCAATCCATGTTTGGTAAATAACTTTTTACATTACAGTGAATTGTGAGGAGGTTGGATTTGTGTAATATGACATTGTTTACATTAATTTTTTAAAATTTTAATTAAAATAATAAAAATGTATATATAATATTAAATAAAATTAAAAACTTAAATAAGTTGCTTGGTAAAAGTTCGACCGTTGTTGACCGCTGCACAAACATTAAAATATGGTACCATTAAGAATATTTATTGTCATGGTTTTACAATGGTACAATTATTATCCCAAAGTGTCGTTTGTTGTAAATTTATGGTAAAATTTTAAAAATTAAAATTTTGACCGTAGATTTACAGCAAACAATAATTCCTTTGTTGATACTAGTTCACCATTGCATACCCTCCCCAATAAAGATTCTAATAATAATAACATATAGTTAAAAAATCACTAAAGTAGGCGGCCAGTAGCCTTTGTGTTGGCTGGAGGTAAGATTATTTATTTTAATTATAAAATTAGATATATTGAATTAAGTAATAATGATAATTGATGCATGCCCCACAATAACATTGTGGAGGTAAGTCTTTTTTCAACTCTTGAGTGAAGGTCAGTCTGCTTCCTTATTCTGAGGAATAGACATTCTCGAATATTAGTGAGGGTTTAAATCTGACCAGTACTTCATACGAATTATTATAAATTAAGTCTCAGTCATAGTCTGATTTGTATATATCAGTTATAATCTCATGTAATATGAGTTGTAATATTGAGTATTAGTCTCTTGTATAAAAAAAATGATAATGATAATAATAACAAATATAAATAAATATTAAATTATTAATTTAATGCCAAATATTATTTTATATAATATGATTTATATGATACCGAACATAATATTACAGCAAATACAAAATAATGCAATATAATACAGTATAAGGCACCCATAATTTCCAATTTTGAACTGTAAAACCTAGTAACAAATGTAAGCAAAATGACAACATAGCTTATCGAGCAGCACCCTTCGCAAGGATAGTTGACCGTTAAATTAGGACATGGCTTTCATGGCCACCTTTGGCTAACAATATTAAAATAAATTTAATGCCCAGAGCCCTAAAACAAACAAACTTCTGCTCCATGTCATGTGCTGATAGATACTGTAATTGAATTTCAAAATTCACTTTTGTTGACTTGCTGACTTTTTAACAGAACGCAAATCGTGAGTACTTTGATCCTCCGTAAGCTTTCGATTACGTTATAATTGCCATCGGACTTCACCAAATAATTTTCGCATATTTTTGTTTTCTGAATTTAAATGATAGGGAGATAAAGACTAAAATATTAATTATATAAATTAATAATTTTTTTATACATAAAATTATTACTTAAAATTATAATTCATATTATATAAAATTATAATTAATATTTATAAATTAAATTATAATTAAAATTTATAAATTAAATTATAATTAAAATTAATTTATATTAATTCGTATGAAATATTATATAAATTTAATCCTTAGTTAATATTTAAAGAATACTTATACTTAAAATAAAAAAAATTATTTCTATTAAAAAAGACATCTCTATAACATATTTATAAAAATTCAAACTACTATAACCACCCCAACAAAAGCTGATGGCTTGATTATTAATATGTTAGCATGACGTAACATATTAGTTAAAAAAAATCGCATTGTATTAATATTTTATAATAGAGATTTTGTTTTTTCTTCCAATCTTACTTCCCAACTAATTTTTCAGGACTCTATAGGTTTACTTAAATTACATATAGACAAAAATCCAGGCTCATTGGCGGAGTTTTCAAATCAAAATTTCCATCGATAATTTCAACTTCTTCAATTCTACTCTCATAATTTGATTAAAAAACTTCACATTCAACTCGTCAGCATTTCAGAATCAATGGCTGTTGCTAGTGATTTAGCGCTTTCTCGTGGCCTAATCATCACAAAGAACCCAAGTATCAGTTTCAAAAACCATGTTTCTGTCACCCCAATGCTCTCCGAAGGGTGCCAAAAACTGAAGCCAAAGTATTGTAAAATTAGGACTAAGGCACAAGCAGCAGAAGTACAAGTTCTTGCTGATCAAGAAAATAAACATGGTTTGAGTTTAGGATTTGATGCTGTGTCAGAGGAGGAGTTGAGAGAAAAGGGGTTCTTGGGGTTGAGGAAGACAAAGATGGTGTGTACAATTGGGCCAGCATGTTGTTCAATGGAGGATTTGGAGAAATTGGCAATGGGAGGGATGAATGTGGCTAGGCTTAACATGTGTCACAATACCAGGGAGTGGCATCGTGATGTGATTAGGATGATCAAACGGCTGAATCATGAAAAGCGGTTCTGTGTCTCCGTGATGATCGATACTGAAGGTAGCCAGATTCATGTTGTTGATCATGGGGAACCCAACTCTGTCAAAGTTGAGGTAATTTTGCAAGAACCCCTTTTTTTGTTTACTTGTTTGAATGACTATGAGTAGAGAGCATGATTATAGCCTCTAATTTGTTTCATAAAGACTAAAATTTTTCTCTCTAGAGAATGAAAATGGTTTAATTTTGGTAGTTGCTTCTGAATATTGTAATGGGTTTTCATTGTTTTGTTCAAAATCACTCTGGTTTCAAACTTTTACTTTGTAAGAAAAGTGATAAATTGTAAACCAAAATTTTGAATGATTATTTTGAAAGAATTCCATTTTCCTATCCAGTATGGGTCATCAGGATGGTTTTATTTGTTTAATGGAGTTTCCATTTTATATTGGTTTACATTTATAATTCTGATAATGATTTAGCAAATTTTGATTGCTCCCTCCTTTTTTATTTGTTTCGTTATCAGGAAGATTCAATATGGTTGTTTACTGCTATAAAATTTGACGGATCTCGACCATTCACAGTTAAAGCAAATTATGCTGGTTTCTCTGAAGGTATTGAGGCAAAAAATTTTATTACCAAGTCAAGAAATCAGCCTTTTAATTGAAAATGGAAACTTTTAATCAAGTTTACTCTTTGTCCCAAAAAATTCATGATTGTAGGTATTGAAGTGGGTGATGAGCTTGTTATTGATGGTGGAATGGCAAGTTTTGAGGTGATTGAAATAGTTGGGAATGATTTGCATTGTAAGTGCATAGATCCTGGTGTTTTCCTACCCCGAGCAAAATTGAGCTTTAGGAGAAATGGGATTCTGGTAGAGAGGAATCATGGCCTCCCTACACTATCAAAAAAGGTCCATTTCAAAAGCTTTTCTATGCGCATTTCGTTTGGTAGACATTGTAGCTCTTTTTTTATTTGACATTTAGCTTTAGCACAGTATCGTAAATTCACAGATCATGGGGAGCAGATATTATTATGTGAACATCAGCATTTTGCTTGACAACTTCAGTGGAGTGACGGTTGTTTTTGAGTAATCATGACTTCGTTAATCTTAGAAGCAAATATCAATTCATGCTTTCGCTGACGAAAGTTTTGATGTCCTAATCATGGTTTCATTAATCTTATTCTTTTTTGCTTTCATTGATGATATCCTAGCCACTATTAGCAACAGTAGTTCAGTAAATACGGCAGATATTTCTGGTGATAATTACATAATGTAATACATTTAATTATAATCTTGTTTATATGGTAGTGGTGCTATGATGCCAACGGGTGAAAAAAAATTCCTTTTCATGTCTTCAGGATTGGGATGACATTGAGTTTGGAATTGCTGAAGGTGTCGATTTTATAGCCATGTCATTTGTATGTGACGCTGATTCTGTCAGGCATTTGAAGAAATACGTCTCTGCCAAATCATCCAGGTAAGAAAATTATACTGAAAGTGTCGATTTCAAATCGCTATTTAACTTCTACTAGAGCTTTTATAAGTGTGAATGACAAATCTCTATCATTTCAGATCCATAAAAGTACTGGCAAAGATTGAAAACCTGGAGTCTCTTCAGAAATTGGAAGAAATTGTTGAGGCTTCTGATGGAATCATGGTGGCTCGAGGTGACCTTGGTGTTGATATTCCACTTGAACAGATTCCAACTGTCCAAGAGATAATTATTCACGTATGCAGGCAACTAAACAAGCCAGTGATTGTAGCTTCTCAACTTCTTGAGTCAATGGTTGAATATCCAACTCCAACACGAGCTGAGGTAGTGCTCTAAAGCTATTGATTTTTGTGGGTGTGTTTCTGACTAGTTAGCATTGTCTACTTGCAGAAAAAACGTCAATGCGAAAAACATTTCTTTACCATAGCTTTCTTCTTTGACATGATTAGGTTGCAGATGTTTCTGAAGCAGTTAGACAATATGCGGATGCCTTGATGTTGTCTGGAGAATCTGCAATTGGACCATTTGGACAGAAGGCTGTCTCTGTCCTGCGGATGGCCAGTAGTCGAATGGAACTATGGAGTCGTGAGGAAAACCGTCTAAGTGCTCTCCATGAGCAGCGTCAGTTAGGTGTATCACTGCAAGATCGCATAGCTGAGCAGATCTGCAATTGCGCTGTTGATATGGGTGGGTACTTGTTACTTTTCCTAAGCATTCCTCATCACCTGAAATCTGCTCTTCTTGATTTCATTTATGTGTCTTGACTTGGATATTAAGCTCATTTTCTAGTCAATAATTTGTAAGTGACTGTAATTGGAAGTGTATCAGTTTTGCCTATGATGAATATGGTATTATGGATCGTAACACTGTTTTTTTTCATCAAGGTGTTACCATTTCGGACTCTTTAACACATTTTCTCACAGATATTATTTGGATTTTATCTGCAGCTAACAACCTCGGAGTGGATGCCATTTTTGTCTACACTAAGCATGGTCATATGGCATCTCTTCTGTCCCGCAACCGTCCAAACCCTCCCATATTTGCATTCACAAATGATGACAGCTCCCGGATGGCTCTGAACTTGCAATGGGGAGTTATTCCCCTATTAGTCGATTTATCAGATGACATGGAAGCTAACATCACAAAAACCATAGATCTTATAAAAATGAAGGGGATGGTGAAAGACGGGGATGCTGTTCTAGTAGTCTCGGATTTAAATCCAGCTCATGTTACCTCAACAGTATTCCAATCAATCCAGGTGAAGACTATAGTCTAGGGTAACACTTACTGAAAAAAAAAGTTATGTTCTATCAAAAACTATGAGTTCTTGCTTAACTCCGCTACGCCCATTGTGATATAAAAACTTGTTCCTCTAGACGCTAAAATACATTTCAGAGTGAAATTTGAGTATGTTCATTTATATTCGTATATATTCATAATTAATCTATGTTAGACATCTCATCTACTTTCTGAAAGTGCATCAATGAACCTGAAAGATGCATTTTCAGGAAATGCTTTTGTTGAACTGCTTAACGTAATGAAAAATTAGACTTGCTTAATCCAATTACAGGCTTAAACATGGTGTATGCAGAAACTGAAACTTGGAAGTTTCAAATTATGTCAATATTGATGCCAAAATTTGCGTGCACGCAAACATTTCCTCTTCTTGATCCTCCGAGTAGTTCAACTATTCTTTGACTGTTTCGGCAACCTTTGTTGCTTTGTCTTCAATCTTGTAGGACCATATGTTGGGGAGAGTTTTGTCTCTATATAACAAATGGACATTCAATAGTCCTGTCACAAATTTGGCACCAGCAGTGGAACTTTAATCCCTCATTATTTGATACTAATGAAAAACTATGTATTTACTTGTAATTATTCAAAAGGTCAAGAACCTAAATGTTATATTCCAAAATAATCAGTCACGTGCCCACTGAAATGCTCTATTTGCAAAATCGCATTTGTACACTTCCCATTCTGTCCAAGCGCTAACAGCTTCCACGCCTAAAACACTACCCACGACATCACCCGTACACGTTAGAAAATCAAGATAGTCTAAAACTAACGTACGCCTCTCGGGTACGCTACTAAGCAATCGATCGCCCACCTCTCGTCACCTCTAGATTCTGTTCAGAGTCGTACACACAAAATATAAAAATTTCACTCTCGGAAAAAAAAAAAAACCATAAAAAATAATTAAAAAAAGGAAAAAGGAAAAAGTTATTGTTTCCATTGATGCAAGAAAACAATAACAAATAAGAAATGGCTGTTGCTTCTCTACAGATTGCGAAACCCAGTTTGTTAAGCTCTATTTCTATTTCTCAGTCAAACCTTCCCGGAAAATGGGATTCCGGGAAAGTTTTTCTCAGGTCCAGGTGTTTTATTAGAAGAAAGTTTAAAGTTTGTTGTGGGGTTCAAGAGGGCGATAAGCAAAGCAATGGCAAGTTGTTTAATACTCTTTTTTATTTTATATTTTTGCTTTTACAATTACTATATATTTTTGCTAATTCTGATTTCTGGGTATCTTAGTGGAGATGAAAGTTATAATATTTATAGCGGACGTGTCCTTTAAATGAACAAATAATAGTGAAAGCTTATAGATTTTTTGTGTTATATTATAAAGACGTGAAAATGTTGGCTGAAGTTATTGTTGATGAAGATTATGATGAAATATAAACTAATAGGAATAACGGATATTGCAATAGTTAAGATTTAGACTTAGAAAAGTGAAAATTCTTGTGCTTGAAATTAGTGAGAATTTTTAAGCTAAAAGCATGTGAATATGTTTGCAAAGGTTGGATTTTGGGTTCGAAATTGGCTTCGATTATATATATATATATATATATTGGTAATGAAGGCAAATGGGAAAAAAGATCTGAGTTTTGTTGTATAATGAGCGCAATGTGTCAAGGAAACATGGGATTGAATACTCATGAATTGACTACTTATAAGAAGTCATGGAAGAAAAGATTTGCGGAGAAAAAGGTTATGCAGTGTAGCAGGTTGAATCTTCTTCATAATATTTAAAATAGTAAATGTTTTAATCCTTGGTGATTTTATATATATGTATATATATAGTGAGAGTGGGAATTGGGGACTGATCCAACTTTATTCAAATTATATAATGGGGCACATAGCATATACCAATACATAAAGAAATGGTGATGGTGAATTTGTGATTATTGTTTGGATTATGAGGCTTATGGTTGAGATTGATGGGACCACCAATTGGTTTTTATAGCTTTAGCTATTTTATTCATGTCTGTATGGAAGGTCTCGGAAACACGTTTTGTATTCTTGCCTTAATAATATGTTGATTCACTTTTGTCCTTTTTTATATATGATAAAGTATTTTGATCTCTGGAGGCGTATAATTTTTATTTTTCTGCAAATTCTTAGTACTGTTTATGAAATTCCTTTTCAGCAATCGGTATGGTTCCATACCTAATTACCTATGCCTCATTTAAAATATTTTCCAGGCGAAGAGCCTCCTGAGTCACTATTTATGAAGGAACTAAAACGGAGGGGTATGACTCCAACATCTTTGCTTGAGGACACAAGCCGGACTGACTATGGACTGGATGACAAGACAAAATTGAAGGAAGAAGATGTAGGTTTCTCAAGAAGAAATACAGTCTCAACTGAAATGGACAAGAGCCTGGCTAATCAAAGGGAGCGCTCCATGGCATTGAACAGTGAAGGCCTTGAGGTTGACTCATTACTTTTTCTTATTACTTCATATGCTTTGGGAGTTATACTGAGAAAGAACTGAAAATGTTTAATAAGAAACAGAATGGGGTGAAAAACTGTTTATAAGGTTCTTGCCTGATCGGCAATTGACCAAGTGGTTGCAGTTTTAAACCAGTATCTAAACAAAATATTCTTCTGAAGATGTTAGATTGTCTGCATATGCCAAAACTGATGAAGAAACACTTGAAATTACAGGGCAGATTGACTATTCCTTTGATTAAGAAACACTGAAGAGAACTGATGTTAGCTTTTGTGCATATGCGCTCCTCGTATCTTGTGAAATTATTGGCGATATTTCCAATAATGTTAGTACTTTTAAGTAAATTAAGTATTGTTTGAGGATACTATCCTTACTTTTATCTTAGGACCTTTTAGGTTTATTGGCTTTTATCTGATTAACAAGAGTGCATGTAGGAGGAAATGGACTTTATGTTTTTTTCTGTTTCAGGGTTTAATCCCTCGGGCAAAACTTTTACTAACACTTGGAGGGACATTTTTCTTGGGATTTTGGCCTTTGATCCTTGTAACTGTGGGATTCTTTTCTGCTCTCTACTTTGTAAGCTTTTTATCTTGTCCTTTTATTTTATCTCCTCATCCAGTTGCTGCATATTGATTGCATACACAGAAGTTTTACATCTATGTCAGGTTACTTTTTACTACGAATCACAAAATGTTTGGTAAATTGTATTCAGAATTTGGCTGTTTCCTTCCTGGCTGACTTGGTAATCTGGCTAGGCAATACTACCATGGGATTGATTCGTTTCATATTTAAGAACAAATTAAAAAGAAAGAAACATGGCTTCATAATAACATTTCCTGGCATTAACTTTTGCCATTTTTCGCGAAACACACACACACACGCACATTTGGCTGCTTTCTACTGATGCCTGATTTTGAAGTATATGTAACCTATTAAATTGTATTAATTAAACATAATTTAGTTTCTTTTTGCCTTAAAAAAACTAGATATTGACCAATTTGTCTTTTCTTGGCCAGTGCTTTGGACCGACCTTTGTCCATGATGCAAGCAATTCTCCAGTTTCACCACCGCAATACGTCGATCCCTATACCCTTTTGGAAGACAAACGGATATCTGAAATTGCCCCTCATGTAAATTGATGCCACATTAATTTTTTTTTTCAATATTACAAACACCAGATTCTTAAACTTAAATTATAGATCTTTGTAGCAATATTTTCCTTGCTTTTGCTAATTCCATCATTGTAGATCTAAATGAATAATATATTTTGTCATCAATGTAATGTAATGTCCAAAATGGTGATGCCATTTTCTGCTTTGAATTGCTTGCTTATCGAACGATCTTCCTGTTTTCTTTTTTTTTTTTTTTTTTCCTTTTTAATATAAAAGATCTTTTAAAACTTCGACAAGTTAGATCGAACCAGAAAAAGTGAAAAAAAAATGAAAATATTTGTTATTATTTGATTATTTGGAGGTAACTAATAAGAGAATTTAAATGGTAACTAGCAGTATCTAGTTGCTTTCACTTTGCTTCTTCGTTGTCACTGTTATAATGAATGGATGCAAAATGATTGTAAGCCATGTTGCCACATTGGCTGGGACGTTAGTACCTGACTCTCTTTATTTTAATTAATCTATATTTGGTTACCATTATTCTCCTCTTTGTTAATATATAATTTTTCATAAGAAATGTGTCAGCTGCAAACACTCACTAGCTTTTAGTGGTTTACCACCATGTGAAAATGGGTTTGAGACCTCATATTATATCTGAATAGATTGCTAATTATAACTGATGTAGGTGGTTCTAATAGAAAGAATTAAATAAATAAGCCAACCATTTGAAGAGAAATGGCAAAGATTGAGCATGTGAGCACATGATTCATTTATTTTATTTTTTTTATTTTGGGAGGATATGATGAGGTCACTATATAATCATGGTTCTGACAAAGTTGTAAATATTACAAGACTATAGTTCCTTCTTTAGTAAAGCCACACCCGTTTTAGCTAAAAATATTTGGCAAGTATTATTAACAATCTTACAACTCAGATTTAGCACCTAAGTTTCCACAATTCTGACATACGCTTACCAAACTAATTCTTTTTGAAGTTAATTCCAACTTTTACATCTTTTAGTGGCCTTCTTACTTTTGTCCTTGTATTAATTCATGGTTAATGTTCCTTAAATTGACATGCAAATTAGGTACATATGTGACATAAGGTTGCAGAAGAAATTACCTTACTATAACAGCACAATCCTGTGGGCTATACATACCGTTAATGCCATGCTTAAATGTATGACCCATCTTAACTGTTGCCCGTCTTTGCATGTCATCTTTCTCATTTGCCTGAGAGAAGAGAACGCAAAAACCACAAAGTGAACATGGCTTCAGAGCTGCACAAGAGAAACTTTGCAATAGAAGCGGCCATTTCTGACTCCAAGTTTGATGACGACGGTCGTCCGAAACGAACCGGTACCCAGTTTTCTCTTCTTTAGACACGTACTTCTCCCAGGTTCTTCTTTCTATCCTTCCAAAAAGTATGGATTTGTACATGCAGTGGTGGAACCAGAATTTTGGTTTAGTGGGGGGTCCAAATGAACAAATAACAAACTTGAGAAGGTCAAAACATAAAATCAGTAAATAACAAACGTACATGCAGTGGTGGACTTAGATTTTAGGTTAGCAGAGGCCAAAATGATCAAATACTAAACTTGAGAAGGACATAACATAAATTCTATGAGTAACAAACATAACATAAGTCTCCTCTGCTTTCCTTCTAATTATAAGTCATCCTGAATTTCAGATTTTTAAATTTTATAAACGGATTTGTACATGCAGAGGTAGTGGTAGATCTAGAATTTTGGTAAAGTGGGGGTCACAATGAAGATGTAAAACCTGTATATTCGATAGGGCTATGGTGTTACTTGTGTATATTGTAAAATACGTCCGTCCTCACTTAAGAGTTGTTATTTTATTTATTTTTGAAACAGGGTTCTTATTTATCTTACTATAATTTCATTTTTGAATGGTTTTTTAAGGAACTTTGATGACTGCAAGTGCACATATCATAACAGCAGTAATTGGATCAGGAGTACTGTCTCTTGCATGGGCTATAGCTCAATTGGGCTGGATTGCGGGGCCCACTGCTCTGATGATCTTCAGCTTCATCACTGGTTTCACTTCAAGCCTTCTTGCTGACTGCTACAGATGCTCCACTACTGGAAGAAGAAACTATACTTACATGGATGTTGTCAAATCCAATTTAGGTACCAATATCCAATGTTATCTTTGAAAAAAAATAAAAATTCTTAAATGGGGTCTCCTTAAAGGCTTCAGTTTCTAATTGTCTTTCTATTTTCATAGGAGAAATGAAGTGTAAACTTTGTGGATTAGCTCAATATGCCAATCTTATTGGAACAACTATTGGATACACAATCACTGCTTCTCTAAGCATGGTGTAAGCTATTGAAAATTTTTAATGTTTAAAACTTTTTTTTTTTATAGTCTTTATGTGAGTGGGATTCGAACTCTATATCTATGAATTCTATGTAAGCATGTCGAACTAGGAAAAAAATAAAAAAGAAATTTAATTGTTTCGCTGATGTAGGACATCTTGTAACTAGACATAAACTATGTCAGATTTTAGATATATAATATGCCGTTTTGAAACTTATAAGAAGAACAATTATTACTGCTATGTTAAAATGTCCGTCTAAATTTGGCCAAATTTTATCGTTTAAGGCCGTGTGGACTCATGGCATTCAATGTTGAAGTATCAAAGGGAGCAAAATCTTAGCTATGATTATCTTTCATATTATTAATCATAATTTTGTCTTTGAGAACGTTTTTATTTTTTGTTTTTCACTGCGTCACGGTCACTAATAATTTTGTATTTAATAAGCAGGGCCATCAAGAGATCAAATTGCTTTCATAAGAAAGGCCACGATGCAGGGTGTCACACATCAAACAATATGTATATGATCATCTTTGCGATTGCAGAGATTATATTAAGCCAAATACCAAATTTTCATGAGCTTTCAGGTCTCTCCATTCTAGCTGCTGTAATGTCTTTTGCTTACTCTTCAATAGGCCTCGGCCTCGCCATAGGAAAAATGACAGGTCAGTAACAACGCAAAATATTGCTATTAATATGAGTATTTTTCTTGACGTATTGATCTTAGAATACAGATTACCGTCGTTACAGTTGAATGTAATATTCTTTTACTATATAGAAAGGGGAAATCATGTCACTACAAGCTTAACTGGAGTAGCCATTGGAGTGGATGTGACAAGTATGGAGAAGATATGGAGCAGTTTACAGGCCATTGGAAACATTGCTTTTTCATATGCTTACTCCATTGTCCTCGTCGAGATTCAGGCAATTCCACATGATCACAAGAAGATATTAAACGATGAATCTTGTTGAAAAGAAAGAATTCAGTGATTAAATTATATGGTTTGCTTTCAGGATACACTAAGATCAAGTCCCCCGGAGAACGAAGTGATGAAGAGAGCTAGCTTTGTGGGAGTGTCAATCACCACAATATTCTACATGCTGTGTGGAACTTTGGGATATGCAGCATTCGGAAACAAAGCTCCGGGCAACTTTTTAACTGGATTTGGATTTTACGAACCCTTTTGGCTCGTTGACTTCGGGAATATGTGCATTATTGTTCATCTTGTGGGAGCTTACCAGGTGACTTGAAGTAATAATAGCTTAAGTTGAGCTGAGTGGAAGTTTGGTGTAATGTTTGAATCTTAAAAAGTTATTTGTGTAGGTATTCTGCCAGCCAATATTCACCACTGTGGAGAAATGGTGCTTCGACAAATGGCCAGAGAGTGGGTTCATTACGAAAGGGTATCCCATTACCTTTCCATCGTGTGGTGTTTGCCATGTGAATATGTTCCGGGTGATTTGGAGAACGGTATATGTAATTTTTACGGCAGTGATAGCGATGCTATTCCCATTTTTCAACAGTGTTATAGGCCTGCTTGGAGCTATAGCATTCTGGCCATTGACGGTTTATTTTCCGATTGAGATGTACCTTTCACGGGCAAAGATTCACAAGTTCTCTATCACCTGGATGTGGTTAAAAGTTCTGAGTTGGACTTGCTTGATTGTAACGCTTCTTGCTGCTGCTGGTTCTATTCAAGGCCTCGTTAAGGATCTCCAGACCTACAAACCTTTTGGTTCAGCTTCTTAGTCTTACTGGCCTTTTCTTGCTTCATTTTCACTTTTTCTAAAGAAAATGATCAAAGCAAACTTTTCATGCAATGGTTCTAATCATTATATAATAACTTTAGGCTCATGACCGGAGCCTTTCATTACAGATTATATTTGTTATTAAATATTTATCCGTGAAGGGCATTGGTCACTGGCATTAGAGTCCTTCAGGTTTCAAAATCTCACTTTAAAAATCAATTAACTTCATTTTAGGATTGGCAAAAAATTTCAGCTCGAGCCCGCGAGCTTTAAACTTAGTCTACGTGATGAAGTCTTGGTATGACATTAAAAATTTGAATTCCATTATGAACTAACTTAGTTAAGGGCTTTTGTAAAATTTTTTGTATGCATCGTAGCGTCATGCATGCATATGCTACAGTATAAAGTTCTTTGACACTAAATTTAAAAATAATTATTTAAATAGTTCAATTATTTTAATTTATATTATTAATTGTTAGATTTAATAAATAATATATTACAATATTGTAATGAATCAATTAATTTTTTTATATTTAGTATTATTTAATAGTTTATATAAATTATTGAATAAAATTTTATTATTAAATTAGTTTGTTTTTGATATTTTCATTTGTGAATTATAGTTTATTATGTTTTGTTGTTAATATATTGTATATTGGACTATTAGTTATATTGGATAATCATATTTAATTTAAGTTTTTTTTATAATTGTATTAAACTTTTTTTTAAACAATTAATAGAAGCTCAAACTCAACTCATGCTCAGCCCGTATAAAGTTTGAATGGCCTCGACTTATAATCAATTATATGCCATATCTATTATATGTCCATGTTTTTTTGCTCTATATCCATATCTTTAAAAAAAAAATTAATATTTACTCCAAATCTTTAAAAAATTAAAATCCAAATCACTCTAAATTCATCATGAATTCTAAGATTTAATAATGAAAAAGCAGTAATGTTTAGAAAGAAAAATAAAGACTAATACATATTGATAACAATTAAAATTATATAATTTGTCTAAAAACTCTTAAAAAATATTGGAGATTATGCCTTTACACCAAAACAAACAAATAAGAAAATACTGAAATATCCATCAAAAGTAATTACAAAAGTAAAATCAATATAATATATTAATATCTCCTTTGCCATTTTGACTTCACCATTATGATATTCAGGACACCCATTATCATTTCTACAATATTAAATAATTACATATAAATTAAATATAATTTATTTTCATATGAATATATTTAACTAAATATATGAATATCATAATTAATTTATAGTAGATAACCATTGTTGATTAGTAATTACATAACATAAATAAAGTTATGAGAAAATAATAGAAAAGAAAATTTATATAATCAAAAATAACTAAAGAGAAAGAAAGAGGCTAAACTGAAGAAACTGTTACCTAATTTTAATATACATTTAATTATTTTATCTTATGATTATTTAAATTTACAAAACTAATTTAAATTTTAAGATTTTTAAATACATTGTAAGTACCACTAATATACTATAAATAAAATTTCTTATCATTTTTAATTATACAATTATTTAAAAATTTTAGAATAAAATAAAATTTTATAAAATAGTAAATATAAATATAAATTTAAATACTAAGATAAATCCAAACTTACTTCAGATCTATCTTAAATCCACGTATTAATATCCACACCTAATCCAAACACCTATTTTAAACCGACCCAAATCCAATTAGGTCATGTGAATTGTATTTAACACTACCTTTGCTCCTTTTACTAATTGTGAGTAGTAATTTTAACAAATGAGATTTTTGGGTTGGCGGGCAAAAAAGCAATCCGGAAGAAGTGATCCCGGTTCATTTGATGTAAATATCCAAGCAATAAACCCCCGAAGCTATGTTGTAGACTTGTAGTTGAAATAAGATAAACCAATCAAAATCAAACAGTCAAAGATTACATGAACACAAAATGATTTGATAAGCATAACAATTTTCAACTAGGCTTTGAAACTGAGCGACAATCAAAGCGCGTTTTCAACACAAAATAAAGGCACAAAGCATCACTAAAGCACAAGACATCATATTAAAATGCACAGATAATTGCAGACACTTTCAGATCCCTTAGTACTCCTCGCCATCATCTTCCTCGCCCTCGGCAGACTCTGCACCCACCTCCTCATAATCCTTCTCAAGGGCAGCAAGATCCTCCCGAGCCTCAGAGAACTCTCCTTCTTCCATACCCTCACCAACATACCAGTGGACAAAAGCACGCTTTGCATACATAAGATCAAACTTGTGGTCAATGCGACCAAACACCTCTGCCACACTGGTGGAGTTGGAGATCATGCAAACAGCCCTCTGCACCTTGGCAAGGTCACCACCAGGAACAACAGTTGGTGGCTGGTAGTTAATACCACACTTGAATCCAGTGGGGCACCAGTCAACAAACTGGATTGTACGCTTGGTCTTGATGGTAGCAACAGCTGCATTGACATCTTTGGGCACAACATCACCCCGGTACATGAGGCAGCAAGCCATGTACTTGCCGTGACGAGGATCACACTTGGCCATCATAGATGAGGGCTCAAAGGCACTGTTGGTGATCTCAGCAACTGAAAGCTGTTCATGGTAGGCCTTCTCAGCTGAGATGACCGGTGCATAGGATGAAAGCATGAAGTGGATTCTTGGGTATGGGACCAAGTTGGTTTGGAATTCAGTCACATCCACATTCAAAGCACCATCAAACCTCAGTGAGGCAGTCAATGAAGAAATTACCTGAAATTCAATGCACCCATTAGAGAACTAAACTCAGTTCATGATTTAACAATCAACATCAATGCAATAGCTTGGGGTGTTACCTGAGAAACAAGTCTATTGAGGTTAGTGTAGGTAGGACGCTCAATGTCAAGGGAGCGCCTACAGATGTCATAAATTGCCTCATTGTCAAGAAGGACAGCAACATCAGTGTGCTCCAACAGGGAATGGGTTGAGAGGACGCTGTTGTAAGGCTCAACAACAGATGTGGAGACCTGAGGAGATGGATAGACAGTGAAGCCCAACTTTGACTTCTTTCCATAGTCAACAGACAACCTCTCCAGAAGCAGAGACCCAAGACCAGAGCCAGTTCCTCCACCAACGGCATTGAAAACAAGGAATCCCTGGAGACCAGTGCAGTTATCCGCCAACTTCCTGATGCGGTCCAGGCAGAGATCAACAATCTCCTTACCAACTGAAACAACACAAAACAAAAACATTAGAAGAAAAAACTTCCAAGCAAAATTGCATGCATTCTCCTAATATCATTACTCTAAAGCACCAGAAGCATCTACCACAAGAAATAACTTCTAAACTAAAGCATTGTGCTCTTGAAAAACAAACCCTAGAAATAATGAATTGAATAAAATAGGAAAGTAGGAGTAATTACTGGTATAGTGGCCACGGGCGAAGTTGTTGGCAGCGTCTTCCTTGCCACTGATGAGCTGCTCAGGGTGGAAGAGCTGACGGTACGTTCCGGTCCTCACTTCATCGATGACAGTGGGCTCAAGATCAACAAAGACAGCACGAGGCACGTGCTTCCCTGCACCGGTTTCACTGAAAAAGGTGTTGAAAGCATCGTCGCCTCCTCCGACTGTCTTATCACTTGGCATTTGGCCATCAGGCTGTTTAAAATACAAAACCAACACTCATCTACAACATTTTATTACAAAGCAAACACAGATCTAGCTTTTATCACATTAAAACGTCATCATTTGGACTCTAAATTCGAATAGAAACTACTTCCTTCACAGATCTAATGAAATGAGATGCCAAACATCACAGATTTATCAACTTAAAAGTTAAAACGACGCCGATCAGCTTAGATCTGATAGAAGATCTAACGTAAACTACAGATCTGAAGAAATTCAAACGAAATGAAGCTAAAAGAGTACAGATCTAAAGTAAAAGAACTTGTACAGACCTGAATGCCGTGCTCGAGGCAGTAGAGTTCCCAGCAGGCATTTCCGACCTGGATACCGGCCTGACCGATGTGGATTGAAATGCACTCCCTCATTTTCGTTGATTAAGAGAAAACGACGACGCACAGAGCTAAAAGAACTAATTGAATCTAAACGAAGGCGTTTATTAAGACGCCTTCTTGTGAAATTGGACGGATTAGGGATGGCGTCCTATTTGACGATGAGGATATATATAGCGAGAGGGTGAGATATTTGGTACGCCTTAACTTGGGATTGGTTAAGGGACGGCGATGAATGACGACGTGGGGCTATTTGATTGGATGAAGTAATCATGGTTTGGTTTTTCTTTTTTCGATTTTTTGAATTTTAAATTTTGCCGCTCGGCTGGGCCAGTAATGATAGGGAGTGGTGAACGGTCGAGCTGTTTGGGAAGCAGAGTGTTGATGCCCCCGTTTGGGGGTTAGGATAATCCTAGCAGAGGACAAAATCAAATTTTGTGGTGATTTTTTACGCTGTTTGAATTCTTTTACTTAGTTATGGAGATTTCGGATTATACATATTACCTACTATTATTATTTTTATTAAACAAACTAACAACTTTGTCGAGCAGATTTTTTTTGGTGCCCATTTCGAATGAAGGTTCAGATCATATCAGATGCGTTGGGATATGTCGATGGATGGAGGTTTCTTCGTGAGGTGAGCTTGGGAGTTAGTGCAGAATTCTCGCCCGAAGAATGAGGTTTGCGTCTCCATATGGCAGCGATTCATTCCGTCCAGAACTTCCTTCTTCTTTTGGCAACGTTTACCAGTTTTTTGGCTGTCGATGATGCTTTCTGCTTTTGAGGATTCCATATGGCCTCGTAATATCTGTGCGATAGAGCTATTGAGATTGTTCGGCATCTCTTCCTGGATTGCTTGCGAATTAGACAGGTTTGGCTATACTTTGATTGTATGCTTGGTCTTCAGTGCCCACATTTTATTTCTCGCAATGCATTACTTTGCTGCTCGAGACAGTACGTCCCTCGTAACAGCATATTCGAGTCTTCCTCCCATGTTTCATCATCATGTGGCATGTTTGGAAGGCTTGTAATTATTGGTTTTCATGCCGAGTGAGTTATTTATGGGATGATATCTGATTTGAGATTGACTGGATCTGCTTTTGGATTCAAACTTACCCAGGTTAGAGGTGTTATGGACACTCAAAGCTCGAGGATGGGCTATGGATTTATAGCTCCCCTTGCTAGACCTATCAAACTAATTTCGTGGTTGAGATCGCCACATAAAATGGTCAAACTGAGTGTAGATGGTTGCTCTCGTAGTAATTCAGGGATGTTAGTGTCTGGTGGGATCTTCCATGATCATTAAGGGTCGGTTCTCGCTGCCTTGGAGACTTTTCTGGGGCACCATCTGATCTTATTTACATAGTTAATGGTTGTCTACAAGGTTTAAAAATGGCTACCCAAGTTGAGTTTTTCTACTGGAGGTGGAATCAGACTCCACTACGGTGGTTTATTAGATTACATCTCAGCACTCAATCAAATAGGATTTCTCTTACCTTCTTGCCTGAGTCCAAGCCCTTTCCGTTTCACAGTCGATCACCATTCGTCATGTCTTTCGAGAGGCAAATACTGCAGCTAATTTTATTGCCAACTAGGCCTTCTCCTATCAAACACAACAGCGATTCTCACATGCTAGAAATCTCTCTCCATGATTGACAGGTATTCTTCAGCTTGATGCTGAGATCTATGACATTAGTAGATGATTATATGTCAGACTTTCATTCTGATATCCTTTATTGGTATTAGGTTTTTACTGTATATCTTTATTGTATTTTCTATATTTTTAAGTTTTAGTCGTTGTCCTCCTTTATACGTATTTCATTTATTTTTGACCTATTTGACAGACAGGGGTTTTGCCTAATTCCCATCTTTTGGTGGTTAAAAAAAATCACTAATTTTTTGAGTTTGGTGTTAAAAAAAAAAAAGTAATAACTTTATAGTACATTTATGATTGCAAACTTTCTTATAAATCATTCGATAATGTCATGTCATGTCATGTATCCATCATTATTATTATTATTATTATTATTATTATTATTATTATTATAAATTTATAATTGGTTAATTTTAAAATAAAAGTAGTATGTGTACATATAGATATGAGCACATTTCACCCAAATTTTAAAAAATATATATGATAATAATAATTGTTCATTACGGATAAAAGTATAAATAATTTTATTTTTTATTTGATACATTCGGGGTGCATTTGACACATTATATTACAATATTTTTATGTAAGTATATTTTATTATGTTGTATTATATTAGTATTGTATTATAACAATGTTATATAATGTTTGATATTACACTATATTGTATAAATTTTTAATTAGACTATGTTTGGTAGTGCATTGTATTGTATTAATTTTTTATGATTATTTTTAAATTTTATATTTAGAAAACGATATTTACTAATACTTAAGAAATATTAAATATAAAAGTTTTAAATTTTAAAAATTTTACATTATATTTTTAATATAAAATAAAAATTATAATTTGAAATTAACAAATTCTAAAATTTTAAGCCTCATACCATTTATTTTTTTAGCATTTCCCACGTATAACAAAAATGGAAGCCATTAATTCATTTAAATAACAATAGAGAGATTTTTGTTTTTTAAAAGCAATACTTTAATGTTCCACAAATTATGACGGTTATATGTCTTTGAATCTTAGCCAACTGACCCTAAAAAATTTATTCAATAAAAAGCAATCTTTGTACTGTTATATAGATGATGGTGTTAAAATTGTTTAACAATATAAATAATAGGATTGCTTTCTCATACAATATATAAAATTATCATAATCTTGAAATCGTACATTTACTTTTTCATTGTAATAATTAAGGCTCCTAAGTCACGATCTATCACCACCTCTCCAATTCAATCACGATCTGTCACATATAATCTTTCAGGTTATGACTCAAATTTGATCTGCACTTGATGTGTGAGTACTTTTTTCACTACTTAAAGCAACTAGCAAAAAAATATTCTCCTTTCAAAGTCAGAAAGAAAAATTATCTTTTCTTTATTTGTATTATGGCTTTCTATTTTCTTTTGTGGAGAAGAAAATATTTTTATATTATAGTGGTGAAAACTCTAAACTCCTTATTTATCTCATTTTTTAATTATATTAAATCAAAATAATTGATTTAAATTAAAATAAGATAAAAACACAAAAGTTTTTGGCGTTACACTTGTTATAGTTATAGAGAACCACTTTGTAAAACAACACAAGGTTCCTTATACACAAGTATATTAATTGGAGCCTCTCATCAATTAATATATTTAGGCTTTTAACTCAAATAATTAGTTTTCTTTCTTATTAATCCAATAGTGGTGTAGTCAATTAAATGAGCTATCCGAGAGATCATATAGATACATACAATAGTTGATATAATAATTAGGCATGTAATTAAATTAGTCTAATTATTTAATTCCAAATCTACTCTACTATAAGATTGGAATTGACCTTCAAAATTATATGCTACCTAGAATAGTATTCTCGAATAATAATTTAACCCATGCTATATTGATTTCTTTACTGAACTATCATTTGTACCACATCGCTAATTAAATTGATATTTCAATTGTCTAATCAATTTAATTACATCTTGTTACTTGACTCTTACTAGCTTTCTCTAATAATCAAGTTCAACATACAAATTATATTGACACACTCTGGCTAGATTATATTATCAAGTACTGAAAACTCATCAAGAGATGTATTGTACAAATTTTATATTGTTAATTTATAATCTCACTGCTTATAATTGCTCCCATTAAGATACTAAGTAATATTGACTACAAATGTATGCCGCGCCTATTGGTAACTCAAATGAAATAATAATCATAAATATAAAACTATAATTAACTCAAGATTGATATTGCAATAAAATCAATGCCTATGAGATTTAATAAGTCTGACAGTTACTCTAAGGTTAATTAAATCTCATATATGATCATGTTCAATATAGTCAAATTATATCAGTAAATTCATACACGATTAAGACAAATTATTCAATAAATTTACTACAGTCTAAACATAAATAGAGCGCCCAACTCTATTTATCAACTGTGAACTCAATTTATTTAATCATAAGATAACTTGTATTTATGTATTCTGTGAATCCATATGATGATCACATAAATACATATAATATGATTAAATAGACCTTATTAAAAATATTTATGCAATTAAGATGTTTGTAAAAATGTCTTAAATATTTTTATTAATTAAAAAATGTATTTATCATAAATAAATAAATTAATATGCTTTAAAGAGCACATAATCATGTAGCCATCACTAGGGTGATCAATAGATTGAACAATATTTTGATCTCATCTTTAAAGAAGTTCATGAAATGAAATATCTAATATATATATACTCTCCGTAGGGAGCATCACTATATCATGAAATTGATGTATATATATAATTTTATTATTGAATTAACAATGGTGTCCGTGGAAAAATTATCTTGAATTTTTCCTCTCCCACTCAATATTTTAAAGTTGGTTTTTCCTTTTTGAACAATACACATATTATGTCTTATATTGTTAATTGCATGCTTCCTAAAATAATATTATTTAGATGAAATCTAATATTATTAAAAACATGCAAGTATTAAACAATATATATATCTCTCTAGATTTATAATATATAAATGTCATGTATTATTATGCATAGAGTGGTACTACCTATTTTATATGACATATTTTTATGGTATATTGTCATCCAAACATTGCATAGAGATTAAAAGCAATTAAATAATTTCAATTCGTGGTTTTCTAAAAAATTGACTTAATTTACAAGCCTAATATCTATTGGGTTTCAAGACAATGTTAATTTTCTTTCTTTTCCTTCCTTGTACTTCTCATGTTTATAACTATTGACTTTGAGACTTTTGCACTTTTAAATTTATCATTGGTTCAATTTTTAAAAATAAATTTAGGCATTTATTTTCAAAAATTCTTAAATCAAATAAATTTAATTATTAATCTACCAAAATTTCATTTATATGACCTAATTTTAAAATCTCAAAATGAGCTTGGGACCAATATAAATAAATTTGGACAAATAATTATTATTGAGCTTATCAAATTTCTATTTATATTATCCAATTGACAACTAAAATTGGGCTTGGATTCGATATAAATAAATTTAATTTTTTTGCTCAAAACCCAAATATTTTGATTGAATTATAAATTAGTGAAACTTTAGAATGCTATGTGATAAAAACCCAAAACCCTAATTCCCATATTTTCTTTCTAGCCGCCACATCCAGGATGTATTACATTCTGTTTAGAGATGGCAATGGGGAGGGGACTAACCTCCCCATACCCATCCCCGATATTTTGAATATGTCCTCATCCCCTCCCCGTTCCCGTCAAAATTATATGATGGAATTTTTGTCCCCTCCCCGAATAATAACAGGGGATCCCCGAGGGTCCCCGATCCCTGAATGACTAATATATTTTTATTTTTCTATTTTAATTTAATAATATTAAAATAAAATTTTAAATAAAAATAAAAATTGACAAATAGCAATATATTTTACATTAACATTAATCTCATTACAAAAGTCATATTACAAAATACAAATCATCATAATAATTATCTTCGTCAATCTTCATAATTCTACAATTAAAAAAAATTATTTTTACATCAGCAATGAAATAAATGAAATGGATATAAATACTTAATCAATGTTTGTAATAAAAGTATTTACCTCTTGCGTTTCTTGCTCCTCTTGCTCTCCCTCAAGAAATGTGGCAAATTGAGAGATAGCCTCAGGTTTCAAATCTAAAACAACAAAAATAATTTAAGCAATGTCACTTATAAGCGAAAATAGTAATAATTATATAAAATAATTACAGTGTAAAATAAACTCATATTGTCATTGTATGCTCATAGCCAACTTTGACAGCACATTAAAGCCTCTAATGTGCTTGGATGAAGCCTATTACGGTGTGGGCTGACAACTCTACCAGCAGTGCTAAAAGCTGATTCGGAAGCAACACTTGTAATTGGAATTGCCAAAATATCTCTAGCAATTCGTGCCAAAATAGGATACCTATGGGTATTTGTTTTCCACCAACTCAAAATATTAAAATCTTCCATCCAGTGGCATAACTTTCTCATTTAAATATGAATCTAACTCATTTACAATGACTCCACAATCTCCATTATTCACATAATCATCAAACCATGTCATCCATTTGGTTGCTTTCTTACATGAATCCCCTGTAGATATAGTAGAAGAAGAACTACTACGAGTATAATTAGAACAAGAAACAGTTGGTGGAAACTTCAATCGGTACTCTTCCACTAATTCTTGGCAGAGGCTGACTACTTTCCCAACATACAACTCTTTGTCATCACCATAAACCATAGAAATGTAATACTCAATGAACTTCTTTTTATATTTTGGATCAAAAATACAGGCCACACCCAAAATTCCACTCATATCTTGCCAATATTTATCAAATTTCAGTAACATCAATTGAGCCATATGCTGAATCTTATCACAAGATGATAAAAGCCAATCTTGTAAAGACAATTTAATCTCACACACATGTTGCAAGAATAAATTCGATGTCGGATACTGAGTTCCAAAAAACAACTCAGTGACATCATAAAAGCTTTTCAAATTCTCTTCCAAAATAGATGCAAACTGCCAATCTTCTTCACTAGGCAAACACTTATATTGTCCATCAATATGCTTTAATCAAGCAAAAACATTTTTATATTGCAGAGCAGATGAAATCATAAGATATGTGGAATTCCACCTAGTAGGACAATCAAGCACTAACTGTTTATCATATTTAACATTTGAACGACTAGCAAATTCTTTAAACTTTTCTTTTCTTTTACATGATCCAGTCCAGAAAACAATACTCTCACGAATTTTTACAATTCCATCACTAATCACACTCATCCCTTATTTGACAATCAAATTTAATATATGAGCACAACAGCGAATATGAAATAATTGTCCACGCAAAATGAGATCATCTCTATTAAGCTTAATCAAAAGATATTCCATCATGCGGTCATTAGCAGAGCAATTGTCTACAGTCACAGAATATACCTTATGTTCAAGATTGAGATCGATCAAGCAATTCAATAATGTGTCACAAAGCTTTAGGCTAGTATGTGAACCTTTTACATGCTGAAACCTATAAGAGGAAAAAATATATATTTCTTAAAATTCATTCTAATTAACATTTAAGAAAAAAATAAGTTAAGTACAAAATAAAATTAAATACCTTACCTCAAAATTAGACTCCGTAACGTCCAAGAATCATCTATGAAATGTGTAGTAACAGCCATGTACCCTTTTGTTTGGGTATCCGCTGTCCACATATCTGTTGTGATGGCCAGCCTACTTTGATTACTCACCAAGACATTCAAATTCTTAGCCTTTTCATTCTCGTACAAATCCAATATCTCCTTTTTAATTGTATTTCGAGACACATGCTTCCACATTGGGTTAAGCGAGGATAATATCTCTCTAAATCCCTCATGATCAGCAATACTTAACGGATACTCATGCTTGACAATTGCACATGCAATTGTTCTTCTTGTGACATCTTGATCAAAAACAAAAGTTTCTACCTTTGAACGTCGTTTATCATCCTTACCAGTATTCAACTTTATTATGTAATGATTGATATCCTTTTGTTTTTTCATGAAACAATATTTCATATGGTCATGCAAATGATTTGTTCCGTCATTTTTCCTTGATACCAGCTTGGAATTACAATAGTTACATACTGCCTTTTGTTCCCCGTTAACTATTTTCTTCTCAAAATGTTCCCAGACAATAGATCTTAACTTCCCTGTTCTTCCTCTCTTTACTGACTCTGACCCATTGAGAATGAAATTTCTTGTTTGATCATTATCATCCACATAGACTACATCCACTAATTGTGGCGTAGCACTTGACATATTTACTTCCATTAGCCTATAAAATCAACAAAAACATCCAAGCTAACTTCAATTAGAGGCCACTACTTCCAAACATCCCTAACAACAATACAATAAGTAATAAACATTTTATTAAATAACAATACAACATTTTTTTCCCAATCCTATATACGAATAATTATATATGATTAATTGATTAATTTACTAATAGTATATAATTATTAAACCCTTAAAAATTGTTACATATATATTATCCAAAAAATTAATTAATAATATCTAAATTGAACAAGTGACAAACTGACAATAAACATCATAATTTAATTCATTCATTCATTAATAATAATAATAATAATAATAACAATAATAATAATAATTGAAATTCAAGGAAAAACTAATAATTCCACATATAACACATTTCTTGAAACTCAAATAAAAAAATGAGAATAAAATTTTTGGCGGATATAATATTATAGACAAAGCAAGAATAACTCACAATTTACAATCGTGCTTCTATGGCTTGATTCTCCTCTGCCTGTGCTTGTACCTTGACTTTGATCAATCTTCTTGATTGCCGTGCTTGTACCATCACTGTGATCATGTGCTTATACCTTGACTTTGATCAATCTTCTTGATTCCCGTGCTTGGACCCTCACTTTGATCAATTCTCTTGATTGACTAGCTACGCTTTCAGAGGTTTTTTACAAGATTTCTATTTCATTTCTCTTTATGATAGATTTAGCTACTTGACTGCAGTAGAGAGAAGAGTGAGAGGCTGAGAGCTGGGCTGTGCCCTAATTTTTCATTATTAGATTTAGAGCTGGCCTTATTATTATTTATTATTATCACTTATAATTACTAAATTAACCTTCAAATTTTAAATTTTTTTTTATAACATCTTTAAAATAAATAAGTAATTAGACTTAAAAATTTAATAATAGGATTATTTTGATATTTATTATTTATATTTCATTATTTATTTACTAATAATTTAAAAAATTAAAATAAAATAAAAATTAAATTAAAATGGGGAAATGGGGAGGGGATGGGGATTACACCTCATCCCCGTCCCTTCCCCGATAAGAAATTGGGTAAAAATTTATCCCCGTCCCCTCCCCGAATAAGAAATTGGGTAAAAAATTATCCCCATACCCTCCCCATATAAGAAAAATTCCCGAGGGTCCCTATCCCATTGGGTATTTCTGCCATCCCTAGTGAGAGCTGGGCTGTACGACTGTGCCCTAATTTTTCATTATTAGATTTAGAGCTGGACTTATTATTATTTATTATTATCACTTATAATTACTAAATTAACCTTCAAATTTTAAAATTTTTTTTATAACATCTTTAAAATAAATAAGTAATTAGACTTAAAAATTTAATAATATGATTATTTTGATATTTATTATTTATATTTATATTTAATATTTTATAATTTATATTTCATTATTTATTTACTAATAATTTAAAAATTAAAATAAAATAAAAATTAAATTAAAATGGGGAAATGGGGAGGGGATGGGGATTACACCTCATCCCGTCCCTTCCCGATAAAAATTGGGTAAAATTTATCCACGTCCCTCTCCGAATAAGAAATTGGGTAAAAATTATCCTCATACCCTCCCATATAAGAAAAATTCAGAGGTCCCAGTCTCCTTGTGTATTTCGCCATCCCTAATTCATTGGACCTAAATACAAAAGTTTCTAATATTATGCTAAAAGACATAAATTACTAAAGTATAGGATGTCTAATGAAAAAAAAAAACCAATCCCCTTTGCTGCCAATTCTAGGAGCATGAACTTTACTTTACGCAAAATAATTTTCTTCTTTTCTTGATTTCTATACTATTTTATAACAAAATAGTATAGAAAGCGAGGCTTTCTAGAACTTAGTCTGAATCAAACGAAATTCTATTAAGGAATAGAACAAAAAAAAAGAGGGTGTGGATGCGCTTTATTTAGTTTTGTAAAATTTTTTCTTTACTATCCCTCCTTTTGTTCTATTCAGACCCATTTCTTTTCGGTTTTTTTCAAGTCTTTCTCTAAAAAAGTATTCTTAAAGTTTTTTATTTATCTAATTCTTTAGAATTATTTATTAATTTCCATATTTATTATATCTATTTATTAATATATAATTTGATTTGTTATTTGGATTTAAATTTCATTTAATAAATAACCAATTAACTCTTTTTGCCCTTCCACTAAAATGGGCTGGAATGCTTGTACGCCCAATCTATGCAGAGTAGGTGCTCTATTCAGTAATACTGGATGTCCCTGCATAACTTCCTGCAGTATTTCCCAGATAATCGACCCCTTTTCCCGAATTTTACTCCAAAAAATAATACTTGAAAAAAGCCTGTCTTTACTTGATTTTCTATCTTTTCTTTGTATATTCTCTTCATATTCCCTAGAAGAGAATATAGAAAGTAAATTGATTCTCGAGGGAAATGTGCGGATCTCCTCCATCCTTGCTCAGGCTTTTGCACGATTGGGCGATGTGGGTTTTGTCTCATTCTTTCTTTGGGGTGGTGGTTCGACGGACTTTTCATGGACCCTTTCTACTCTACCGCAATCGAAGAGTTGAGAATCCCTACGTACACTTCGGGACATAGAAGTAGCATTCATCCTAGCAAAAATCGCTTCCAGAGTCTGTTTTTAGCAGGGATACAGTGCTTTCCCTTTTGGGCGTCACCAAGTGGTAAGGCAACGAGTTTTGGTCCCGGTATTCGGCGGTTCGAATCCTTAGGGGGTTGGATCACAGGCACAACCTTTGTATGTATATATATTATAATTATTAAGTATATGCAGTAGACTCATAGCGGTGAGTGTCACCTAGGGGAACAAGAATTTTGATTTACTTAATAAGTATCGGTTAACCCTGGTTTATTAATGAAAATACTCGTGGAGAAAGAACCGTAATAAATGTAAAGAAGAGGCATCCTTTACCCAGTCGCGAAGGGTTTGAACCAAGATTTCGGGACAAATAAGGTGGGGTATTCGTACATCCAAAACAAGCAAAGGGGAAAATTTTTCATCTATTTTGTATCGTTTTGGTGGCATGGCCGAGCAGTAAGGCGGGGACCTGCAAATCCTTTTTCCCCAGTTCAAATCTAGGTGTCGCCTGAGCAACAAATGATAAGACTCGCAATCCCTTATTCTGCTTGGTTGGGCTAACGGAGTTTTGTATAGAATCAAAAAAATAATTCAATTTATACCATTATTATGATATTCCATATTCCAATCCGCTAGGATACTGGAAAAATAAACGTTGTAGTCCCCCATTTAGCCAAGTGTAGGCTCGAGCAAGATAAGCTCGAGAAGAAATGCAAAGACCGAAAGTCTCAAAGTCTAGCTTAAGGCGAGACGGTGCCAAGCATAGCCGAGTGAAGGCTCGAACAGAATAAGCTCGTGAAGAAATGCAAAGGCCGAAAGTCTCAAAGCCTAGTTTAAGGCGAGACGGTGCTAAGCATAGTCGAGTGAAGGCTCGAACAGAATAAGCTCGCGAAAAAAAACAAAGGCCGTAGGTCTCAAACCCTAGCTTAAGGCGAGACGGTGCCAAGTATAGCCGAGTGAAGGCTCAAGCAGAATAAGTTCGCGAAGAAAAACAAAGGCCGTAAATCTCAAAGCCTAGCTTAAGGCGAGACGGTGCCAAGCATAGCCAAGTGAAGGCTCAAGCAGAATAAGCTTGCGAAGAGTCTCAAAGTCTAGCTTAAGGCGAGACGGTGCCATGCATAGCCAAGTGAAGGCTCGAGCAGAATAAGCTCGCGAATAAATACAAAGGTCGTAAGTCTCAAAGCCTAGTTTAAGGCGAGACGGTGTCAAACATAGCCAAGTGAAGGCTCGAGCAGAATAAGCTCGCGAAGAAATGCAAAGATTGAAAGTCTCAAAGTCTAGCTTAAGGCAAGACGGTGCCAAGGATAGCCAAGTGAAGGCTCGAGCAAGATAAGCTCGCGAAGAAAAGCTAGAGCCATAAGTCTCAAAGCCTAGCTCGAGGCGAGACGAAGTGCCTAGCATGAGCCAAGTGCAGGCTCGAGCAAGATAAACTCGCGAAGAAAAGCAAGAGCCATAAGACTTAAAGCCTAACTTGAGGCAAGACGAAGTGCCTAGCATGAGCCAAGTGCAGGCTCGAGCAAGATAAGCTCGCGAAGAAAAGCTAGAGCCGTAAGTCTCAAAGCCTAAACTTGAGGCGAGATGAAGTGCCTAGCATGAGCCAAGTGTAGGCTCGAACAAGATAAGCTCGAGAAGAAATGCAAAGGCCGAAAGTCTCAAAGTCTAGCTTAAGGCGAGACGGTGCCAAGTATAGCCGAGTGAAGGCTCGAACAGAATAAGCTTACGAAAAAATGCAAGGGCCGAAAGTCTCAAAGCCTAGCTTAAGGCGAGACGGTGCCATGCATAGCCAAGTGAAGGTTCGAGCAGAATAAGCTCGCGAATAAATGCAAAGGCCGTAAGTCTCAAAGCCTAGCTTAAGGCGAGACGGTGCCAAGTATAGCCAAGTATAGCCAAGTGAAGGCTTGAGCAGAATAAGCTCGCGAAGAAATGCAAAGGCCATAAGTCTTAAAGCCTAGCTTAAGGCGATACGGTGCCAAGCATAGCCAAGTAAAGGCTCGAGCAGAATAAGCTCGCGAAAAAATGCAAAGGCCGTAAGACTCAAAGCCTAAACTTAAGGTGAGACGGAACCAAGCACAAGCCAGCAAAGCTCAAGCTAGATGAGCTCGTGAACGAAGCTGAAAGACAAAGCTGCAAAGTCTAACTTCGAGCAAAAACAAAAACACAGACAAAGCCAAGATGAGCTCGAACACTAGCGAGCTCGGCAGGAAAGATACTGCTGACCTCGATATTAAATCGCAGTGATGGAGTCAAGCGACTCGACATGAGAAGGTAAAAAGGGGGGGAACCTGCTCGAACAAGAAGTTTTCAGTCTTATCTCGTTTCACTCTAAAAGACTAGAAACTAGGGGACTGGTGTTTGGGTAATACCGAGCAGACCCCTTGAGGTCAACTTAGCCAGAGCAGAAGACCTAATCGTTAGCACGAAGATGCCCTTGCTAGGTATCAAAGCTGGTCGAGGTCAAGTGCTCCAAGACTGGTCGAGCCTTGATCTTCTCATCCTGTTCGAGATCCTCGAACCACCGAGCAGGATCCAGTTGTGTCACCGAAAACACAATGGGCAGAGAGAATCAAAGCTCGAGCAGAGCAGACTTAAACGTGACGACCCTTCCTCCCGACAACTTGACGCGACGATCGATGCCTGGCAGGCACCCCACGCCGCAGGATTTCATTACTGTAACCAATGACCGATACACACCCCCACAGTATCATCATTAAACACAGACCTATATGGCACAATCATTGGGTCACATGAACCCATACCTACCTGACATCCCATGCCCCCAAGTTGTGTCACAGTAACTCCTAATTGTTAGGAAGGCACAGACGCAATTAATGCGGAAGTGGGCATCCAAACAAAAGGGGGTAGAAAAACAGGATGATAAATACCAAACGAAGGACAAGGTAAAGAGACTTTTTTTTTGGACCTTTGGGACTTTTTTCTTACTTACCATATTTTCCTTCTTCAAATTTAAAACATTTAAAAACCCCAACAAAACCACCAAAAACTTATATTTTCTCTATTATTCTCCCCCCTTCAAAAGTCCTATCTTTCCAGGTCTCTTAAACTAAGAGGGATACTAAAAGAATCAATCAGATTCATCGCCTGAGCGTCGGAGAATTTTCACCAGAAAAACATCCGGCGACCCCTGACATTCCTTTGTGAACGCAAGTCAGAGAAAAGTCACCGTTCTGGTAGGAGAAAAAAACAAGAGCCAGCAAAGGAATCATGTCCGAACAATCAAGCAACAAGCGAGCAGAAGTCTACAACATTATCCGAGAACGTGCAGAAAACCGCATCAACACATAGTATTACAATACTCTAATATTACCAGGTATTCTAAACTTCTAATAGAAGGGTCAATAGTTATGCGCATGATCATTACTCCGAAATCAAAATAACTGCTCGTGTAATATATGCCAGCACCACGAAGGACACTGATAATCTCTGCTTTCTAATCTCGATTCTGCTGTAGCAAAAGCAGAATATCACCACTATATTAACGGATAATCTCTTCTTATTTCACCGGTGATATGTATGCCTTCAGTCCCAGCTAAATTTGCTCCATCCGTCTGCACCCATTTTAAACCATATCTAAATTCGCGTGCGATTTTATAATGGTCTATTGGTCTTGAACTGATCCTGTAGCATTGAAACAGTGACGATTCCCATAACAAGCAGTTACCTTGTTTTGTAAGATGCAGTCAAGTAAAATGGAAAACAGAAGGAAATTGATGTAGATTCCCATAACAAGCAGTTACCTTGTTTTGTATGATGCAGTCAAGTAAAATGGAAAACAGAAGGAAATTGATGTAGGTTATTCGGGTAAAAAAAGATTTGAGAAAGACGGAAACAAAGCACAGAGGAACAAAATGAGGCTAATCTTACTCTTGCCGGCTTAAGAAATGAAATTTCCAACCATTCACTAATATCTGGCTGACATGTAAGCCTAGCTAAATGAAGATACAGGAATATCCAAGTGTTTTGACAAAAATTACTCGAATTTATCTAATGTGTTAATTTAAAGAAAGCACTGCCGTCCTCTTGTGCAGAACTAATCCATTTCTGTGCTTTATTTCTAGTGCTCTTCCAGGTATCACATGAAATAGTATGTTCTGGATCTTCAAGCAGGAAGTCATCCTCGTATACATTATTGTACATTGTCACTACAGTTACTGCTAAAAATGGAAACTTTCTTCATGTCTTCCTTTTAAGCATTCATCTTGCTCAGAGTGCTCTTATTTGCATTTGGGCACTATTCCCTACACTTTTCTTCTAAAAATGAAAATATCAAGCAGCAGGCTGTGCACCTCTCCATGCGGGATTCTCATCATCCAGGTCATCCACCCTATGAGTGCGGCTCTCTTGCAAATAAGTTACTCCAGTCCAAACACCGCGTATAAGTAAGATGCTGACAAAGACTACAGTTCCAAGGGTACAAACCACCTAAATTTAATGTAAAAAAATATGAACAGAAAATGAGAGGAGAAAAGTAGAACATTGCGTAAAAAAAAGCATGTTTTTGATAGCCATTCAGATGCCAAAACAAGTAACAACCATCCATACCACAAGCTCAAGAGATGCATGCCTAAAAAGCTGACAAATGATGAGTGATCTATACAGTAAACTTGTAAGCCAATTCTGAACACGGTTGCTTTTGCATACAAAAAACTTGAGGCTGGGCTAAATGTCATAGTATATACAACAGAACCCCAATACATACTCGATTACAGCTTTCCAATTTTAGATGAAAATGCAGTGGACAAGGAATTCAAGTTTTCTTACTGTTCCTCAGCTATCCAAAAAGTGCATAAATTAACATCAGTTCCATTGCTTGCTTAATTCTCTGAACAAGACTACTCCCATTTTCATTTACTTCTAGTCCAATAACTAAACACCATTCTGTCAAAGACAGCCACATTCTTCTAATTCTACAGAAGAATTTCACAAAATTACTACCAAGTCTTTGCAAACAAATAACACCTACGTGTTCTCATCACTATCTCATCATTATCTTGACACCAAACATCCTCAGTATCTCTATAAACAACACAGGGAGAGTAAAAAATCAAACTCAAACATGTTATCAGTAACTTCTCTAATGATTAAAACAATGATTTCCACAAACCTCAATCATTAGGCATTAATAAGAAGTAAATTTAATAGATCAATAACAAATTTACCTCAAGAAATGCCTTCAGCACCCACAAAAACGCCAGAACTAGAACGCCATTAACAGAAAATCCCACCTGAATTCCATAAGCACTATTAATATTTAATACCTTAAAACAAATGAAATAATTAAAAAACAATAAAATCAAAAGTCAAAATCATCATTTACCAGATTCTTGGAGATTGACAGAGGCAAAACGGAGCGCACAGCCTTTCTAGCTTTCCTAGAAACCTTCTTAAACACGTTTTCAACGAATTTAACTAACAGATCCAAGCTCCTATCTTCTTCCTCCTCTTCATCATCTTCATCGTCATCATAATCACCAAACTCTCGAGCAATCGCACGGTTCCAGTTCCGTGGATCTTCCACAAAATTATCATTTACCTAGAGGTAATTGTTAATTAATGAATAAATTAATCAATGAATTAAGCCATAAATCAGAAACGCAAAAACAGTTCCCATTTAGAAACGAATAAAAGAATGGGAACGAAAACGAACCTGAGAGATATTGGATGGTCTTCTAGAAGCTCGAAGAGGATAAATTTTTTTAAATGTGTGGAATTTGGAAAAATTATGAAAGTGAATTTGTGGTTTTGAAGGAGAGAGGAAGGGAGGTGGTAGGGTAACTGCGAATGACATTGCGGTGACTTTCGGATTCGGAGAATGATTTTTTCTGGGACCAAGACATGGATCGCAGATTCGCAGGTTGTAGTTTTTGGAGTCTGTAAGCTTCGTGTTGTGACGGCGAACTGAGCCAGTGTGGTGGTTGTCTGTGGGTGAGGAGCGGATAAAATTACGGCAAAATCAATGGTGTTTGGTGCAACAGCCTTGTTGACTGCCACGTTTCACATTGGTTATACTGATACAGATTTTGTCGTAAAAATTAAACAAACGATTTGTCACACAATTTTTACTCCCAAGTGCAAATTATATATAAGAAAATTATTAGTCATATATTGTAAATATCAGTAATATCATTTATATTATAATATTTTTAATATATATCACTCGTATATTTTAAATTGATAAAATATTTATATCGTTTATCAATTCGTTATCAACCGTTAGAATATGTTGATGTTACAAAAATAATATAATCTTTTTTAATATAGGAGAAACAGTGATAAAAATGACATTATTTTTTAAAGTGAAATATATTATTTTATGGATGATATGTTATTTTACTGAAATATAAAAATATAACATATCATTATACTGTAATAAAATTGTATAACATATCGTAAGGAAAATGACAACGTTTTTTAGACGACATGTCGTTTATATTGAACATTAATAAATGGCATCTTAATTACATTGAAAGTTATTTGATGACATATAGTTTTATTATTAAAAAAATTAGTGTAACAAAAAGAAACACTCGCAGCACATACGACTGTATCTCTTCTTTTTTTTTTTTATAAACACACAACACAAAAATAAAGGGAAAGTCAATAGCACATCATCATAGTGACAATACTTAGATTAGAGATACTACGATAGATGTAGAGGCAGTCTCTTAACTTATATGACTAAAAATCACTTTAAAAAAATTATTGTGCTTGTGAGTATATTATCATATTTCTATTTGCTTTTTTTTTTTATGTGTGTAGAGTTGGCAAAAGTTTAGGTAAATCTTGGCCGAGTTTTTTCTGAACTTTTTAAGCTAGAATTATATATATATATAAAAATCATTATTTAGTATTGAGGCGTATGACATAAGATTTATAATATCTCTACTAATTTTATCATAATTATTATTTAATAATATATTTATTACACACTTTCAAATTTTATATTATAGTTATAAATTTTTTTCCAACAACAACTACAGGTTCGAATCCTACTTGGGAGATTTGATTCATTCCGAATTAAAGAATTCAATATGTCAGAATGAAAGGGTTCGCTTTGACCATTAAAAATAAGTAATTAATTCCCTGTGTCTTTGTTTCTATTGCGTTCTATCTCATTATATCTCATTCTGTTATGCGATATTTAAGAATTACCGTCAATACCTCAGTGTAGGTCCGGGATAATCCTTTGTCCCATAGTCCTGGGACTATTTACAATTAGCCAATTAAGAATTCTCAGATATATTAATACTAGTAAGTACATCAAAGATACAGTCATCGATTCTCCTAAGAGGCCACAGTTACCGCGAGCAACCAGATTAATGATGAGGAACACATTTTTGTCCCTTAATACTAAACATAGTCTAACTTGAAGATTTTGGAATTTATTGACCGGCTGATCCTGCTAAGTTGGCCTGTATTTGCTCAGAATTGTCGGCCATTTTCTTCGAATCATGATTCAAGCTTGTGGAAGGATAGATTACGAAGAAGTTTGGTGCTTTTTAGGGACCAGAAATAGTAGCTCAATGCTATTTGAAAAGTGCATTTGCAAAAATATTATTCTCCTCCTACAGATTGTTTTGATTATGGCTTAGACTACGAATATGTTTATGGTTATTATTACTGTTATTATTAGCTAGAATTGCGGACGGATAATATTGTAATTAGTTTTTCTTTTAATTATTGGATTTTGTATGATTTCTGATTGGATCCCTGGTTCCAACATTGCAAGCTTATCTAATTAAATTGTGTCTCTGACTCTCTGAGAGCATCAACTTTATTAAAAACACCGACAAGCCAACATCAGTAAACTCATAACCTTGATAATGCCACGTGGTAGCTAGTCTGTAAGTTTTTTGTCGAAGAAAATAATCCATATCATATGCTTAATAATATTATCAAAGGCCAATAAAATTAAAATTCACCGAAATGTACAATCAACCAACGTATGCAAGTCTAATGCAACTGAAGCCCACAGAACTGTACAATCAACTGAACCTCTCAAAGTCTAAATAATTAAAGTTTAGCATAATAATAAACTTTCACGGCCACTAAGGACAACTAAACCCTATTCTTTGAGTTAAAGACAATCCTAATATGATCTCCAAAACCAATTCACTCAAACTCAGCCATGAGCCTCGTATGACTAAAATAAATTGCTTTCATGTATTTACATTATCATTAATAATTCCTATTCATTTTGAAGAAATCCTTCTTTCTTTTGGAAGCAAACAGAAACTGAAATTAGCCATGTATCTTGAAAAGATTTTTGGGATCAAAACCAAGCAGCAGAGAGTGAATCTTGTAACAAGAATTTTATTCAAGTTGAAGGTCTCTTATCAAGTGATGGAGATACAAGAAAAAGCTTCAGAAGAAGGTGGCAAGAGAGAATAGAAACGCCGCGAAATATTATGGAGCTGGGAAACAAAAAGATGCATTGAAATGCTACAAAAGAATTAGGGTTCATGAGCAGGAAATTGAAGAGCTTGAAAAATGTCAGAGCTCGGTTCTCTTGCAGCCAAAACAGGCATTCTAAGGGTCCATTTGGAAGTGCAGTTTGGAGAGTCAAAAGAATTTTTCAAATCCCAAAAGCACTTTCTGGAACGTAATAAAAATAAAGAAAAAAATTAAAAGAAAAGCCCTAGTGAAATTCTAGCTTCGGGTTTGCTAAATCTAAAACCCTCTTAATAGAATTTTACTTTATTGCTTTAGTTGTTGTCTCTCCTGATATAGTTCAGAGAAATGTCAAAAGTTCATTGTAGATATACTAATTAATTAAATGCAGTAGCCATTTTGTCTTGTGAAATTATTTTGAATTTATTTATTGATTTATTTTAAAATCTGGTCAGACAGGACTTGTTTTTTCAAAGAAAGTTACTTACTACACCTTGAAAAGAAAAGTTAACGGCAAAGTAAATGTTATTTAGTGCTGATTGAAACTATTGATACAAGCTTTAAAGGAATATCAAGACTATTGTTTATTTGTACAGAGTTGCTAACGATGGTTTGTTGATAATCCGTCCAGATTTAGATAAATTTTAACAGTAACGGAAAATTGTTGAAAAGTCAATTATATAATTATTGAGCATATGCATGTGGTTAGCATGCAAACTTTGAGTGCAATTGCATGAGACAAGCATGGAAGCTTTGAATCTTCACCAAAGTCGGCACCAAAGCCATCAAATTTGAAAGAATTGAAAGGTGGCCAAGATTTTTTACTATGTTTGTACAGAGAGTTGCTAACAAATCAGAAAAGCTTAAAACCGAACACATTGATTATGCAAATCAGGAGTCCTTTCTAAGGAGAATTTTAATTTATAAAATTAATAATGAAGCGAACAAAATTCCAAATGATTCTGAACAATGGTGATTAATTGCCCAGGAAGCCGGTTTCTTCTTCTCATATGCCAAATCATATACATAATTTTCCAACTTTCCCTTCTAAAACTTCTTCGAAATCCAAACTCTTCTTCACACTTCCGTCTCCACAAGTCATCATCTTTTGTCAAAATCCGCAGCTCTGAACAAACGCTTGCGGCTCTCGCAATATCGACCCCTATAAGAAGTTCTAAAATCTTGCGTTTGAGTTCAGCAGGGAGGCGCATGAAGCACGGAGGAGGAATCAAACCAAGCTTCTGCCGAAGGTCGATTGAGAGAGGATAAACTAGGGCATCAGTCACAAGTCTGTGCAATTCAAAAACTTCATTTTCAGGATATTGATTGGATGAAGAACCACACATTCTAATCCTGGAGTCAATCATGTCAGAATTTACAAAAGCTAAATCTAGAGGAGGAACGAATCTGGTTGGGTTCAAGCTTAGCTGATGAACTGCAGGTTCTTTTTCGGACAAATAACCTTCAATATTAAACAAATCTCTAGAATACTGAAACTTTAAAACCACTGTTTCTATTTTAGTAAAATTACTGAAATCAAAAGCTTCAGGGAGAGTGTAATTTATTTGTGTGGGATTTGGTAGTTGAGATCCGTCGATCCTTTTCTTTGATTCAGGAACAAAGCAAACAAAACCTGACTGCAGCATTACAGCATGAACTGCAATCCTCAGGATCCAGGAATCGTCATCGTCATCGTCAGCTAAACCACCTACTTCTTTGAAAACCCTTTTGAGGAAAGACACGAGGGGCAAATCCGGGTGCGTAATTGGTCCAATATCGTCTACTTCTGCCATTGTTGCTGTTGTTGATTCATCTTCCGATGATTCTGAAACTTCAGAATCTGCGTCAGAAGAAGTCAAGTTTTGTTCTTCTGGGAATTGAGTTTTGTTCATCGTGACTGTGAAGGTTTTGTGAAACCGATTAAATAATTGAGCTATATTGTAAAGGAATCCGCAGGCTTGATGGCTTTTGGGGTTTTCACCTTTTTAAGGTAGTATTTGTAAAGTCCAAGTAAAACACATATTTCATTTGCGTAGTCAAGACGTTTTGTTGGAAAAAAATATTATAATAATAAGGAGCTCTCCGATTCTCAGGAAAGAAGAGGACCATTATGCTTACCCTATTTTTTTTAATATATTAATGATATTACAATGAGAAGGTCAGAATTACATTGATATTATATTCAGAAATATATATAATAATTTTAGTATAATATAATTTGAATATTGAATCCTTACTAAAATATTAAAAATAAATTAATATTATAATATAAAATATTAGTGGTGAAGCGCGTCTCAGAAATACATTAATATTATAATTTAAAATATTAAAAAGAAATAAACTCTTACTATAAAATGAATGCGAGTTCTAATTTTTTTTGAGACTTGAAGTGAGAGTATGGATTGTTAATACATTACACGCCATTTTGCTTCCCCTGTTTTGAAGTAGAAGAACCAAGAGATTTGTCTTCATCCAACAGCATACTTGGTAATATTCAAATTACAATCTCACCCAACCTAATTTTAGAATTTCTTCCTCGACTCTGGAACAACTCAATAATTTAATCTTAAACCAAATATTCAGATTATGATATGATAAAATCAGAAGGAGATGCCAGAATTAAAAATACAAAAGCCGCATCCCAAGATTCTTTCTTGGACACTTTAAAAACTACTCCAAACGCATTCGCTTCAACAACTATCATCTGCGGATAAATTCCGCAGCTCTGAACAAAGTCAACGAACACTTGCTGCTTTCACAATATCATGGCTATTGAGTAACTGCAGAGGAATCCTAATATTTATTGTGGATACAGAGGAATCCTAAGTTTTCATGTCTTCTAGGTTTTCAATAGAATCTAGAATTATGTGGGCAAAGTCTTATTTTCACCCATCCTTCTCTATCTCAGATTTAAAGAGCATTTTGTTAAATCTTTGGGAAACATTTTAAGAGCATTCTGTTCCGCCGTTCGGAATAGAAAAACGGAGAAAGGGAATTTTTTTTACTTCATGTTTAGGAAATAGAGCACGGCTAATCAAGGATAAGCCAGCCGAAACGGGAGTGTTAATCGCAAATATAAAAGAACTTATGCTCGGTATTAAGTTAGTTGAGACTAAGGGCCCACAATATGCTCGAGCAAGATTGGGAGGAGCAGGAATATCCACGTCGGTCAAGCGAGCTCTCACCATATTATGAGAGACATCAAGAGCAGGAATAAACCAGTCCACGAGTTGAGCTAGACCAAAGTGTGGCAGCCTGAGCCCACAGTGTGAAATAATCGAACGACTCTCTCCGAGAATGGAGAAATAACTCCCAAGCACAATCAATTCTCGTTTTGATGTTCAAGTAACCGTCTAACTCCCACATGCAATCAATCCTCATCATGGTAACCAAATAACCGTCTCATAAGAGAAGAAAACGTGAGGAGTAAAGAACGGACGTTACGAGAATAATGGTAAAGAATGAAAGACTCAGATAAATACCTCATAAAAAAAGAAAATAGAAGTTGGATTCTTAAAGAAAAAAGAGAGTTAATTTTCTTTCTTGTATTTTTCCGTCCTTCATTTTAGAATTTTTTTTTAAAATTTAACCCGATTACTAACTTGAGTGTCAAAGGATCTTTCACCGAAAAGACACCTGACGGTCTCTGACACTTTCTGTGAACACAGATTAAAGGAATAAAGGATATCACTATTTCAAAGAATAAAACAACATAAGAATTAATTGAAGAACCTGCTCGAACAAAAAACGACCTGAAAATTGCATCAATACTTCCCATAGTTTTCACCCGATCCAAACGGAAAGTTTCTTCTCTCTTATCTTGAAATTCTAGGGGATTGACTCATACCTCCCAGTAAAAGTATGGCTTGAAGCCCCAAAAAATCCGATAGTTGAATTAAAATAAAGTTAATAGGTCATAGTTTTCAAGGTATAATGTTGCGGAATGATTACTAGTGAAGCAACAGCTTCAGACATTCCAGTTGAAATACTACAGGTGCTAGACAAGCAGAGATTAGAAAGATTGAAAAAACCTAGGAGAGATATCAGCTCTGGTCTTGCAGTCTGATACAGTTTAAACTTTCTAAGAGCAAAGATCTCTTTGAAATAGAACTAAAAGATAATGGTGATTCTAAAGATTATGTCAATCATCCTCATCCTATTCCCATGAAAATATGTACTGGGATTCCGGAATTTGCATACTTGGGAAATTTTGTTAAAGCACAGTAATCGACCATCATAGGTGTTGACCCAAAATCCGAGAGACTTAACCTACTAAGTTACACGACAGCCTTGCACGGACATGGCAATGCTCCTTTAAAAGAAATTCCAAAGGGAAAAAAAATATCAATACTCATTAAGCTTGCACAATAAAAATGAAATATCAATTGTTAAAATTTTCTTAGCTTTTCTTTTAAAGGTGAGGTGGGGCTAAATAATTTTAATACCACCTGCTGCCTGACTCAAAACAAACATGCTAGTCCACATAAAATGCTTATGACAAATTGAATGCATTAGGTCAATCTCTGTAAGACTCTAAGATTGGCTTACTGTTCAGATAAAAGAGAGGCTCTTGAACCCACCGTCGATAAAGGCTGACTATCAAAATTTCATGTATGGCTATAGGCATAGAGTACCCACAGAGACTTTTAAATCATTCTGATATAAAATCCAACTAGAACATTGTTAATAAGAGAATTGTATGCACCATTTATAATCAAATTTGCACCAAGATTTAAAGAAAATCCAAGTAAATGATCCGTCAAAGAAACGCCTCAAAAAGACATTAAAAAAAAAAAAGGATATTGCTCATAGCACTTCATTCTGGCATAACACACTTTACTTATATATACATCTGATTATTTAACATGGATATTTAACATCTGCTTATATATAGATCATTTAACATCTGCTTAAGATACCTCCAGCAAAATCTTGATTTCATCACTCTATGCCAACCAGTGATTGGATCTTCAAATCCCTCCTAATTTACAGTGAGGAGCAAACTTCAGCCGTCCAATGAAGGGAGGAGATGCTTGACGGCGCTGTCCAAGAGGAAGATGGGGAAAATGGCTGTTAGGGTACCAGTCATAATCACCTCCTTGCATGAGAGAATTTCCACCAAATGGAGCAGAGGATCTCTTATAATCGGAGCATAAGTCTTGTTATAAGGAAACCAGGCTGATGGTGTGATTGCCCTCTTTCTTTTCCTGTTGTACTCCCAATTGGAAACAAACCTGTCTTTCCAATTGGTCTTTCCTTGTGCATCTGCTGGACCTCCTAACTCATCTAAAAACTTTTGCCTCCACAATTCATTATTTGAAGCCAAATATCGCATATCCCTAGAAACACATTCCATTTTTGCAACATCAACACCAGGAAGACACTCCAAAATCTTAAGCTTCAGCTCTGTTGGGAGATGCATCCAACATGCCGGAAGACACAAGCCAGCCTTATCACAAAGATCAATCAATAATGGTAATGCAAGCCCATCCTTCACATTCTTCCAAAATTCAAACACTTCATCTCCACAATCGAAATTCTTATCAGAATTAGCCCACACTAAACTAAGAATAGGACCAAACTTATAAGCATTCAAACACAGCTTATGCACTCCTGAATCACCCTTAGACAAAGACCCATAAACATTAACAAAATGCCCTAAAATTTGATACTTCAAAGCAACAGATTCAGTCACATCATTAGAACTATCATTCAATATCCCTGGCAAAGTATAAGACATTGAAACACCTTTTGACAGCAAATGATCAGGCAAATCAAACAGGTCAATTCTCATGCCCGACTCAGAATCAAAACCAACAAAGCCAGACTCCAACAAAATCTCATGAACCGCAACAACTAGAAGCCCGTGAGGGCCAAGGCGATCACCTAATTTTTCTCCCAGCACCCTCCTCAAGAAATAAGGCTCAGGCATAACTACTGACCTTTGGTCAATTTCCATATTATCAGAACTGGGGAACTCTAAAGTTTCTTTATTTGACATGTTTTCTTTTGAATCAACACCACTTACCTCGATTTTCTCAGATTCTTGAAGTGGGTATTGTTGTTTATCCAACATTGTATTGGGGATCTCACAATCTTGGGAAATAACAGCTTCTTTCGATTTGGATTCCTGCAAATTGACCCCAATTTCCACTGATTCTAGAACTGGGATTTCCAATTTCCCATCTGGGATTTCGTCATTATCTCGAGAAGTACAAGCTCTGTTCACACTTTGAATTTCACTCTCTAGGGTTTGAGAAACAAAAGCAGAGGGATTACAAGAGTAAAATATAAGGTCACCAGCGGTGACACCTAGGGACCGAAGCGATTCCTGCGGAGACGACGCGCGGAGTTCGTCCTTTCTGTTGAGAGAGAAGCGAAGCGAAGAGGGAGACGGTGAAATTAATTGAGAGAGGGTTTCTTCGAGCTGGTGAAGAGTGCATGAAGAGGGGACTTCCAGCCTGAGGATTTCTTTGGTTTCAAGAGATCTCAGTCTCAGTTTCATGGTGCTGCAGACGCTGACAGTCGATTGAAGAATTTTTTTTTTTTTCTTTTTGGGAAAGGAATTTAAGAAGAAAATTAAAAGGGAATAACTGATGAAATTTTTTTAGAATGAGTTTCCGAGTTACACTAACCCAGCGACGCACGCTATATACAAAGAAGCATCCTCAGCACCGCCTTAGTTTTTGTTTTATAGGAAAAAGAATAACATCGGGAACCCTTAATTGTTGTAAGTTTGCAAGCAAGGATGTAGTTTTTAATTTATTCTCATTCTGGTCCCTGTTTTTCACAATGGTTTCGCGAAGTAATTGGATGTTGCTTTCAAAAATTGAAATGACAAACAAAGCGCTTTATAAATGCTCCGAAATATCCCTACCAATTCCATAAATAACTTTTCCAGTAAAAAAAAAGTGTTTTCATTAGATTTGTTGGAAATGTTGGTAGTATAGTAATGAATAAACTACAGAGCATAAACAAAATATACAGTTTGATCTACACGAGTAACCTATCTACATTTAGCCTCTGAAGAATGGCTCGCCTAAGAATGAGCTGTTGAATGTCCCTCCTCCGTTAGGGAAAAGAGTGAGGAAACAAATGAGGCCAAGGATGATACCCCAAGCATACCTGTTGTCTCCCAATGGGGTGATCTCATCCTTTGCTGGTATTTCTTCTCCACCGCGAAAGAAGGTTGCAAATAGACCCCAAGCCAAACACAGGACACTTCCACTGAGGCCACCAATGCCAAGCAAAAGTGATGTGGCAAAAGATAACAAGTTAGCAGTGTTCCTACCAAACATTGCTTGAGCAATGCGGCCGCCTTCAAGTCTTCCACATGGTAACAAGTTTAATGAAGTGACCACCATTCCTACAAAAGAAAGAATCCGTTAAGGCCATCTCAACAGATGATTGAGAAACAGTTGATACATATAGGACTAGAACATTAGCAAGTCGGATCTCAGAGCGACATAAATGTTCTCATATGCTGTCACAGTAAGAGGCCAAGGAACTCACCTAAAAGACCAGCAAAAGCAAGTGGATCACAAGGAACTCCCACTCCTTCCACAGCATAAGGCAATACATTTCCAAGGTCATCCGTATAAGGTCCAATAACATACTGGATGAACAAAAGTAAGGGATTGTTGTAGAAGAACTGTGGTCTTATAAACCTGCAAACAAAGAACAAGAATAAGCTATCATGATTTAGGGTCATTATCTATATAGAACATTTAGTAATCAATTTGTGAGTGCCTCTTTCTTTGTCTTTCAGAAAAGAATAATGTTATGAAGGAAACAGTAGAAAACCTACAATGCATTATCACCACCATTAAAGTTGCCATCAGCAACAAAAGCAGCAACTGCAAGTATTAGTGACGTCAAATATGCAGTAGCTGTGCGTGCTACAGGAATATCAAACAGAGCCTTTTTATTTGGAAGCAGTGACTCATAATTGTTCATCACTCCTAAGCACCCTGTCCAATTAGACGGGATGAGAAAAGACGGGCTTAACTTAACACCATAACGAGCTGCTGTTAACCTTGTGGCAATCTGCAGAACAGAAACAATACAGCTCTCAGTGCAATTTACTTGAAGGAGGCTGGTTTAGCAGAAAGCATCTGTTAAAATAGACAAAATTTACCAGATCCTTGTTTTGTATAGTTCAAAATTGAACTACATATGTCTAATGGCTAAACTACAGCTTTTTGAGTATTCATCAATATGGTAACTGACCAACTGCAATAAGATTTGCTCTTAAGATCATTTTGTTCGAGAATGAAAGCAAACACTTTCTTGAACATATCCTGAGAACTGTGGAGCAGAGGATGAATTCAAAGTTTTGCACACAAGCAAGAGAAAGCATACCTCAGAAACTCCCAAAATAGTAATCAAGCCACCAAAGAGAGGCACAACATTAGCTAGGTAGTCATCAAATGTAGCATCAGGTTTGAGGAATAAGCCACTCATTATAGCTATCGTTCCAAATGTTGCAACACATAGGAGAATCGCACTAACATAACCCCAAGGGTGCTCAGCTTAGTTGACTCAAACTGTAGATCCATTTCGGCTTTTGGTTGCACCACACAAGCCTTCAAGAACAAGACATTGTGAATAATAAAGTCTCAAAAACCTTCTGTAACATACTTCTCCAGAAAAATAAAATGCAATTGTAAGGAAGCACATGGCAATCAGCAAGGAATTCTAGGCTGTATTACCAATTTAAATTTAGAAAACCACTTGTCGAATATAGCATGAATACAATCTCAAGGGTTTTAAGCCCAAAACTTTTATTTGTATGGGATATGCAACAAGGAATTAGGAAACGGCAGTCTATTTTGGCACTATGTGAAGGATTACTCCTTCGTATAAGCCAAATTATGGCTATGGAAATTTGGTATAGCTGATCTAATCAGGTGAATAACAAAATGGCCAGAAAGTTTTTAAAGAAGTCAATTAGAATGCCTTCTAAAATCTGAAAAGATGACGTATGATTTATTTAAACATAATTATCAGGTCATCATCAAGTACCTGCTTTGTGATGTCATTTGTCTTCTCCTCCATGAACCAAACAACCACTTCCCTTCCTGCAGCTTCAGATAGCTTTTTCTCCAGTTTGGGAATAACCTCTTCAATCGGTTTCCTCAAATTCCCAATAAAGATACCTCCATCTCCAAATCTTCGAACATCCGTGGCAAAGAATGTATCAAACCCGAAACAGCTCTTCAACTGCATGCCAAAATCAAATCAAATAAACATTCTTGAAGCTTTTGATGCAAATATGCAAGATATTTACTATATACATTAATGAGCAAACTTTTGGACACAAACATATATACCATAATATGCACTCAATGAATTAGTCACCATCAAGTGTATCTAGGTTACAATTAATCTTGATGAATTCATAAACACTAGCGTAATGACCGCGTAAAGAACAAAGATACAATTATTTACTTAACCACTGACACATTGCACCATAAACAATTACTTAAATGATAATTTTGAAGAGAGTTAGTTACCTTGTTAAGATCAAGAGCCTTAAAAGCCTCCTCAGCTTTCTCTAACCTCTCTTTCTCTCTAGTCAAACCATCTCTAACCAATCTATTAAACAACCTCGCAATTGGATTATCAGTACTCTCTCTATCAAGATCCTTGAGCTTCCTATCAGCCCTTTTCTTCTCCAGCTTTATCGCCGCCTCTATCGAAGGATTCCCCATAAATTTCTTGAACTCCTCATCTGTTTTCCAGTCCATTTCTTGCTGCATCTCAACTTCTTCAGCTTCTTTTTTGCTAGCTTCCACTTGATTACTTCCTTTTTCACCTTCATTTTCATCACCTGGCTTTTCATCCACTACAGCAACTGAAGATTTTGAAGTAGGATCATGGCTCTCTTGCTCCTCATTAACGGAACACGTAACATATTTCCTTGACTTGGAGACTAACAAATGCAAAGTCCTTTCACTCTTTTGGCCAAATGGGTGTTTACTAAATGATAAAACATACTGGTCATCACCTTCTTGATGATTTTTTCTTGAACATGAAACTGTTTTGCATGGGAACTTTTTGTTCTTGGTCTTGTAGCTCTTGTTGTTGAGTGTGCATGAAACATGAGATAATGATAAGTCAATTCTCGGTGATGAATGCGAAGCAATGAAGAGGGTGACCATTGTAGTACTTGAAGTTGAAGTATGTTATGAGTGATCTGTGTAGAGGAAACATTGCGAAGAGAGAAATATGAATGGAGTGACACAAGTCTAGAAAGTTTGAGAAGTAAACAGGTGGACGTGGTGTCGAAGGTGGTGACAAAGTGAATTGGAGCCCATGTGGAATCTCAAGGCATTCCATTGTGTGGCTGGGAAGAGCTTTGATCTATAGTTGGGATTTAGCCTCTTTTTTTTTTTTTTTTCCCAAATTGCAGTTTATTTGATACTTTCACGAAGGAACTTGGTTTATCCACTTAAAAAATTTGAAAGTGACTCAAGACTTGGCAATTGATATTTGAGTGTGGTTATGTTGTGAATGTTTTATGGTGTAACATTTTTTTATTTTATTAAATTTATAATATATTTTTTATTATTTATTATTTTGTGTGTTTAGTTATGATTTATGCTTTTAACTTAAAATTATTTCAACATAATCATAACTTTGATGTTTAACTATAACTCGACGTTTAACAAGCGTTAGATTGTGTGAAAACTCTAATTCGGAGTCTTTTTTATTAAAAATAATAAAAAAAAAAAACTCAAGTAACTAGAGGATTATATATCCGGAATCCTTCCTGATGCACCTTATGTTTCCAAAAAATAAGACTTTCCCCTTCCTTTATAGGTACGTGGGTGTTAGTCTACTGAATATAACTTAATCGATGCAGTTTGTCCCTTTCCTCCAGTCTTTTCAATATTTCTGAATGAACCTTTGTACCCGTATTCAGAATTCCATCAATTTCTGAATATGTGATGTAGGGATCATTTAGGCCCATTTTTTAAAATTTCGATAATATTTAACATGTTTTCTTTTAGTTTTGTATATAGTAATAATTTTGATCAGCAGAATCAATTCCATTATAAACTATATATAGAAATGGAGTAATAACATTAAGGTTATGAATTTTTACAATGTTTCAAATGAAGACATAGTTTGTTCATTTTTGTTTATTACAAATTTACAATCGTAGACTATTAGTGTACGGGGAAAAAATAAATTATCTATTAGGAGTCCAACTTATCATGATTGCATAGCCCATAAAAGCCATAAGTCGAGAAAGTATTATTTAAAATTGCACCAATATAAATATACCTCCTATTTGACCTTGAGTTATGATATAATTATATGAATTTAGACTCTATTAGTATTATTGCAATATTTGTAAATTTTATTAAAATTAAAAAAGAGGAGTTTTCTGTATTTATAGATTTTTAATATTCTATTTCAATAAATTTCATCCTTGTGTTTTGAAAAATAATAGAAAAAACACATTTTTAAGAGATAAGTATGATACTTTCATATATAAAATGATTATTTGAAACATCTATAAATTAAAATTAATTAATTTATTTGTTAAAAAATTACAGTTATCCGAAAATTTTTCTACTTAGTAATCAAAAGAAGTATTAAAAATTTATAAGGTCCTTAAGTGGTAAAAATAACTTCTAAGAGGGATTAAAGTATAATTATCTCAAAAGAAAAATAATTTAATTGGGGGTAATTCAGAAATTTTTATTTTTAAGTATCCACATATTTTTTGATAAACCCGGCCCATTGAAAAATTAAAAAAAGGTGGTTACAGCGCACAAATCCATCGGATCGTACCAAAGATTTAAGTGCAAGACGCAGAGGCAAAACTAGAAGAAAAAGAACAAAGGCTTTTGTAGAGCCCTTTGAGCTTCAAGACTGAAATCAACACAGCAGAAAGCGAACACGAGAATAGCATCTCAATTAGTCACTGATATGCTGCCTTTCTCTTTCGTCTTTCAATAATTCTTCTAGGTAAATTGCTTCTCTCACGCAAATTATCAAATAATTTACGTTCACTTCTCGCTTGCTTTTTTTTTTTTTTTTCCTTTTTCCCTGCGTTACCTAACAAGAACTAATATTCTCATCATTTGTAACTATTCTGGCAGCTCCCTATTTGAATATTTTAGTTCCATAAGGCTGCAATTAGTCGATTTGTTTAATTAGAAGCCCAATTTGAGTTAGAAGTTTGTAAATTTAGGGATTTTTTATAGTGATAATGCCATTTTTGTTATCCATGTCTCTAGGAGTTTGAATCTTCAATTTTTCCTTGACGGGTGTGTGAGTTTTGAGCATGTGTATGTTTTTGTGCATTTTTAGCTTAGATGTTGTGGTGCTTCCCACATTTTGGGATCTGGAATTAATGCCATCTTTTAGGAAGTTTTGAGTTTTGAGCTTAATTTATGCTAATTTGCCTATTCTATTGTTAGTGGATCAATGAATCTGTAAATTAATTCGAGGTTTATTTGTCCAAAAAAGTGGGGAGTGATGATGTTTTCGTGAATGACTTAAGATTGTGTTGTTATTTGTTCTTCAATGATTTCTCTGGACTAATTACCCGGGTTTGTCATTTTTTTTTTTTGCTCAGAAACAGAATAAGAATGTTAGATGTGGGAAATAAGTTCTTCATAGAACTGGTGGTTGCTTTTTTTTTTTGCCCTTTTTTCTGAATTAGCAGATTAGTTAATCTGTTGTTTCCCTACTTGGAAAATGGAGGAAAGTGGAGTAACGGATTATTTTTGAGATATCCTTGTGCTAAAACTGGTATAGTGTACTAATAAGGAGGAGGAACTGGAACTTTTAGTTCTATTTTGTGTGATGTTGAAAGACTTCTTCTATTTGAGATGATTGTTTTTGTTTAGCCTTGCGATGGATGTATGGCAAGGTGAAAAATCAAAATTTTTGCGATAATGATTCCCGAGAGGGGTGTTTCCGTAGTAATGGTGCAAATTTGTAAGGATTGGCGTAGAATAGTATCATGCACCCAGGAGATCAAGAAATGAACAAGAAGTGCAGATTATGAGGAAAAATAAAAGGCATACTTCTTGGGTTGCCAATGTGAGAAAACTTAGAGATTAAGATATAATTTTTTTCTCGTCCTGGACATCTTTCCCAATTACTACAGGTTGCACAGAATATCTTAATTTTTTTATTGTCTTGTTGATACGTTTAAGGAATATATCTACTGAACAGATGGCAAGGATACATATTTTTCTTATGTCTAATCTGTAGAAAGTTGTTATTCTGCATATATATATATATTTTTTTGTTTGCTTCATAATCTCGTTGGTGTATGATGATACTATTTTATTCCTTTATGTGGTTAGTCCTTGCAGAAGTTATTAATGTGTCAGTTGCTGCATATATATTGCAATTCATCATTTACTTATAATTTCTCGTATACGTTATGAAGCCTCATATTAGTTCAGTACAGCATTGCAAGCTAACGAGTGGTTTTCTTCCTAACATGCACACATTCCCACCCACACATTTCTACATATTGTTTCTTGGCCGTGTTTTAACCATGCCATTTCAGGGATCACTAACTCTATATATTATTTGTTGGTTTTATAGATAATATTTGAGGCCCACTGCATTGGTGAAATGGCCAACAACGTTCCTTATTCTGGTGGTCAGGTAGTGTGTGACCAATCTTAATAGTCTGTATATTATGATTATGTTCACTTGATTAATTATCTTTAGCTAGTTTGGATTTTCCTTTCTCCTAGAAGACACCTCCAATGTTTGATCTATGGATCCTGTTAGAGGTTTTGTTCTACCAATCTTCACATTATTTACTTTTTCTTCCTTTCTTTCCAGTTCCGGCCTGTAGTTGCAGCACCACAGTCACAACAATATGTTCCCGTGGCTTCTCAACATTTTCCACCAGCTGGACAAGGTGTTTCTGTAATGAATGCTGGATTACCATCTCAAACTATGCAGCCTCAATTTCCTCAACTAATGCATCAGTTACCAGCAAGACCTGGCCCACCAGCTCCAAGCCATGGTCCACCACCACCGCAGGTGGTACCATTGCCAAATGCTCAGCCAAGTAACCACATCGCATCTGGATCATCACTACCTCAGTCTAATGTTCAGGCTCCAACTAGCTATGCACCTGGTTTAGGTAGTCTTGGAAGACCTTTTTCTGCGTCATACACTGTAAGACCATTTATAAGTCTGCTCATATTTAACTGTTATGGTTTGCTTTAGTATCTGCGGTCCTTGATCTTCTTTATCATTCCTCTGTAGTTTGCACCATCTTCATATGGCCAACCACAAGGAACCGTTAATGTCAATACTGGGAACCAGTATCAGACCATGTCTCAAATGCATGTTCCCAGTAATCCTGCTGGAGGACCACTTGGTGTGTCCATTAGCCAGAGTACCATCTCCAGTACACCTCTGCAGCACACCCATGAACAAGTGGCCGCTAACGCTGCCTCCAATCTGGTCAGAACCATCTTTTTTCACTTTTGTTGTTAATTATTACTTCTTATCGCTCATATGCTTATTATATTATATGGAGAACTTTTTGCCCATTTCATTATATGAAATGCTCTGTGTACAAGTTTTTTGATGTTGTTAGCTACTGTTCAGCCTAAGTCTGCAGAAGTGGCCCAAACTGATTGGATAGAGCACACTGCTGCTGACAGAAGAAGGTATGTTGCGATAGGTGCAACTGGTTCTATTTCTATTTTTATTTGTCTTGTGTAGTTGCAGGTTTTTTAAAGTTTCAAGGGATGGGCATAACAGCAAAACATGTTTGACTCAGCGAAGAAAAGAAACATTTACTGATAACATTAAAAAATATTGTTTGCTAGAGCTTTTAAAGGCCTTTTGTAACAGTTTCATTGTTGTAGGCTAGACAGTATGACGTGCTATTTTCGGGCTATTGTTTTAGCTTCTTTTTTTTGGTTGATATTAATTTTCTTAAATAAAGCCAAAGAGGATTATTTTGGTAAGTATTGATTTTCTTAATTAAAGTCAGAGAAGGTTTTATACCAAGTTAATGGTTGCTAGTATGACTTGTTCATCATGCCGATGGTTTTATTCTCCCTAAATAGATGGAAATCCTTCCTTCCAGATAAATTATGTCCTCGTAAATTATTGGCCGTTGCTATTTTTGAGAATACACCTTGAAAATTTCTAAAGCTTCTTTTTGACTCTAGCATGATTTCAAGAAAATTAAATCACCATTTATGGAAACGGTGTAGATGACCTTGGGTATGGCTTTTTTTCTTGCTTGATGAATGGTCTATTGATGCCATTAAAAATAATGGAAAAGGAGGAAAAAAAAATTATAATGCACATTTTACAATGGCATATTTCTTTATTGTTAATACCTTGTGTCACTTGTCACAAATTCATTTGGCATATTATTAGTTGTTGACAGTTGCAATATGTCACCTAATTCTCACAAGTTAGTCCATATTGGACCCTTATAGAAAATATGGTGGCAGAGTACTTAATCAGCTTTTCTTAAACAATTTGCATCCTTCTTGAACTTTTAACTTCTTGGTTTAGCTACAACATTATCTTTATTGTGTTCTTTTGAAGGCGTCATTTATATTTTGTTTCTCACACTAATTGAATATGATACCTCTGAATTTCTTTAGATATTATTACAACAAGAGGACAAGACAATCTACTTGGGATAAACCTTTGGAATTGATGACACCAATTGAGGTGAGTCATCATACTTCATAGTGTGTTTCCTAAACCTCTCTTCTCCGTGGCTTGTTATTACAGTAATGGATAGCTCATTAATGACTTTGCTAATAGAAGGTAGCTAGTACATCTTACCCAGGAAGATTTTATGTTTGCCCTTTCAGTTTGAACGAGGTTTGTCGCATTGAATGTGAGTCTGTTATGTGTCACATATTATTTATACCAGTTTTAACACTTTTGGGAGTAGTTCTTATCTCTCAAGTATCCAATCATCTGTTTACTTCTTATGCCTACTTGAAGTTTCTTGCCTATATCAAGTCTGTGGGTTCAATATTCTGTTTCCCTTGAAAGGGGTGGTCTAACCAGTGTGCTCCCTTTCTATTTTCATTGGTATAAATGTTTGGATTTTAATTTTCTTTTCATAAAGTTCCTGACAAGTTCTCTTTCCTGCGGGAGAAGACATAGTTGTCAATGGATCATTTCACCTTTATTACCATCACTCCAACCTTCTTCATTTTTTTCAAAGGAATCCTTCTCATGATAGTTTTTGTTCAGTTTTATGTACCCCAAACTGCTTAAAGGGAGTCTTTTTCTATTTTGGGTCATAAATATTTAAAAACAAATTGATCTCCCTTTTGCTTCCTGTTTCAGTTACTTTCCTCCTTTTGTTCTTGTGCAATGTGCATGTAAAATAATTCTTCTTCAACAGTTATTTGTATAGATGGAAACTGTTTAAACGATTAGTTCATCAATAGCATATGGCTCCAGAATGAAATTTGTTTGTGACTGTATATTGCCAGATTTATTGAAGACTTTTTACAAATAGACCACTGAATGGTTTCAATTTTGACATGTTTTTAATTTACCGTGATGATTATACCATTAATGTGCATTATAGGTATTCCATATGGGCAAGTATTTGCCAAGGTATTGTAAAATTTGTCTTCTACTGGTTTCCATTTGCACCATTTTGGATATTAATGTCAAATGATTTATTGACTCCATTTGAAGTTATATCCACATATGCATGCATGGCTACTGTAGCTTTAAACTTGCTTAGAGGTACATGCTGTGACACTCTATTGACACTCTATGCCGTGTATCTTTGCTGCTTGCTGTACCTTTATTGCATGAATTTAGTCAATTCTTGCATTTGTATTATTTGTTTGGTTTGTCTGATTATCGGCTAGTTATATCAATTCTTTGGCAATTATATGTTTCTTAAAAGTTTGATTGTAAAATGTTCACTTGTGTCTTAAATTTGTCATAACATCCATTTTGATCATAGAATGTGACTGGTCATGGGGTTGTTTTTCTGTTGTATTTTGCATTTTCCTATTCATTTTCTTGCTTTGACTGGGGGCATGGATCTTAGTTGAGAGGGTCTTAGATCTTTAGGTTCTTATTTTCATTTTGTAATTGTAACAGAGGGCAGATGCAGCATCTGACTGGAAGGAATTTACAAGTCCTGATGGAAGGAAGTAAATATCTAAAATTTTTTTTGGCCTATTGCAAGCTTTACAATTTCACTCATTCTTGATTTCTGGTTCTGATTTACTTGCGAATGTTCATCAGGTATTATTACAACAAGGTTACCAAGCTGTCAAAGTGGTCAATACCTGATGAGTTGAAGGTTTCTTCTTTTTCTTTTTACCCCTAAATACATTTAAATGACGATAACTCAATACTTTTATTTGTTTGATATCTTACATCTTTTATTTTTCCATGATTATTTTTTAAAATTCTTGCTTCTAGTTGGCCCGTGAACAAGCAGAAAGAGCATCTTTCAAAGGAACACAGTCAGAAACATCTCCTAATTTGCAAACATCAAATTCTGTTCCTTCCTTAGCGGTTACAGCATCGCCTAACGCCGATATCTCATCTTCAACAGTTCAAGTGGTAGCATCAAGCCCAATTTCAGTGGTTCCTATAATTGCTGCTAACAGTGTACAACCTGCTATGGTCTCTGCATCTTCAGCCCCACCTGTCATTGCTTCATCTGTGGTAACGAGTGCAGATGGAGTCCAGACAACTGTAGATGCTCTTACACCAATGACTGCTGTATCGTCAAGTGTTGGAGATGCTCTAACTGTCAATACAGATACGGAAACAAAGTACTCATCTCTAGCTGGTTTGTAGTATTATGTTTATATTTCTGCAATTGGTGTGTTGAGTCCCCTTTTGTTTTTGAATGTTGTAGGAATTATTCAAGCAACTTGTCAGCTTCTGATGTTGTTACTGTTGCAGCTGAAGTCCCTGCACAGGAGACAGAGGTATACAACATTTTTCCTTTTCAAAATTTGTGTTATCATTGTGTTTAAGATATTAAAAACCTAATATTTTCTGTATATCTCTTTAAAAACATGGCTTCATTGGCCCAGTGCCTGAAATTTGTGTTTGAAAAAGGCTTTAGAATAAGGGGGCAAATCAGGAGGTTTTTAAATTTGTTTTCTAAAACATGATTTCAGAAGTTTTTATAGACTCTGAAAGGCAGGTTTTATCAAAGAATTTTCTCTCCTCATCTTATCATCTTTAACTGCTTGATATGCTCCCTTATGTTGTTAATGACATTGTTGCCTTGCAGGAAACCAGGAAAGATGCTGTCACAGGTGAAAAAATAGGTGATGAATTGGAAGAGAAGACAGTTGAGCAGGATTATCTAGCATATGCTAATAAGCTGGTATGTAGAAAACTTGCCATTATTCAGTATAATAATTTTGCTTTCCTTGTTATTACTATTATTTTAATGTTTACTGTCCTTCAATTTTTTAGGAGGCTAAAAATGCCTTCAAAGCACTTTTGGAGTCTGCAAATGTTGGGTCTGACTGGACTTGGGATCAGGTATTGTTGAGCTGTTGAAATCTATTTTTATCTTTCTCATATTATTTATCTTAATTTCTTTTAAAATAACAGACAATGCAAGCGATAATTAATGACAGAAGATATGGTGCTCTAAAAACACTTGGAGAACGGAAGCAAGCTTTTAATGAGGTAAAATCTTTATGCCGAAATACGTGTTAGTTGAGTATCTATCAAATGTTGGCAGTTTGGTTGGCTTTAAAATATGTAATTAGCATATATTTTTGTCTTCTTTCGGTAATTTTTCTAACCTACGACGTGTCTGTTCCTCAAACTATTTTTTTGTTTCAGTACTTGGGTCAAAGGAAAAAACAGGAAGCCGAGGAAAGGAGGTTTAAGCTGAAAAAAGCTCGGGAAGATTATAAAAAGATGTTGGAAGTAAGTTGTTTACTGCTTTCAGAGATGCTTTCTAAATTAATTGATAGATGCAATTCACTCACTTTCTCACAATCACTTTGGTTACAATTGCAGGAGTCTATAGAGCTGACATCATCTACTAGATGGAGGTTCAAATTTTGCTGCATAATTCCAAATTTCTGATTTTGCAATTTAAAGTTTTTGGTTCTGTGCTTGCATTTATTGTTGTCATCTCAGGGTAAGTCCTTTTGCTGATTGAATATATTAACCACCTTTCAGTAAAGCAGTTACTATGTTCGAAAATGATGAACGTTTCAAAGCTCTAGATCGAGAAAGAGACCGCAGGGATCTGTTTGATGATCACTTGGAGGAACTCAGACAAAAGGTACACTTCTCTTCAGGCACTCTCATCTATTTATGGGATTTGTATGGTGGATGCGTACCTATGCCCCACTCACTTCGACACCCCAACCATCATTTGCTCTTACTGAAATTAATTTGGGCATACTGGTTAGGAACGAACAAAGGCACAGGAGGAGCGCAGGAAGTATTTAATTGAGTATAGGCAATTTTTAGAATCCTGTGACTTCATTAAGGTACCTTTTAGCAAATTTCTTTTCTTTTCAGACTATCTTGTTCTATTGCTCTCTTATGTTTTACTTTACCTCTTCAGGCGAGCACCCAATGGCGAAAGGTCCAGGACAGATTAGAGGCTGATGAAAGATGTTCACGCCTTGAGAAAATTGATCGGCTGGAAATCTTTAAGGTAACTTCTTTATTTGTGCTATAGATAGCCTACATTTCTCCTTTGAGCTGTTTTTTTAACCAAATAATTGAGCTGAGTTTGAGATGATGTAACAGGAATATATTATTGATTTAGAGAAAGAAGAGGAGGAGCAAAGGAATATCCAGAAGGTGCTTTAGTTATATGCTATTGTGGTTTTGATCGACTGCTATTTCTCTCTCTTTGTGGAGATTGTTTCATTTCTTACCCTGTGGTCATCATAGGAGGTACTAAGAAGGGCTGAGCGAAAAAATCGTGATGAATTTCGAAAGTTGTTGGAAGGAGATGTTGCTTCAGGCACTCTTACAGCAAAAACTCACTGGCGTGATTATTGCATGAAGGTTAGAATACAATTTGATTTTGTTTTGGAAAAGTACATGTGGTTGCTGCAATCCTTGTAAGTCTGAATACAGCTGTTTTATGCATTCTTCCTGGTTTTTCGATGTGTTTGCTCACATTAATGATTGATTTTAGGTTAAAGATTTACATGCATATATGGCAGTCGCATCTAATACCTCAGGCTCAACCCCAAAGGATTTATTTGAAGATGTTGCTGAGGAGCTACAGAAACAGGTGATATGTGGATGCTAGCTTTGATATTCTATTTGAATATCAATTTCTTGTATAACATTCAAGCAATATACACTCACACATTCAGAGATATGAGGAATTAAGTTTTCATAAGCTTGTCTTCCTTCATTGACTTTATTATAATTCAATTCTAACTAATCTCGTATGTATAAGAAGTTTTAGATACTATAGTCCTCTATGCTTTTGTTTTTTATTTCTTTTCCACACATAATTCTCCTGTCAAATATTGGTATGCCTCCAAGCATCAACGCATGAATAATATTAGAATTTAAGCCATACTTTATAATATTAGAATTGTAGCCATGCTTTATCACCATGTTGATACTTCATCACCGTGCAACATGAGCAATGGCATTGTAAAAATACAATTTGAATGTGTGGTCTGCAGCTCTTCTTCAAAATCCTTAGATTATATGCTGATCTAGTGTTTATACTGTCATAACAATTAGTATTCATGTGTCATGGTCAAGCTCATCTCCCTTATGGTTCTTACAAGTTTGAAATTTTGCCTTTATGTTTGCTATTTACAGTACCAAGAGGACAAGACTAGAATTAAAGATGCAGTTAAGCTAAAAAAGGTATGATTAATCAATTCCTTTTCCCAGTTGATATCTTAAATTGCATAGTTGTCTGATCTTCTGATTTGTTTATAGATCAGTTTGTCGTCAAGTTGGACATTTGAAGATTTTAAGGCTTCTATTTTGGAGGATGTTACATCTCCACCTATATCAGATGTTAACATAAAGGTTTGTATGTGCTCGTGGTAGTTACTTTTTATTGTAATACCAAAAAAGGATTCACTTTGAAAAGAGAATTTTATGTGCCTTTGCAGCTGGTTTTTGATGACTTGCTAGAAAGAGTGAAGGAGAAGGAGGAGAAAGAAGCTAAGAAACGTAAACGTCTTGCAGATGACTTTTTCGATCTACTATGTTCTATCAAGGTGTGCATGCATTGCCAACTACATTATTGATGCTCCGACACATGAATTTTTCTTGCGGTTATGCAGCTTTTGTGCTTGCTATCTATCTGAAATACATATATATATATATATATATATATATATATATAGGCTAAGAAACAAATGATTATATAAAGAACTATATGAGATATGTACAAAGATTGGTGGGACTACTAATCCACAAAAACAAGGATGAGAAGTTCCATTCTAAACAAGATACTCAAAAAACTACATGGACCAAAACTAGCCCAAAACCCTAGAACAACACAGCTCACTAAGAATGTATTCCCTTTTTGCTTGCTATCTATCCGATTGGTTAATTTATTTCAGGAGATATCTGCATCTTCAACATGGGAGGATTGCGTACAACTTTTTGAGGGTAGCCGAGAGTTCAGGTATTTTGGTGTTGGAGTTCTTAAACCTTTCTGTGAAGTCTCATAATTGCAGATTGAATATTTGAAAAATACTTATTGCCATCCCTTTTGCTTTTTAATATTTATAGTATCTAGGAATCTTCTTATTCCTAAGATCTGCAGTGCTATTTAGACATGCCCTAACACATAAAAACTTCACGTCTTCCCTGAATAGCTAGTAACTTAGAAGCTTTTTTCTGTTGAAGTGCTGATATCCCTTGCCTGTTGTGAAGTCTTGGATATCTGATCTATGTTTTTCAATTTCTTAAAATCTTAGAAATATATGGTGATGCTATGTTTCATGATGCATTGATGTTGTGGGCGCATGTAAATTATCTTACATTTTGCTTTTGACTTCCTTAAACTTTCAGATGATATTATTATCCATTCATGAGTGGGAAATTTTTAACATGAAAATGTCTTATTTATTGTTATTTATAGTTCTATTGGAGAAGAAAGCACCTGCAGGGAGATATTTCATGAATATGTAACACAACTGAAAGAACAGGCCAAAGAGAATGAACGGAAAAGAAAGGAGGAGAAGGTACTTGTTTATTACGTTCACAACTATATTGAATTTCGTTTACATACTGTTGTCATTCTATTTTCGTTTTTTAAATGGGTAGTGACTTGTTTTGGGGCCCAACTAACACGCGAAACAATTTGCCTGGGGAGTACAGTCGCAAGACTGAAAAGGAATTGACTGGGGGATTTGTTTTATTAATTTTTGCTTAAATATAGGATACTCAATGTTCCATTCCCTCGAACAATGTATTCACTCCATGTATTTCAATTTCTATTGTCTCACTTTTTGAAAGCAGCCAGTGGTTCTCATCATGCAACATTTATGTGATTATGGTTTATGTATCCATTGACAGTCTTGATAACTTATTAACATTAAGATTCTTCTGCTAAATGCAATATACAATTTGGCTAAACTGGAGATGCTATCTCATGGTCTAATCAAGGGTCAGATTATTCTGTGAACTTTGTAATATCTGGGACAGCTAATTGTTAATGGAAGTTCTTATTTGACAATATGGTTTACAAACAAAAGGCAATGGCCTGAGATATGATGAAACAGCAGAATCGGATTTGGTATTCAGTTCGAGACCCTAAATGTAGTTTTGTTGCTAGCAGTTGGCATGGATATAAATCAGTGGCTGCAGTGTGTATGTGCTAATATTGTCGTGCAATGCATATAATACATAATTGTGATTCGAGTTCAAATTTATTTGTGTGTAAAAGACAATTTGAAGCTGTGCTTCTATTTCTTAAATTTATTTCTTAAAGGCCAAAAGGAAAAAGAAAGAGAAGATAGAGATAGGAAGAAGCAGAAGCAAGGAAGGGAAAAAGATAGAGCACGTGAAAGAGAAAAAGAGGATCACTCAAAGAAGGATGGAGCTGACAGTGACCATGCAGATTCAGCTGAAAATGAGAACAAAAGATCGGGAAAAGACATTGACAAGAAACACAGGAAGCGGCATCACAGTGGCCAGGATAGCTTGGATGAAAATGAAAAGGATCGATCCAAGAACTCTCATCGAAGTGATCGCAAAAAATCAAGAAGGGTATGCTGATTTTTTTGTCTCTTTTATAAAGAGATGGTTTGACATTTAAGTTTGTTGATTTTATTGTCAAGTATGTGTGCTGTATTAACATCAATTCTTTTATTTCTATGTTCTAACATTTGCTTTATTGTATGCAGCATGCATCAACACCTGAATCAGATAATGAGAGCAGGCATAAGAGACATAAGAGGGACCACCGTAATGGTTCTCGTAAAAATGGTGATCATGAAGAGCTTGAAGATGGGGAAGTTGGGCTGGAAGGTGAAAAGTAGTTAGCTATCTTGTCCTGCAGGTTTCTCATTATTTTGGATCTTTCGGTACCTGAGAGAGATTTGTTTTCTGTACCACACTTAAGACATGGTATGATCAGTGAGTTACACCATATTGTAGGATTGTCAAATAGTAACTTTTGGTTTTTGAAGCAGATTTATTCAGAGATGTATCCTCAGTTATAGAATTTCTTCTGATGTTCTAAAGATTGAAATCATCTTCATGGAGTTGAAGAATTAGCCATCTTAGAAACTTTGGATAACTAAAGTTGAGATTCAATGTAATATTTTGTATATTCTTTTTTCCAGCATATCCCTCTCTATCCCTTCCTCGAAATTCATCATTTCAGTAGAGTGTTTGAGATGGTTATGGATTGTGGAATCCACAATTTTGTTTTGAGGTTATTGTTCGACTATCCAACGCATTGATCACATATTTCTTGAATTTTATAACTATTTTCTCACGTTGATTGATGTTCAACATGGAAGTATTTTCCATTGAACTTTTTGTTCAATTGTGTGTGTGAAATATGAGATAATGGTACATCAATTCCTGGAGAGGACTGTCAATTAACGAAGAGGGTGGCCATTGTAGTAGAAGTTCAGGAATGAATTTAAGGATTAATTTGATGTTTTGATTAAATAACATACGTTTATGTATTGATAAGGAGGAATTAAAAGTGAGTAAAGTTCAGAACTTGCTCAAGCAGTAATGTTTTACTGCTAAGCCACCAGTGAGCCTGAATGTGAATTTATTGTTATGCCGCTAGTGATTTTCAAGAAATTATGATTTGTGTGAGAAAAAAAAAGGAAGATTGTAAAATTTTGGTTAAAGTAGTTTTGGCATTAATAATCAAATTCTAATTTTTTACATTAAATTACAGTTGAAAACTCACATTCCATAGAAGATTTTGTAGCAATAAGCCTTAAATTTGACATTTGGTAGAAATATGGCGATGATAAATGATCAAATATGGCAACCGTAATAACAATAATAAACAAACTGACAGAAAATCTAGAGAGCTTAGTTGGAATATAAATATGATGTGCAAATTAGGACTATAAACAGTAACGAACAGAACAGCTGCATGATATTGCCAATACTACTACTGCTTTTTGTATTGTTGTTAACGACATACCATAATTATCATCATAATCGCTGATTCGCTATTCTCAGTTTTGTCATTGCCATATATATATGTATTACTGCTTTTAATTGCCTTACATCACAAGATTATCATCACATATTTACTACAGCTTTGTTCAAGTTTATTATCATCGGTACTTATCCAGTTACATGAATTGTTGTTCTGTGTTGGGTTGGATATGTTCTAACACATTCAATGTTTTACTTATGAACACTAAGTTGCTAAGCTAAAATAAATAAATATATAGATTTTTTATTAAGGATTTTTAAATTTTACTTTTACAATGGGAACGAAGCTAGAAGACTAAAAGTAAAAAATCTTTAATAGATGTGATTTTTTGTTTTTAGTATTAGAGTTTTAATTAAAAAGATTAAAAAAATACAAAATTTAATTCACTTACTGATAAAAATACATTTATCATTATTTTTACTTTAGTTTTCGTTTAACTAAAATGAGGCTTGTCGATGGATAAGAATTATATCTTTTCTTTTATTTTATAATTGAAAATTCTTAAAATATGGACACATTTAAAAAAATAAATTATGTACTTGCTCTATTAATTCGGTAGCAAACTTGGACATATATTTCTTTTCTTATTTTATTTTTTTTTTAAAAAAAGGAAAGAAAGTTAGACATATGACGTCTATTTTTGTAACTGAAAACTGATCTATGAAGTAAATAAATAATTAAAAAATATTAAAAAAGAAAAATTAAGGGTTGTTTGTTTTTACGTGTGAAGTTTTAACTTGACCTAATATAAGATATTTTGATATTTTAGTTTGTTTGTTTTTGTATCTGAAATTTTATTATAAGATATTTTTATATGAATGAAAAAAGTAAAAATTTTTTATTTTTATCTTAATGATAAAATATTTTAATGAAAAATTATTATTTTTTTATCACAAATAACCTCACTAAATATATTTATTTTGTACGTAGCTATTATTAGATGTTATATTAAAATTTTGTTTGATCTTAAATTGTACTCGGTATTAAATACTCAACAAACATTCAATTTAAATTTTAAATAAATTATTTTATTTTTAAATAATAATTTTTTACGTATAAATATTATGTTAAATTGAAAAAAAATAATGTTATCAATTTTTTTTTTACAAATTATATATCAAATACTTACTTTATAAATATTTATAACATATAAAAGGTATTGTATTAAAAAATATTATAAATATATATTTATTTAAACTTTAAGTATATATAATATTTTCAAAAGTCATAAGTATAAAAATATTAGAATTAAAATATTTTAAATTTATAAAAATAAATAATTTATTACTTATATTCAAATATCAAAAAATAAAAATAAATTTATTTTTTAAATATATATATTTAAATTCATTTAAATTTTAATAACATTAAGAGCTATTTAAGCTATTTAAATTTAAGATAAAAAAAACATGCATTACCTAATTCTACCTGATGAGAATTGAATTGAGGCAAAAGGAAAACCAAAATAAAAGAAGAAGAAAGAGGAAAGCAGTGGGTTACAATTTATAAAAAGCGAAACACTCGTGTGCGTGTTCGCGCGTGTCTCTCTCTCCCCCTCTTTACACACAACACAACAGTGACAGACAGACAGACAAGCAGCGACCGAAGCAAGCAGCTCAATTCCTCACTCCTATGCTTCTCTTTCTTCTCTCAATTATCCCTTCAGGTGAAAAAACAAAAAACAAAAAGCAAAAATCTCTGCTTTTTTATTTTCTCTCACGCAATTTATCAAACACTTTGCATTCATATTTACTTGAGCTAACATTTTCATTTTCTTTATTGTCTTTACTATGACTTGTTTATTTTTACTTGTTGGGTATATATATGTATATAGCTCCACAGGGGTTGCAACGAAAGGTTGTAATTTTGGGTTCAGGGTTTGGTGACGGTTTGGGTTCATTTTGACAAAATGATAATATCATGGCATTACTGTTGTTGTTATTTAAGTAAAAAGAATTAATTTTGCTGGAATGTGTGAAGCATGTTTATCTCACTTTTGGGTGGTTGTTAAATTAGATGCCTGTGTTGTGTTGGTTCCCATTTTTGTGGTTTTGGATTCTATGTTGATCTGTGGAGTAGTTTTTGGGTCTATTCGGGGGTGATGACCCTTGTCTGTTTTAGTGAAGGCGTGTTTCTGGCTGATTTGGTGTGTTGGTATGCTGTTGGACTGCTATGTTAATTCATTTACGTGTGCCAAAAAAGGTGAGAAAGTAGATGAATTTTAAAGTTTTTGTGATAGCCATGTGTGAAAGGGTATTAATTACATGTGAGGAGACAAATTGGAATTATGTGAATCTGATTGGAAGTTGTAGGGTATATTTGGGATTATTACACGTGTCTATCTTAGAAAAGACGGTTCTTTTTTGCTGATTTGGTATGTTGGTATGTTGGCAGATCAGTGTGTTAATTAATTTGATGTTTGTTTGCTGAAAATTTTGGGAAGTAGAGGAATTTTATTGTTTTTTGTGATCTCCCCATGCCAAACAGTCTTAGTGTATTAATGATGAGAAGAATTTGAATTTATGTGAATCTGTTTGGAAGCATTTAGGATATATTTGGGGATGATTTCGCATGTCTTTCCTAGAAAAGGTGGGTTCTTTTCGCTAATTTGGTATGTTGTTGGATTTAATTAATTTTATGTTCATTTGCCGAAACAGGAAAGTAGAGAAATTATTGCGTTTGCTGTGGTATCCATGTGTAGTATCAGTTTATTAATAAGGAGAAGATGAAATCAAGGCCTTGAGTTGTATTTTTGTGTGTTCTTTGATGATTTCGCTAAATCATAGAACTGGTGGTTGCTGTATTATTTATATGTATTTTTTTTTATTGAATCAACGTAATAGTAATCTGCAGTTTCCATACCTGAAAATTTGAGGAAACTAGAGCAACTGAAATGTTTTTGCCATATCTGTGAGTAAAATTGGCACTATTTTTCTAACAAGGGGGAGAGTAACGCAAACCTAAAATTGCATTTTTGTTTTGTTCAAAGATTTATTCTTGTTTGTTTGAGATAATTGTTTTTATAAGCTGCAATGCCTTTAGAATATTATCACAGAGGAGACTAATAAAGTGAAAATGCAAAAATTGACGAAGAGATTATTCCCAAAATGGGCGTTTCTGTAGTAATGGTGCTAAATTTTAAGGCTTGAAGTTTCGGATCAAGAAAAACTTGGGTTGCCAATTTTAGGGAGCTAGAGATTAGGATTTTAATTCTCTTCCTTTTCTACATCTTTCTAACAATCCTACAGTGTATGAGATATCTTAATTACTTATTGTCTCATTGATGGTGGTGCGAAGGAATGTGTGTACTGAACAGATAGTGAGGACATTGTTTTGGTGATACATACTTTTCTTATGTGTAAACTGTATTAAGTTGCTTTTTCTGCATTTCTTGCTTTCGTTGTAGTCTCTTTGTTACATGATACTATTTTATTCCTTTATGTGGCGAGATCTTGCTGCAGTTATGGTGGCAGTTGCTGCAAATATATTGCAATTCACCATTTACAATTTCACATATCAAGTCTCATATCTTTCACCTTTTACTTTTGTTACTACAATAAATGGTATTGTATGGTTTTTTTTTCCTAACATACACATACACGCACACGTGTTGTCTTTTTGGTCTGTTCTATCATGCCATTTTGGTGATCATTAACTTGATATTAATTTTTGTTGGTTTTGTAGTTATTCTTTAAGGCCCGTGACATGGCTGAGATGGCCAATAACACTCCTTATTCCGGTGCACAGGTAGTGTATGGAAACTGATTTTCATAGTTCTTGTAAGTTCATATGCTAACATGTGCAACTTAAGAATATCTAGTGCGTTCTCTGTTAGTTTTTTGCCCAAGAACTATGAGATGAAGGCTTTATGCCTACTTCATTGGGCCTTGCTTTGTTCTGTAGATAGTTCCTAAAAGCGTGTCAGATGGCTGATCTTTTTATTCCAAAACTTAAAATATTCCATTTTACATGTTTAGTTTTCATCATAATTAAGGTTTTTATTGTTAAAACTCTGTTCATATATAGCAACCATTACAAGAATTACGAACACAAGAATTTTCTATGTTTCCTTTTGTCCCCCCCTGGAGGGTTTGATTGGTGTATATTTTGCATCTGGTTTGTTGGCACCTGGAATTGACAGTTTATCCAAATATCCTCGCTCCCTGCATTTTAGGAATAATATTTTGAATGACCAGGTTTGCAAAGATTTCATGACAATATTTGTCAAAAGAGTTGAAGACAATTTACTATGACAATTAGTTTAACAAAATTCGTCATTTTTATCAATTTTATCTATTTATATGATCACTGACGCTGTGAAATCATTACCAATTTTATTATTAGCTATATCTTGATTTTGTTAACATAATCAATTATCTTTTAGCTAATTTGCTCTTTTTTTTTCCCTTTTTTTTTTTCAAATTTACCCTAGAAGGTGCCTCATCAGCCTCCAATGGTTGGCTCTATGGATCCTCCTAGAGGTTTTGTTCCACCCATACCCCCTCAAGTAATGCCTCCCTTTTTCCTGAGTTTTGTAAAACTTGTTCACGTTGAATAACATAAACCCAAGGATTGTTTACTTTTAATTTCTTTTTGCAGTACCGGCCTCTAGTTCCGGCACCACAGCCACAACAATATGTTCCAATGGCTTCTCAACATTTTCAGCCTGCAGGACAAGGTGGTCTTATAATGAATGCTGGATTCCCATCTCAACCTCTGCAACCACCATTTCGTCCACTAGTGCATCAGTTACCAGCAAGACCTGGCCCTCCGGCTCCAAGCCATGTTCCACCACCACCGCCGGTAATGTCTTTGCCAAATGCTCAGACAAGTAACCACATCACCTCATCATCACTACCTCGGCCTAATGTTCAAGCTCCAACTAGCTACCCACCTAGTTTAGGTGGCTTGGGAAGACCTGTTGCCGCATCATATACTGTAAGATAATTCCTGAGTTAGTTAACCGCTATGGGTTTCTTTTGTATCTGCTGTTTTTTAGTTAATTTTATTGTTTATTCGCAGTTTGCACCATCTTCATATGGCCAACCACAACTAACTGGTAATGTTAATACTGGGAGACAGCAGCCCATGTCTCAAATGCATGTTCCCAGTATTCCTGCTGGGGGACAACTGGGTGTGTCTGTGAGCCAGATTACTGTCTCCAGTACACCAGTGCAGCCTACTGATGAACAAATGGCAGCTACCACTGCCTCTGCTCCGGTCAGAAACTTTTTTTCTCTCTTTCATTGTTAGATAATTCTTTGTAACATGCTATGGAATTTTTTTTCCTCCCCATTACATGAAGTGCCTTGTGTACTACATATTGATAGTGTTATCTTTTAAAATTTCAGCTACCTACACTTCAGCCTAAGTCTGCAGAAGGGGTCCAAACTGATTGGAAAGAGCATACTTCTGCTGATGGAAGAAGGTTTGCTATTGCAATAGCTCTGTCTGCCCCTGTTTATAATTTTATTTGTCTGGTGTCATTGCAGATATTTTTAGATATTATGGGGATTGGGAAAACAGAAAAACCATGTTTGACTCAGCAAAGAAAAGAAACATTTACTGATGGCATTAAAAAATGTTTATTGTTAGAGGGTTTTTTATTATTATTCTTTTAAAGCTGTTCTTTCTTCCCATTTTAAATTCCTGGAGTGTTTCTAGTAACGTTATCTTTGTGACTCTATGTAAATTATGATAGCATAGTAGATAGCTATTTCTTAAATGATTTGCATCGTTAATCCTTGACCATTTTTAGCAACAGCATTATATTTATTGTTTTTTTTTTTTTAGATGCATCATTAATATCTTGCTTTTCACATTAGTTAATAGAATTCCTCTGTATTTCCTTAGATATTATTTCAACAAGAGGACAAGACTATCTACTTGGGATAAGCCTTTTGAATTAATGACAACTATTGAGGTGAGTTGTACTTCTGAATCTTTCTCCTCACTGATTTGTTATTACACTAATGTATAGCTCATTTCAGACTCTGCGCTGTATGTTTGCCCTTTCATTTGTGGCATATTTAACATGATTGATATATGGTGTGTTTTGAATGGATATCTGTTACAAGTAACTTATTATTCGAATTTGTGCCAAAACCTTTCTTTTGCAGCAGGATTTTTTTCCTAATTATGCAATTGTCAGTTTTCACTTCTTACATCCTTTGAGTTTTGCTACCTTTATCAAGTCAGTGGGTTCAATATTCTGACTCCGTTGATATTGGGATCTAACCAATGCTCTCCCGTCCTGTGTTCATTGGTATAATTGTCTGGAATTTAGTGTTCTTTTCATATAGTTCTAGACAGAATCTCTGCCCTGGGGAGAAAACGTGAGCTTTGAGGTATCGTTTCATTTTTACCATCTCTCCTACCTTCTTGTCCTCGTTTCTATTGTTTGGGCTAGCGGACACCTTGTTCACCTTTTCAAAATCTTTCCTCTATCGGTACAACCATTTTTTTAATAATTAAAAAAATAAAAAATAGCATATGGTTATGTAGCTGGTGGCATTCCACAATGAATTATCTGTCTGTTTATTACAGGATTTATTGAAGGCTTGTTGCAAATAGCCTACTGAATGGTTTCAGTTTAGACATGTTTTTAGTTTACTGAGATGATTATATATTAAAATGGATGTTTCTTTTGATTCTTATGCATATACCACTTGCGTACAATTAGTTATTCCTTATGGGTAAGTATATGCCAAGGTATCATAAAATTTGTTTTCTACTGATATCTATTGGCATCAAGTTCAATGTTAGATGATTTATTGACTCCTTTTGAAGCTTATCCATTTTTATTTCTGTTATATCTATATACGCTTGCGTGATCTCCATAGCTTTAAAGGTGCTTACAGGTACATGCCGTGCCACTCTATTGAGAGGTAGAATATGCTGTGGGTCTTTGCTGCTTGCTCTACGTACTTTATAGCATGAATGTTAGTAAATTCTGCCATTTGTATTATTGTTTGATTGTTATGATTATCTACATGAAAATTTCATGTTTTTCCGACTCTTTGAAAGAGAAAAGAAGGGACTGACTTCTGTTAATTGTTTGCCAATTATATCTCTCAAGTTTGATCATAAAACGTGCACAATTGATGGGTCCAAATCTGTTTATTTTCTTGATTTGACTTTGGAGCTTAGTTGTCAATATAAGATTAATTTACATGGTGTATGACCAATTCTGTAATTGATTGCACTGATATTTGTTAACAGAATCTTAGAACTTAGGATCTTATTTTTATTTGTTATTGTGACAGAGAGCAGATGCATCAACTGACTGGAAGGAATTTACAAGTCCTGATGGACGAAAGTAAGCCATCTAATATTTTTCTTTGAGCTGTTTATTCATAAGCTTTACAATTGAATTCGCTCTTTATTTCTTGTTGTGACCTATTTGTGGTGTTCTGCAGATATTACTACAACAAGGTTACCAAGCAGTCAAAGTGGTCATTACCAGATGAGTTGAAGGTTCTTTTGTCTTTTTTATGTTATTTGTAAAGAAAACATATAGTGAAGATGTTATAACTCATATTTTCATTTGTTGAAATCTCATTTTTTTTAATTTTTCCATGATTATTATTTAAAATACTTCCTTCTAGTTGGCCCGTGAACAAGCTGAAAAGGCATCTATAAAAGGAACACAGTCAGAAACGTCCCCTAATTCTCAAACGTCAATTTCTTTCCCTTCCTCTGGGGTTAAAGCACCATCTAGTGCTGATATCTCATCTGCTACAGTTGAAGTGGTAGCATCAAGCCCAGTTGCAGTGGTTCCTGTCATTGCTGCTAGCGAAATACAACCTACTTTGGTCTCTGTACCGTCAACCTCACCTGTCATAAGTTCGTCTGTGGTAGCAAATGCAGATGGTGTTCCGAAATCTGTAGATTCTATTGCAACAATGATTGATGACTCATCAATCGTAGGAGAGGCCGTAACTGAAAATACAGTTGCGGAAACAAAGTACTTGTCTATTGCTGGTTTGTAGTGTTGTGATTATAGTTTTGCAATTGGTGTGTTGAATCCCCTTCTGCTTTGGAATGTTGTAGGAATAATTTAAGCAACTTTTCAGCTTCTGATGATGTTAGTGCTTCAGATAAAGTCCCTCCACCAGTGACAGAGGTATATGGTGGTTTTCCTTTATATATTTTTGTTATTAATATTTTTAGTTATCACTTATAACTGGTTGATATGCTGTACTGTTTAGTTAAAGCCGTTGTTGATTTGCAGGAAACCAGGAAAGATGCTGTCAAAGGTGAAAAAGTTAGTGATGCCTTGGAAGAGAAGACAGTTGAGCAGGAGCATTTAGCATATGCCAATAAGCTGGTATGTGGTAAAACTTGCTATAATGCATTCTTATATATTTGCTTTATTATTGACATTTAATTTATATTTACTCTTCCTTCAATATTATAGGAGGCTAAAAATGCCTTTAAAGCACTTTTGGAATCTGCAAATGTTGGGTCTGAGTGGACTTGGGATCAGGTAATGTCAAGAATGTGAAATCTTTTTTTCTTTTTTCCCAAATCGTGTATCTTAATTTGTTATAAATATTAATTTGTTGTAAATATATTAGGCAATGCGAGCAATAATTAATGACAGAAGATATGGTGCTCTAAGAACACTTGGAGAGCGGAAGACTGCTTTCAACGAGGTAAGATCTTTATGCTGTTTTCTTTTATATATTAGTATTTTGGTTACTTAAAAAAGTGTAATTATCAACTCTTTTCTTTTTGGTACTTCTTCTAATCTATTATGTGTCTATTCGTAAACATTTTTCTAGTTATAACTAATTTCTTGTTTCAGTACTTGGGGCAGAGGAAAAAACAAGATGCTGAGGAGAGGAGGTATAAGCTGAAAAAAGCACGGGACGATTATAAAAAGATGTTGGAAGTAAGTTGTTTGCTGCTTTCAGAGATTCCTTCTAAGTTTATTGATGGATGCAATTCACTTTCTTTCTAACATTCACTTTGGTTACTATTGCAGGAGTCTGTAGAGCTGACATCATCTACTAGATGGAGGTTTGTGACATTTACAATTTCAGGAGTTTGTTGAGCTGACATCATCTACTAGATGCAGCAATTTAGCTACATAATGCTAATTATCTGATTTTGTAATTTAAATTTTTGGTTTAAATTGAGCACATTGTCATCAGTCTTGGGGAAAGGCCTTTTGCTAATTGAATATTTGAACCACCATTCAGCAAAGCAGTGACTATTTTTGAAAATGACAAACGTTTCAAAGCTCTAGAACGAGAAAGAGACCGCAAGGATATGTTTGATGATCACTTGGAGGAACTCAAACAAAAGGTATACTTTTCTTCAAGCTCTCCCATCCGTTGGTAGCATTTTTTCAGGGGATGTGGTCACGCGTCTTTTTTATGTTCTCTCTAGAACCAATGTTCAGTCTCTCTCTTTTTTCTCACACCCATCCCTATGAACAAAACAAATTAAAGAATTTTCATTCAAGGTTGGTGTGAGGGGGAGTCAAGATTATGATTTTTAGCATTTGTGCTAATTAAGTTGGTATGCTGGTTAGGAACGAGCAAAGTCGCAGGAGGAGCGCAAGCGTAATATTATTGAGTATAGGAAATTTTTAGAGTCCTGTGATTTCATTAAGGTAACTTTTATCAAGATTCTTTCTTGTCAAGATATCTTGTGCCATTGCTTTCTTATGTACTACTTTTCGGCTTCAGGCAAGTACCCAATGGAGAAAGGTTCAAGGTCGATTAGAGGCTGATGAAAGGTGTTTGCGTCTTGAAAAAATGGATCGGCTGGAAATTTTTCAGGTAACTTACCCTTTTTTGGCTATTTATAGCCGACATTTCCTTTTTAAGCTAAATTTGAGATGTTGTAACAGGAATATTTAAATGATTTAGAGAAGGAAGAGGAGGAGCAAAGGAAGATACAGAAGGTGCTTTAATTATTTGCTGCTGATAGTTTGATTTGACTGCTGCTTCTGTCTGTTTTTCTGGAAGTGTTTCTTATATCACTCTTTGGCTAACACAGGAAGAACTGAGCAAGACTGAGCGCAAAAATCGTGATGAATTTCGAAAGTTGATGGAAGCAGATGTTGCTTTGGGCACTCTTACAGCCAAAACTAACTGGCGTGACTATTGCATCAAGGTTATCAAATGCAATTTGATTTTTTTTTTTTTTTTTTTTTGGGTGAACAATATGTGGTTGCTGCAATCCTGCTTAAGTCATTATATAGCTGGTTTTTGGGTTGTGGCTTGTTTTATGGCCTGTTTTCTCATATAATTGATTGATTTTAGGTTAAAGATTCACCTCCATATATGGCAGTCGCATCAAATGCCTCAGGCTCAACTCCAAAGGATTTGTTTGAAGATGTTGCTGAGGAGCTACAAAAACAGGTGATATATGTGCTAGCTTTATAATTTTACTTGAATATCAATTTCTGGTGTAAAATTCAAGCTATATATATACACACACATTCAGAGATATGAGATGTCAATAGATCTGCTGGGCTACAGGAATAAAGTTTTCATATGTCTTCCTTTTTATAATTCAATCTCAAGTAATCTTTGTATGTGCAGTACATTATCTTCTTGATGCTGTAATACATGATAAACAATTTTTGTTAATTGCTATTTCTGCACATAATTATCCAGTACAATATTTTGTAGGTCTCCAAGAATCAGAGAATGAATAATATTAGAATGAATAATTATTTGCTTTACCACCATGTTGATATTTCGTTGCTGTGCAACATAAACAATGGCTTTTTTAAAATAAAACTTGAATACAGGATCGTCAACTCTTCTTCAAAAGTCAATAAGTCTTTCGCTGATCTATTGCTTATACTGACATAACAATCTGTATTCATGAATAGTTTGTGGTCAGCTAGTTGTTCTTCCTTATGGTTACTTACAAATCTAAAATGTTGCTTCTTATTTGCATTTGACAGTTTCAAGAAGACAAAACTAGAATAAAAGATGCAGTGAAGTTAAGAAAGGTATGATTAATCAATTATCTTTCCCACTTAAAATCTTAAATTTTTCAGTTGTCTGATATTCTTTTTTGTTTATAGATCACTTTGTCATCAACTTGGACGTTTGAAGATTTTAAGGCTTCTGTTTTAGAGGATGCTACATCTCCACATATATCAGATGTCAACTTAAAGGTTTGTAAATGCTCTTGAGTGTTGCTTTTTCATTCTGATACCACAAAGATTCACTTTGAAAAGGACATCTTATGTGCTTCTGCAGCTGGTATTTGATGACTTGCTGATAAAAGTGAAGGAGAAGGAAGAGAAAGAAGCTAAGAAGCGTAAACGTCTTGAAGATGAATTTTTCGATCTGCTATGTTCTGTCAAGGTGTTGCAAGCTGTGTCAATTAACAGTAGTGATACTCCAGCACATTACAATTTAGTATTTTTGCAGTTTTTGGGCTTGCTTTCTTTCTGATTGGTTTATTTGTTACAGGAGATATCTGCATCTTCTACATGGGAAAATTGCAGACAACTTTTGGAGGGTAGCCGAGAGTTCAGGTATTTTTTGTGTTGTGAACTCTTATTGTTGCAGCTTGAATACTGGAAATTGTTTATTGTTCATCCCATGGTCGGGTTTCTGCTTTTTTCTTGACACGTGTTTTCTGAATGTTTAAAGTATTTAGGAGTCTTCTTATAGTTTGCAGCTCTATTCTGGATACTCTAGGATCCTTATAAACAGAAGTTTCATCTATCTTTCCCTGAATGTCTAGAACAACCTTAAAACTTTTGCTTTCAGAGAACTCAGGTGTCTCTTGCCTGTTAACTCTCGATTCTTGAACATCCTATCCTTGTTTCTAACTTCTGTTTCTCCTCCTTTTCTCTCACTCCCTCTCACCTTTTTTTAACCCTTTCTTTGGAATGTTTAAACCTTAAATGTATGCTGATGCTAAGTTTCATGATGCATTGATGTCAATGAATGCATGTACATTAATCCTATGTTTGCTTTTGATTTAAATTTTCAAAGCTCTTATACTTGTTCATGTGTGAGAATTGCTTAACATGAAGATGTCTTACTGAATTCCTTTATGTAGCTCCATTGGAGATGAAAGCATCTGCAGGGGGGTATTTGATGAATTTGTAATGCAACTCAAAGAACAGGCCAAAGACTATGAACGGAAAAGAAAGGAGGAGAAGGTAATAAATTGGTTCCATAATTTATCTTTACCTTTTTCACAACTTAAAAAATTTGAATCGTAATTCCATGCCACTATTTCTCTCTCTCTCTCCCTCTTTTTATTTTTTATTTGGTTTTTCTTTTTTGAAATGAGAAGTCACTTGTTTTTATGGGTTTTTTTTAATTTATTTTTGGGCAAATGCAGAATATTCACTTCTCAGTACATTCTGAAAGAAGTATTAAGTTATTCTAGTCTGTATATTTGAATTTTCAACAGAACTACTTTTTGCATGTGCCCCGGAGTTTTGCAAAATTTATGACATTACAGTTTAAGCTGAAACCTGTTTTTAATACATATGGTCCTTGCCACCCATTAACAATCTTGATTACGAGTTAATGCTATGATTCTCCTGCTAAATGCAATCTACTATTTTGCTAAACTGTAGATGCTATTTGATTGGGTAAACAAGGGTCTAGATTTTTCTGTGAGCTTTGCAGTATTTGGAAGAGAGTTGGAAGTTTTCATCATGTGGAAATTGATGATTGCGCTGGTAAGGAAAGGAGTGAATTAATGTTATAAGTTTACAGGGATGCCTGAACACATACTGATCGTGTGAAAAGTATGTTAGTTCACTATTCTATAAAGATTTATGTCCCTAGGTACAGTGAAACAGAAGAAGGAACTTTATTAATTGATTTGAGACAGTAAATGTAGTTTGATGGTTAGTAGTTGGCATGGATATGAAAATTAATAGCAGCAGCCTGCAAGGTGTATTTACTGATGTTTGAAATGCAATGCATATGCATAAATGTGATTCAAGTTCAATGTTGTGAAGGTGTGTATCAGATTTGAGCCTTCTAATCCTTTTATTCTTCAGGCAAAAAGGGAAAAAGAAAGAGAGGAAAGAGATAGGAGGAAGCTGAAGCAGGGAAGGGATAAAGAGAAAGCACGTGAAAGAGAAAAAGAGGACCACTCAAAGAAGGATGGAGCTGACAGTGACCATGCTGATTCAACTGAAAATGACAACAAAAGATCAGGAAAGGACAATGACAAGAAACACCGAAAGCGGCATCAGAGTGCTCAGGATAGCTTGGATGAAAATGAGAAAGATCGATCTAAGAACCCCCACAGACATAATAGCGATCGCAAAAAACCAAGAAGGGTATGGTGATTTTTGTTATTTCATGCATAAGAGATGGTTTTAGTCTCATCTTAAGTTTGTTGATTTGTTATCAATTGTAAATGCTAATACAGCAATCCTTTATTCTTATTTTCTAATATTTGCTTTTACTTGATGTAGCTTGCATCAACACCTGAATCTGAAAATGAAAGCAAGCATAAGAGACATAGGAGGGACCATCGTAATGGTTCTCGTAAAAATGGTGATCACGAAGATCTTGAAGATGGGGAATATGGTGGGGAAAGTCGGTAGACATCTTATTCTGCAGGTTTTTCATTATTTCTATTTTTCTCATATTTGGGGTATTCCCATATTTGAGAGGGAATTGTTTTGTGTAATATAAATCCTTGCGGCATACTTTGGCAGTAATTTACAATAAGTTGTAGGATAATCAGTCATATTGTCAAACAATAACTTTCGGATTTTGAAGCAGGTATATTTAGAGTTATATCCAGAGTTATAGAGTTTCTTCTGTTGTAAAGAATGAAATTATCTTTATGAAGGTCAACAATAGCTGTCTTAGAAAGGTTTAACAACAAAGTTACCAAGATTTAATGTGATATTTTGTATTTGTTAAGTCGGTTTCCTGTTCATCCACTTTAACAGGTTTTTAACACGCGGCTTCCATCTTCCCTTCCTATTCCTTGCTTTTTATGCTCCCTTCTAATGAGCTTGCTTTAGTCGTCCTCTCCTCTCCATCCTCAAAACTCATCTTCAAATCTCAGTATTTCAAAACTCTACACGGTGAGTAGTGTGGTTTCCCAAAGAATTCACAATCTCAGGTTATTGATCGATTATCCAATGTATTGATCTCCTCCGGCATTGGAATTACTTGATTATCGGTGTAGTATCTTTGCAAGACTGGAAGTCTAAAGGGATTAATGTTTATAAATTCACTAGAGTGAGAGTTGGATGACGGCGTCGGGCGCACAGAATAGGTTTCTGCCCCCATCCTTCCAGATGGAATTAGTTGATTTTAGCATTCCGTTTCAGCTCCATCTACAGTGAATGAGCATCATGAAATCATTGTTCTCATCATAACCAACAGCTTCATGTCATCATCATTCCTGAACCTTAAGTTCATTTTTTAAGCTAGTTTAATGTTTAATTTCAAATATTACTCAACTATATTATCTTTCTTCCAAATTTTTCCCCTCTTGAAAGAAATGAGAATTTTCTGAGACTTGAGACTTTCATCTTATTTTTATGTATCTTAAAATAGAGAAAATAACTAGTGCACTGGAAGCTTGGGATTTGTAATCCAGTAAGTGGGGGCGGCTCCATGTAAGTCGTGCCCCCTTCAAATGATGTCTTCCCTTTCTCATTGTCTTAATACTAGTCCTATCAAATTACTTGAATGAGTACGCTTATCATATACAGAGGTTTATCCTTGGATGCACAAGTCTGCTTATTAATGATTGAAAGATGAAATTCATTTTGATTACTGGAAATCAATTATTTCATCGATAATCTCCCGGATGATAGAATCTCCCATCTCTCTGCATATTTGCCCTTTTGTTTGCTGGAAGTAATTCCATTCTTCTGGTGTGCTGGAGAAGTCTAAATTGATCATGTGGGCAGCATTTGTAGCACTTACCAGTTGCTTCCCCAACGAACATAGTTGCCTGTTAATGATGCTTCCAAGCTCTTTCAGTCTCGAGAATTTGTGAAGGTGCTTCCATCTTTTGCAGTTTCTAACATTGTTGACAACGGTTTTCTTCATGCAATCGCCCAACATCCTCTTGCTTGGCGGCAAGACCCTCTCTTCTTTATCAGAGTCAACTCTCTCCATTGCTCTTTTAAGTCTGACTTGAATGTGTCTCTCAGCAAGTGATTTCACTAGTGGTTTCAACAGATAAGCTGAGAACAAGTGTTCCCCATTAGCTTGGTCCAATCTACTGTTTGAATTCGAAATGCCTGTTTCATGAAAATAAAAATAAATACTACAGGTAATTTCAGAAGATCTATTGAATCGTTGTCCTTTTCCATGCAGCCGATTTATTAAAAGGAAATTTTGAACCTTTACCGGATGCTAAATCCTTTGATTCTGTCACAGTAATAAGCTGCTTGTCATCTTTCTTGGAGCCCCATTGTTGATGCGTATCTGTATCAGTCTGTCAACTTTGTTAGTAACGAAAGCAATAAGATCTGGGAATATTTTCCATAGATAATATCATACATTACACGTTTAATTTCTTACCTTTTGTTGTTTAGAATGTTTAACATTTAAGGCTTGAGTAGTTTCTGCTACAAGTGAGCCACTGCCATAACCGAAAGCTGCACCAAGTGAACTCACATTGTTTGCTGTTGAAAACCAATTTGTTTCTGCAATATGCTGTATCACATCCATTGTTTCAGAAACAAGTTTCTCTTGAACAGCTTTATTGTTGCAAGCTGATGGCTCTTGCTTCTCATTCGGAGCAATGAGCTTGTACAGCAACGACTTCAGGCTCCTTGGAGAGTAGAGAATGTGTTTCTTCCTCAAAGTTAAACTGCATGATTCCTTCAGGTTACTAGTGCAATTCCTGAGGCTGCTGTTATTTTCACCATTGGAGCCCATTTTTTTCAATGAGTTCCGTCTTTCCGAAAGGTATGTGCTTAGTTTAAAAGGCTCCTGTTTCTCTTGGAGATGCTCCTTGAGCTGTTTTGCAAGTGCTGGTTTAGATGGGGAAGCAGCCATTGGTGCTTAATGGAGCTGAAAACAAATGATAATGAATGAAAGAAAATGAAACTGTTGAGTGTGAGTGGAGCTTATTGCATTGTACAACAATGGCTGTAAAGCAATCTTTGTAATAGATTTAAGACACGAAAAAGTTAAAACCAGCAATCTTGTCATTGATTGATGACAACAAATTCTTAAATAAAATAGAATCTAAAAAGTATTTTGTAATTCTCTTCCCCCCTTCGTATCCAATTTTATAATTAGCGTTGTATGATAAATATATGGTCCCTATTAATCTCTGTCGTGTTGTGAAAGATGTCCCATGACAAGAAGAATTAAAAAAGGATATGCATGGATTGTTGCTTGGTTGCAACTAAAAGAGATTGTTTTGTGTTTCAATTTATTCTTTGTTTCTGCATACAAATGATTCCTTTTCAGTAATTTATTTGTAAATACACGTATATTCATGTGTTGAAGCATGAATGAGACCCAAATCCCCTTATCCTTGTGCTACATTTTTGGACACCATAAATTAATCATATATATAATGCAGTAATTTCCATCTATTTCCTTATTTAGGAGATTGATATTTGAACAAATTGATCATGTGGGTAGGCCCGGTAGGGTCATAGAGTTTTTTTATTGTTTCTTCAGGGTAAAGTGGTGGTGGGAAAAGACAATGAAGGAAATATCTTTTGAGATGTAATGTTTGTACGACTTGCAAAGAAACTTTTGGGAAATTTATAAAAATGACCACAAAACTTTTGAAGTTTTTAAATTTAACCCCTAATTTTTTTCCTATCATAACTGACCAAGCACCCAATTTTTAAACTAAACAGTCCTCATCAATTTCAACAAATTTGTAAACACGTGCCACTCCTAAAAATTTCAGTAAAAATCAACACTCTCAAATTTCAACACTAACAAATCACCAAACTTCCTCACTTTCAATAAATCAATAAATTTCATCAATAAGTACTACATAATTAAAGATATAATAATCAATTAAAGAGCTTGAAGAGGTTGGTGTATATTTTTACACAATATAAATTTTTAATATATTAAGTTTAGAATTTAAGTTCAAAATTAAAGTAGGTTTTGTTACAAATATTGTTATTTTCATTCATAAAATAATATGATTTGTTAAAGTACTTAGTTTGAGTTAAGAAATTAAAAAAAAATCATTGAAAATAATAAAAGCTTAAGATAAAAACGAACAAGCAAGTTTAGTGTAGCAAACAGTACGATAATTGCTTTTTGCACATAAGTACCACTATATTTATATGCGAATGGCACCTATCCCACTACATATAGCACTTGAATAAAACGTGTCAAGTAACTTTTAAAAATTATTACTTATGATACATATGTTTGTTTTAGGCATTTAATAATTGTATCAAAGCTTGTAACGAAATGAATCAGCTTACACCATTATTTCCTACAGTGGAATATAAAATTTAACTGTATTTATAGTACATAAAATGTGTCACTATCTGTTGCACCTGTCTCACTATCTATCACACTAAGTTTGTCTATCTTATTTGATTTACAATTCATTTTTACCTCAAGTTTTTATTATTTTCAATAATATTTTTTTATTTTTCAGCTCAAACTAAGTTCTTTAACAAATATATATTGTTTTATAAATGAAAAATAATAATATTTACAACAAAATCTACATTAATTTTTAACATAAATTATAAACTTAATACATTAAAGTTTTATATTATGTAAGAATATACACTAACCTCTTCAAACTCTCCAATTAATTATTATGTTTTCAGTTATGCAATACTTATATATGGGATTCGTTGATTTATTGAGAGCAATGAAGTTTAATGATTTGTTGAGAATGATAAAGGTTTGATAATTTGTTAGTATTGAGACTTTAGAGTGTTGATTTTTATTAGAATTTTTAGGAATGACATATGTTTGTAAATTTCTTGAAAATGATGAGGAAACTTTGGTCAAAAAATAAGGTGTTTGGCTAGTTATGATAAAAAAAAATTAGAGAGGATTACATTTGAAAATTCAAAAATCTTATGGTTATTTTTATAAATTTTTTAGATAGAAAAAATGGTGTTTGTAAATTTGTGAGAGTAATGAGAACACTTTGGTCCAAAAATTAAATGTTTAGTTAGTTATAATAGAAAAAAAATTAGAGGGGTTATATTTAAAAAAATTAAAAACTTTGTGGTTATTTTTATAAATTTTCCAAAATTTTTATAAAATCAGTTACGTGGGAGCCGGCCTTATTATGACTTTAAAGAGGCTCATGTGTTGCTTGTTAATATGCCTGGTCCAGTTGTTGTCGAGTTTCACTTATGTACTCTTTTTCTCTCTTTTTTATCTCAATGATATTATTAAAAATCTACCCCACATTTAAAATTATTTATAACAAAGTAACAAGCCTTATATTGAATTTTATTCTGATTTAAACAGAATAATAATAATTAATAAAAATGAGTTGTAAATGTGTAATCGAGATAAATATTAACATAAAAGAACGACAATGTCAAACACACTGAATAAACCAGCTACAAGGATCGGATCATTGAACTGAAAGGGCGACGCTTATACCAAACTAAGCTCAACTCGTAACATGTTACAAAATAAATTTGACCGCTTTATACAGCAATTCGTATCATACTCTAATGTGTTAAATATTAAAATTTTGATTATATTCCATGTTACAAGTTGCATGTATATCTTATTACAACTTGCATTTTTTCCCGGCCCCATAATACTAAGAATAATTCCTCCGTTATTATAATCAATTAATCATTCTCGTAACAACTGTATATTACGCCATATATAATATCTGCTAATTCAAATACATCTTGGAAACGATAAGACTGGAATCTAGAAAGATGGCCAAGGCTTAGGGTTTGGCACTTTATTTATTATTTGAGGCTACACCCACGACTATTCTATACATGCGTCAGTCCGAGTTACATCGGCTCCAACGCTGCACTGCATATCATCAACTTTTTCGTTTAGCTTTATTGGTTTCTTTTATTCTACATGTTTCAAACTTTATCCGCCTGCACGTAACATAACGGGAGTTGTCGATGAAACGAGGCTTTTGATTGAGTATAAAAAAGCGAGTAACTGTAGTGAGACACGAGATTAATGGTTATGCTTGAAGCACACATGTTATATTATCATTTTAAGTGTTTCAATATGACAATTTTACTGATGCGTGCATAAAATTTTATGAGACTTACATTAACTTTTTACGTACGTGACAATAAAAATAAGACAAACAAATTGACATGCACGTTACGGGGGTGCCCATTGCCCAATCAATTAGAATATAATCTTTACATCTACTAAGAATACTCGCGGCTGATCTGTTTGGTTGGTTTATCATCTATCTCCTGATTGACCTTTTTGTGAAAAGAATCCATAATACTATTGGGTGTATATTCAACACAAATCGGACAAATGAAATGAAGGTGGTACGGATAGATTGCCACGATACCTGGAGGCTGAAGAAAATTGAAGAGGTAGTCAAAAGGAAAACAACAAATATATATATATTAAATTAATTAGTAATAAATTACCCAGCTTAGAAGAAACGGCGAAGGGTCAAATTTATCTAGATCAACTGAGCAGCGAATACGCAGAAGATATGGTTGCTGATCAGTCAAAGATAATTTTAATCAGGTAACCAATAGAGAGTTGTCTTACATCTAATCGATAAAGATCAATTTTGAGGTCAGACATATTCAAATCATCATCATGGCATCAGTTTATTTCCTCGTGGCTCTGTAGATTAAATTTAGGCTCGATGCCACTAGCGTCATGGCCTCTGTAATTCAACTTCTGTTGCATGCGTCATTAGTGGTCAATTACTTAATTTTATCATCAAGTTTTGGTTGCTATTCTTTGACCATGTATAATATAATTTTATTGATTTAGGAAAATTCCAAAGCTCTAGAGGTTAATTAAAGCTTTCTAGATTCTTTTTAGTTAATCAATATTTATGCATATATTGATATTTATAATTAATTATAAAGGAGATTGTTAATTTTTCCTCTACTAAAATTAATATATATAATTTATTCTTCTTTTATTTTTATAATATCTAAAGGCCCATCTGAAAAAAAATTAAACAAAGAAAGGGGTAAAAGAGTTATTAATTTAATAATTTACTTTGAAAATATAAAATATATATTTATTATAAGAAAATTATTTAAATAATAAAAATACAAGAAAAATATCTTATTATTAATTTTTATTCAAATCAATATATATATATATATATATATATATATATATATTCTTAAATTTTTTTACTTTAATTTTATTTATATGATTTATGTAATTCATTATAAATACAAATAAAAATAATACAATAAAATTATATTACCAAAAAAATTATTGAATATTATAAAAATAATAAGTGATTAAGTAGCATATATTAATTTCAGTAAGAAAAAATTGATAATCTCACTAACTATAAACCTGTTCAAATTTTCGAAATCTTCTCTTTCACTTCCGATATAAGTAAATAAAAAATTTGTCAAAAATTCTCTTTTTTTTTCACTAATTTAACGTGGGACCCGTGAAATTAGTGAATGGTTTTCACTAATTTCATATATGTATAAACAAGAAATAACAAGTGTTCCATACCTCCATTTAATTAGTGAATGGTTTTCACTTATAGATGTTACTAATTACTTATGGATCTTACTAATTAATGGGCACAGAAATTTCATGCGTTCGAGAGTGATGCCATTAATTCATCTGTCTTGGCCACTAAATATTTGTGGAGCAGTCGAAGCCACAATTACAAACCCAACGAAATTTCATAGTTTGAATGGCGATGGTGGCGATGGCTATAATGTGTATTATGTGTATGCCTTTATGGCTTTATTTTCAACAAAAAGATGGAAGCCATAGGCGGCTGATTATTGATGGGTCTTTAATTATGAATGGACTAGCAAAGCACTCACGCTCTCTTAGATATTGATTGCAAGTTACGGTGGGTGACGTCAGAAGTGATGTAATTCTATCAATTTCTTAATTATTTCTTTAATGAATTTATTTTGAATTATAAAAAATAACTCTTAAATTAATGTATTGTATTTTTGTTAAAAGATTTAAAAAAAATTCTTCATTTTTTTCTTATTTTTTAAATAAAAATAAAAATAAATCAAAATTATCTGATATTTTAAAAATTATTATTTTCCAAGAGAGTAATAACTCAAAAATTACCCTTAATTAATTAAATTTTCATTGTAGCCCTTTTATCTCTCAGCTGAGCTGTCTATCGTATTGATAATTGTGTAAAGCTACCCATGACCCATTTTAGTTTGCCTTCTTTACTTTCTTTTTATCCTCTCAAGAAACATAAATTTCTTTTTTATCTCGAATAAGATAATGGTACAATAATATATTTACACAATGTGAATGACTACGTTAAAACTGTGATCTATTGTAATGCACTTTTTTCTTTTTTCGTTTGAAGAACTCAAATTTGTGTAATTTTTATCTAGAACTCACTATTTTTTGTCATTGCCTTTTAATTTTTTATTCTTAACTCCCAATTTATGATATGATATGTATATAGTTGTATAAACACAAAAGCTTGATAATCACCACAAAATTTTGGGACTTTCAAGCAACCTTAAGGGCACTATATATTTGCAGATAATTATGTGAGTTGACAAATAATTTAGGGAGGAAAATCAGTGTTTATAGCACTAATTATGAAATTTTCTTCCACTTCTTGAATATTGTCAGCGATGTAATAATTTTGATGTCAACTAAAAGTTACTTTCAGTGTTGCGGTAAACAATATCATAATTATCAATGGAGACATAATATAATAGGCTCCTCTTGGTCTTGGCGTGAGCTACAAAACAATTGGCTATAATTAATTCTAATTATTAATTCCTCATTAGATACAACAAGAATCCCATCACGTGCCTCATCTTCATTGATCATCTGATCCTGTCCCTGTAATACAAGCTTAATCAATTAATCATATTGCCTAATTTAATTTGCTTATGGTAGATAGGTTGGCAGGACTTACCATCTTTAATTTACTTTCTTTCTTTTTTTTCTCCAGAGCAAACCGACCATATATTATATATATTTTAAGAAACACCAAAATTATCAAATAAATTATCTCCAAGCTATTGAGGGTTCATGAACAAAGGACTGAGTACAAATATTGAGACTGCAAATGCGTGCATTTAATTCACTAAACCACTACAGTATCGATCTATAGTTTATTTTACACAAAATACAAAAACAAAGGAACAAACAAAATCAAGACTTCTGGTGATATTAAGCTACCGAGAGACATAATAATTAATTAAACATAAATAATGAAATACAAAAGTAAAAAGAAAAAAAAAAGGTTTAATTAAGGCTTGCTCTTCTGGGTGTAGATATAATCTACGTGAGCTGCAAGTGTTCTTCGCATCAAACAATCATCTCCTTCACAGCTATCCTCCACAGTCTGATCAACTTTCTCTGTTGCTTCTTCAACATCCTTCATGATCATCAAAACCATGCAACAAAAGATTAATATATAAAAGATAAAACAGATACCCACATCAAAACAAAGTGAACACACATGTTACATGCATGAAATGAAGAAAATAAACGTACCCCATGTAGGTTTTTCACTGGTGTAACATCGGGAAATGCAGGCTCTGGCCTTATGGCAGAGGCTTGTGATGAGAAGAAGAAGAAGATGAGGGCTATGATCAAGCAAAGAGTGGTGACTTTGTAAGCCATTTTCAAAATTTGTACTTTAATTTTATCGAGAGAGAGTTGGCGAAAGAATATGAGACTACTTAGAGGATCAAGTGGGACGTTGAATTTATAGAGGACTGTGGGCTTTGAAGGGTGGAATTGGGATAATATTTTAAGATAGATTCTCAGTTGTACTTGTTTGATGAAAATAATAAATTAATGCCAAAGAAGAGTCAATGACATCGGACGGCTATTATTACCTGGCTTGGTTTTGTTGTTGAAAAGTATCATATGTTCTAGAACTAGAGTTTAGTTTTCTTTTATATTTTTCTTTCCTTCTCTCCTCTTTGGTAAACTTTTTGTAAGCGAATCATCAGTGAACAGGCCAGCTAATTAAACTGTGGGTACGTACTGTTTTGTAAATTTTCTTTTAAATGGACGTTGCAATCTTCAATATGATTTGATAGACAAATAGATTCCTACTGTTTTAAAAATAGATAGTTAAACTCATTATTTTAGAAATAGACGTCTAATTTTTTTGGATGGTAGAGTACATTAACTTTAGTCAGTATTTTAGTGCATTAATATCTTTATTTCCATTCCAATAAACAGAATTCACAAATAAAATAAGGTCCAAATGTTATTTCGAATAAAACAAGAGAGATCTAATTGTCCAATGGGAGAAACTGTACGCGAAAGTTTTAGACGTTATTGTTTCTTTGACAATTTTTTTTCTTCCTTTTTTTTTGACATTACATTACGATTCGACTAAATTCTATTTAAAAATAGACGTTAATTGTGTGAACTTCACATGATCCAGGAGAAGTTATTGGTGGCAGCTAGCCAATTTGATAACGTTATTAATAAGATTTAAATTTTTAATAGAATCGTCAACGCTTATTCTAAATGCTATTAAGCGCTCATGCACGATAATTGTAGGAGTTGACTTGAACAAGGATACTTAGAACAAAAAAATGAAGTATAAGGTTCTCTTTTGTTCATACATATGAATTATCTCTTGTTTATCGTGTATATCTATATATATAGTCATAACCTTTTATCATTTTCACCCATTAACAAAAGAGAACCTCATAACTTCATCATCTTCAACTTAAAAATAGGAATTAATTTAAAAAAAAAAAAAAGGCAAAGGCACGTATACAACTATACATATGCATAATGAGGTGACTGAAATTTAGGGAACAAACAATTGGCTATTATGATGAAAATTGGCATGCTCATGGGGCAGGATCCTATAAATTAAATTAATGATGGAGGTTCTACTAATAATTATCATTTGCATTTTATTTTATTATTATTATTATTTTTTTTTTTAAATTTGCAGCTTCAAGGAATCATCAATAAATATAAAGCGCAGACCTCGACCAGTTGTGCCCCATCAATAATATTAAAAGATCGTGGATTTATTTTAAAAAAAATATAAGACATTTCAGCATAAATATAAAAAGAGTAAAAGTAGAACATTTCTGTTCACATTGATTGGTATACTATTGGGTGCAAGTGAACATTGGGTGGCTTTAAAGTTCAAAGAGAAAAAAAAAAAGTTGTACGAAGTCTAAGACATGACAATGAGCAACAAAAGAAACTTCTTTGGTCAGCTTTTGGTGTTGCAACTTTATGGCTAAGTTTGATCAACACTTCCATTCCATGTGCTGGTTTTTGTTTTTGTTTTTTTTTTAATCTTTTTCGATTTCACGAGTTTCTTCTTCCAAGAACAGCCATGCTCGTTTCCGTTTTTATTAAAGTTTGCAGTTGATAGTTTGTATGGTGGAGCATTATGTACAGCAAGATATTTCTAAGCTAATTTATGTTGGATAAAAAGACTTTAATTCACTGTTCAATACTTTTCCCGTTCGTTTCAACGAATCGTATGTATCCAATTTATACGGTAGCTATGATTATATAATATACTTGTAGTATTGTTCCCATGCCGACGCAAATCTGAAAAGAACCATCTGCAACATCCTAAGATTTACGTATGGCAGATCTTACAATAATAATAATCTTTTCCCTCGTTGAATCTTATCTCTCTTTTATTGGTTGAGTTCCGGTCGTTACTACTGAAAACACTCCAATTAATGCTCAAATCAATCGCAGTGAGAAAATAAGTAGGAAAGTATAAATAATGTTCTGAATGCATAATAATTATTTTTTAATTTTTATTATTTTTCAACTATTGATTAAGTGTGTGATAATTATGCTTATTTTTTCAATAAAAATACATATTTAATCAATCATTAAAAAATAATGAGAAATAAGATAAAAAAAATTAAGAAAGGTTCTAAAGACTCATTTGAGATTATTTTTTAAGGTTATAAAGTAATTTTAAAAAGATAAAAGTTAATTTTAGTAAAATTTTTTATAAATTAATTTTAACTAAATCACTTTACCCTACACCATATTTTAAAAAGTAAAGAATGAGTAATTTTTTAAAATCTGATTTTAAAAATTAATTTTATACTTTATATATATCCTCATAAGAATTATAAAAATATAAAATCATCCTTATTAGTTAATGAATAAAACTATTAACTTTAAAAGATTATCATTATTATTACAATTATATCGAGATAACAAAATAAAAAATAAAATTAGTAATATAAAATATTTATTTAGTTATCAATTACTTACTGTATACATACATACATGTTTATAAATGTGTAAATAAATTTTATTCAATATTATGTATAATTCAATCATTTATATTCTTACAACAATTTAACAATAGATTTATTAAACGCATATAACTACTTTTAAAATTTACAATAATTTTAAAAATAATTGTATTAAACGTCTAATTAATTTTTTTATAGTTAATTATTTTTACAACACAGTTAACACATAATTATTTTAAAATATATATAATTATCAAACCAACCTTAAAAATCTGAAGAATATTATTAAGTAATATATAAATGTATACAACTCAATGACTGAGTAACAACTGTAAATAGTGATATTTGTAGATGAAAAAGACTACCATAAAAATAATTTAACTTTCGCTCTTGAAACCGTTAAGAGTAGTAGAATTCATATGACAGCCGTTAAGGTTATGTTTTAAGTGAATCACGCACTTATCAAACACCTCAAAAATTAATTTTAGAAATATCCGATAAGTTGAGAACAGGCGGCATAATGTGAATCGTTCTTAAGAAACCAACACCATTTGCACATTTTTTTTCTTTTCCATTTTTTGGTTGGTTTATTTTTATGCCATTCGACCTGAAATTTGATAAGCCACAATAATCTAATTCAATTTCAGAAGCTTGAAACTAAATATGCTGAGAATGTTGAAACCAGTGGCCATAGGTTTTGTGCCAAACTCTGTTGATTAAATATGCTAGTTACTTGGTACATTTCATATTACTCGCACTTAGTTTCCAACTCTCCATAGTAGGGTGTAGGAAAATTAGTTTCCCATGATCACAAATCAAAGGCACTCAAAGAGGAAATGATCAAAGAAAGATGACTACTCATTCAACAGCAAAGTTCTCAGCTTTATGGTCCATTTGAGATTATTTTTTAGGGGGAAAGGTTAATTTTTTTAATAAAATTACCTTATCTTACAGTGTATTTTAAAAAATATAGAATAATTTATTTTTTAAAATCTAATTTTAAGATTCATTTTTATACTATACAATTTTATATATATCCTCATATATTATAAAAATATAAAATTATTCTTATTAATTAAAAAATAAAATCATTAACTTTAAAGAGATTATTATTATTACATGAGATAATAAAATAAAATATAAAATTAATAAGATAAAATATTTAATGTAGTCATTAATTATCATATGTATACAATAAAAAAAAATTTATGTACATGTTTATAAATATTTAAATAAATTTTATTAAATATTATGTCTAATTTGATCATTTATATTATTACAACAGTTTAACAATAAAATTTACTAAACATATAAGATTTTTTTTAAAAAAATTCAAAATATTTTTAAATATAAAACTAATTCTTTTTATAACCGATTATTTCTATAGTATAACTAACATTAATTATTTTAAAAATTATAACATTACCAGACTAATCTTTAGTATTCTTATAATTAGTGTCATGAGAAAATTTTGTAATAATCTAAGTCAGTAGTGACTTTAAGTATAGACGAACAAGATAGTCACCTAGTATTCTATATTTTGAGAATTTCTCATATTTTGAGTATTTCTTTAATAATTTTCTAATTAATAATTTTTTAAAATACGTATTGTAGGAAAGTCTATCTATATTTGGTAACTTTAGTATTAAAGAAAAATAATTAATAATATTGTCTAACCATTAATTCATTTATTATTACTCTTTTTAAGAAAAAAAAAATTAAATTATCTACCTTTTCAATTTCCTAATAAAATTTAATATTTGAATATTTGATTTTTAGTATCATTTTAGTTTTATTAAAAATATTATAATTTCAAAAATCAATGGATTAAAAAAAATTCTTGATATCTCATTTATAAAGAAAATTATTATATTCATTGATTCATTTAAAAGTAAAAAAAAAATTAATTTCTTATAATAAAAAGACTGTATTCATTATCTAATCTCAATTTATTATTCCAACTTTCTATTAGCTATATTTTTAAATATTTTATTAAAAAATAATATTATTCTTATTTATTTATTTTTATAATAGTTCAAATAAAAATAAAAAAGATATCTTATTCACTACTTTTAAAAATTTTTGTTTTAAAAATTGTTACGATATTCTTAATTATTATTAAAATTAAAAAATTAAATATAAAATAAATTTCAAATTTTTTTTATATTTTTTAAATATTATAATTATAAAATTAAAAGAGAGCTGATCAAAATAATTCGCTTTAAGCCCAAACTTCTATAATATCAACCCTGATCTAAGTTATGAGAAGGGAAAACTTTTGCAATGAGTTTAGGTGAGAAACGTATTTAATGTGAACACCAATTTCAATAAATTAGGGGTGATACATCACTCATTTAACAGATTCCAGATAAGATTTGGTTGGGGTTGAAATCAACTGTGAAGTCAAATCATTCCATAATTACTCTGAAAATTTTAAAAATTTACCATCAATTCGATAAACGTCACATTACAGAACACTTATCAAACTAAACTGGATTTAAAATCCAATTCAAGTCCACCTTAATGGGCCGGACCAAAATTAACCATTGGCGCCAACCGCCCATATTTCCCGCCATGACTAATAAATAAACCACCATTACTCTCGAAACGCAGTGAAAGAAGAAGAAGAAATGGGGAAAGAGATGCAATACTGGCTGTTGAAAACGGAGCCAGGGGAGTGGTCGTGGGACGATCAAGCAGCAAACGGAGGGGTATCAAAATGGGACGGGGTGAAGAACAAGCAAGCCCAAAAGAACATGAAGGCCATGGGGCTGAACGAGCTCTGCTTCTTCTACCACTCGGGTGCCAGGGCCCGCCGCGTGGTGGGCGTCGTGAGCGTGATAAGGGAGTGGTACGAGGAGGGCGGGGACGGGGCGGGGGCGGTGGACGTGAAGGAAGTGGGAATGATGAGGCAGGCAGTGGACTTGAAGGAGATGAAGAGGGATCAAGAGTTGAAAGGGTGGGGCTTGTTTAGGCAGCCGAGGCTGTCGGTTGTGAATGTTGAGAAGAAGGTTTGGGATAGGGTTTGTGATTTGGGTGGTGGCTTTGACGGGGATGGTAAAGAAACAGGATGATGAAGGAGACGAATGATTTTATGTTAATTATATGTGTAATCTTGTTTTATTGTCCAATGGTTGTGGCTTTGTATTTCTTTTGCTAACGTACAAATACCGGTCGCTCTTTACAAGTTAAATAGATGTTCAACTTGATGCTTTGTTGGTGATTGTTGTCATTATTTTTTAAGAATAATCTCAAAATGCAAGAATTGGTAAACAAAATATGTATTGAAATGTGATATTCTTAAATAAGAATGCAAATAATTTAATTTATCTATAAACTGGTTGTACGATAAATTATTTTTCTTTTAACTCCCTCCGCGGTGTGTGCATATGCAGGAAGATTTTCTTTCAACCCAAATATCCAATGTTGGGTTATAAAAGATCAAGTACGCTATTGCCATATTAGCTATAAAGTACAAATTTTGTTTATCTATGAGTATTTTATACTACTAGTTACCACCCAAAACTATAGACTAGCGTACCAATTTACCAACGAATGAGCAAATTGTTGCCCAAAGTGATAAGTCATTCCGTTTTTCATTTTCTATGCAATAAGCCTATAGCAACTCTAAGTGGCATTTTATCGAACATCTGATCTCCCGCGCAACGAACACTTGCTCGGAAATCACACACAACCCAAACTAGCATAACCCTCTCCTCCGTGGACTTAAACGCCGCGTTTTAGAAAATCCTGACCATCTAATAAAACCCTTTGTCACAGTCAATTCATAAATAAACCACCAAAACCGCTGTGGCATATTCCCAACATTCATTTCCGGCAAGGGAATTATTGCAAATGCAAAGCTTAGCAGCGGCAGTACGACCTCGTTTTGTACAACTCCTGAACCGCCCTTCGTTTAAACCGCTTAGCCTGAGAGCATTTTCAAGTTCATCATCAGATTACGCCAATCAATCACGCGGTGGCCTCCCTCGCTTCTTCTCCCAAGTCCTCCCTCCTTCAAAGGCAGTTCTTGTTTCCTCTTCTCCTGCATTCCATACACATATACATGCCTCTAGCAATTGGACACGTGGCACTATTCTGTAACTCTTTATAAATAATGTTTAAGTTGTGGATTAACCAGACATAACATTTTTAATTTTTTTTTTCTCGTATAGTCATATGTTGTGCTGACAAATGAATAATGCAGGGAGGTATTGTGCGTGTAGAAGGAGATGAATTTTGGCACATGATAAAAGTTTTGCGGTTGAGTACTAGTGATAGGTAAATGCATTTGATTTTGTTAATTAATTTATTATCTAGAAACAGTTAAAAGTTTTTTTTAAACTGTTTTAATGAATATATTTACGATTTTTCAAATAATGATATGCAAGGGTAGAGCTTTTCAATGGGAAAGGGGGTTTGATAGAAGGTTGCATACAGAGAATTGATAGAACGGGACTTGATGTTGTGGCTGTAGAAGATCCGAAATTAGTTCTTCCACAGCATACTCAATGGAATGTATTTGCGGCTTTTGGTAAGCGTTTGGTCGGTACTATGATGAGAAAGTCAATTTGTTATCGCATGTTTGAACTTGATCCTGTTTAGGTACTCTTAAGGGCGGTCGAGCTGATTGGCTTGTCGAAAAATGCACGGTATGCCTTAAATATGTACTGAGTTGATGTTATCAGAGTGTGGAAATGCTATTTGTTTATGCTTTTCTTGTTGCTTCTGATTATCAATGTCCATTGTACCATCATAGGAGCTGGGAGCTCAGAGTGTGACCCCTTTGCTCACAGAACGTTCACCTTCAATCTCGGAAAATAGGGTAGACAGATTGGAACGTGTTATTTTAGCAGCAACAAAACAATGTAAATGGTTTGCTTTTGAATTGAGTTATAGTGAAAATGGATTTCTGAGTTGCAATTTCTACTACGACTGCATTGCTAATTCTGCTTTTGTACATGGAGGTTCAAGATGATCCCAAGTGGCTCATCAATGAGGGGATGCCTGAAGTTGTTTGTTTTTATTTTGTTTTATATTCTTTCTACCATTGATACAACTATTTCAGGCCAACGCCTACACGAAATGGTTTTGAATTCTCCAATGAAAATTGATGGCCTTCTACCTCATGTAAGTTCTTCTCTCTTCTTGCGCTTAATGGTTTATTAGTCATCTAGGATTTTGATTTATTGCATATAAATCAGCTCAAAAGTGAAGTGAACTTGAAGATACCCAAAATTTGTAGGTTATAAAATTAGATAGCATATTTATAGGTTATAGATTTATATCCTGTTGTATTTGAATTACTTAACTGTGTCCAGTGCCGGGAATGGAGTCTCTGAGAAATTTAGCTGTCATTTCTTGAAACTGTAGGAACCTATCTTTTACTCCTAGCCTTGGTGTTCAATTTATCTTGTATTATGTATTCTACAGGTTTCCCAGTCAAAGTTAGCTTTTGTTGCAACAGCAGAAGCTACTCCTCTCGTCACCACATTGTCTTCATCAAGAAAGGAATCTAGTGGGCTGATAATAGTAGGGCCAGAAGGCGGTTAGTACACCTTGTTTGTCTGTAAAATTTTGTTGGAATTTAAGTTTTATAATTTTTCCATCTTGCCCTATTGGAAAGGTAATAAATATTTCTAACCATTACCTTGTATGAAATCTGCAGCTATTTTTTTTGCTTCTGTTATATTTCTGGCGGCATTTTGTTGAGAAAGTGCTTAATATCTTTTCAAAATATTTTGTTTTCAATATTTTTATGACAATGGTTCTCCTGTTTACTCCTTTATATTGTGGACAATGAAACACTTTTATTATTTCCGTTTATTTTGATGGTTGTCATGCACCGGTTTTCCTGCTGGTTGATTGTCACTAGTATATTTTGTTAGTTTGTGTCGATCTGTGATTCTTTTGTTTGTTATTGGTTCTTTAGACTTCACAGAGAAAGAGGTGAATAAGATAATGGAAGCAGGTGCCACTGCTGTTGGTCTTGGGCCACATCGCTTGCGTGTTGAAACTGCAACAGTGGCTCTCTTAGCAACTCTAATGTTATGGTCTGATTCGCAGCAAATACCCACTCCTTGAGCACCATTGGTGGTAAGACCTCTCTTTAGTCTCCTGTCTAGCTCTAAATTTTCCAGTCCTTGTTCGTTCTGGATAAATGACATTCTGTGATAATAAGTTGGACCAGCCAATGACAATCTTCATTTTTATGAGATTGAATCATAAATGAATATGCAATTTATATATTTCACTACTTCATTGGTGACTGGAATAGACATGTTGGGTTGATTTGAATCCCCTTTTTTCCCCCCCTTCCATTTTCTAGATTGTTCTTTGATTTGTAAAATTTTCAATTCTAGGTTCTTTTACTTCTATCCCTGCTGAGGCTCCCTCTTGCTGGATGCCCATCTGCCATTGATTTATCAGTTTATCAGCTGTAGGTTTTGGATACTAAAGATGGCCTTATTTATCTTCTTGGGCCAGATTTAGTCTTGAGACTCATGAGAGCACTTGTTGACAGGCCAGCCTGAGACAGTACAGCATGGCCCAATTTATGTTCTTTTCCTACCTTGTTGTTATGGTAAACTAAAAGTAAAGAGGTTTTGGATAAAATCAGAGCCAAATACTGGAACATAGTCAAGATTTAGCAAGTATTGTTTCCTCAAGTTTGGCTACCTTAATGTTTACTGTTCAGTACTGCTGGGGGCTAAATTTTGTTGTTTGTTCATAATCAATTGAAAATTTTGTGATGTCAGTCAAGTTTGGAATAAGGTCAAAATAAAAATATTTATGAAAATCAAAGTTTATTCAACCGGATTTTGAGATATGTTGTCCAATGCAATGAACTCCTTGTTCGTACCACTTTTAGTGATCAAATTCCCTACATTGAAGTTTGAATATTGAACATACATGCAGTCTAAGCTTTCTTAGAAAAAGATCTTGATCTTACCTAATACCTACCAGATTTTGAGATATATTGTCCAATGCAATGAACTCCTTGTTAATGCCACTTTTGGTGATCAAATTCCCTGCGTTGAAGTTTGAATATTGAACATACATGCAGTCCAAGTCATCTTCAAGTCTCCATTATTGTACTATATGTTGTTAAAGCAAATAAAATTTTTTACTTTTGTTTTTCCTTTTGCATCTTTTTAATTTAGAGCACATACATATTGCTGATGCAGGACTTAGTGGAGTTCTCTCTCAGTGAATTTTGACTGTACCTTCTCTCCTGCTGAACTTTTTTGAAGGTGGATCAATGCTGGAGAATCCTTTTTGGTGCCACGAGGGTAATCCAAGTAACCAAACTGTTCATTTCACCTCTAATTTGTCTAGTAAGATTATTAAATTTGTCTTATTAAAAACTTACATTTTGTTGTACAAATTATACATCATTACCGTAAGTTTAGTTTTCTTCTTTACCTTGAAACTTTTACATGAGCAAATTACCTGTTGTTTGTAGTTCAGGTTCAGAAGTGTGTGCCCACAAACCACAGGATGCCCTCATGTTCGCATAGTTTGAACTTTAGACCTCTGGCACTATCCAAAGAGATATTACGTTAAACTAACTAGCAATCACACATATTATGGTCATACGGTAGTGTTTAAGTGCAGTCTTAAAGTTGTGTTTGAATCTGAATTTCGAAAATATTTCTGGACATTTATCTGACGTGCAAATTTCAATCGAATACCGGGCATGGCCAGCTCCCATAGTGTGACGGGCGGTGTGTACAAGGCCCGGGAATGAATTCACTGCCGTATGGCTGACCCGCGATTACTAGCGATTCCGGCTTCATGCAGGCGAGTTGCAGCCTGCAATCCGAACTGAGGACGGGTTTTGGAGTTAGCTCACCCTCCTGGGATCGGGACCCTTTGTTCCGGCCATTGTAGCACGTGTGTTGCCCAGGGCATAAGGGGCATGATGACTTGACGGGCATGATGACTTGACGTCATCCTCACCTTCCATAAGGGGCATGATGACTTGATGGGCATGATGACTTGACGTCATCCTCACCTTCCTCCGGCTTCTCACCGGCAGTCTGCTGTCATTTTCTTGCTTTCCGACTAATCAATCTCTCTCTCTCTCATTAATTGTATTACTATTAATACAGACTTTTGGGTGCAACTGGGAAATGAATTGTACTAGGGAAGGTCCTTCCGCATCTACAGAGAATTTCATTCATAAATTTATCACTAATCAACCAAAATCACTGTCTTTAAACTTTGGAGCCCTACCATATTTATATATGGAATATGACTAAGGTGTAACAGCTGCACCGTACATCTATTGTGTTTTGTGTTATTGGTAATAATTTTTTTTTTTTGTATGTATAACTTATGTTGTCATGCAATGTATGTTACGAAAACTTGTTACGTGTACGATAATGTTATTATTAATAACGAAAAATTTATTACAAATAACGGAAAACTAGTGGCGGATGCACGGTGCACCTGATGCATCGTAACAAGACCCTTATTTATGTCTTCTGCTTGCATTTCTCATTCAATGTAACAATCGACATGTTTTTGACTTTGTGGTTCTCTAAGTCTTGTGTTGCTTAATATTTATTATTTATTTTACAGATCTTCTCTCTCAACGGTTTGCTACAAATACAGTCGATGCATAAAATTAATGGTCACGTGAAGCATGCATGCTCGTGTATGGGCCGAAGTTTCCTAGAGTGTCTTTCTAATTTGATTCATTTCACACGTGTAACAATTTTTTTTTATTCCTGATTTTAGACTTTTGGTAATTTCCCATTGCTTTGATCATGACAAAATTAACTCGTTTACATCACTCAACATTGAGGTCAAGATAAACTAATCTTACTTTTTAAATCCAGCCACTCCTGGTCCTAGTGATTGTCATTTCCTTTTTTACTTTTCCAGTCTTTTTGTGTATGGTATTTTATGGCAGTAATTTTTCTTTGAATTTGAGGTAATATGTCTCTCCTTTATTGAGGTAATTTTCAGACAGACTTCTTATTAGAACTGATAAAATTAAATACGATCTAATTATTTGACACAAATAAATAGGTATAAGTCGTCAAATTTGACATTATTATTAAATGGGATCTTAGTTGACAATTTTTTTTCTTGTCAGATTGGGGTTAAAGTTCTTGATTTATTTATCCAACCAATGACAAGATTATATTTATTATTTTAAATTAATTTATAGGTTTTTATCATCAAAATTCAAATATTAAACATGATTCTCTTGTTTTTTTTTTTAAAGGATGAACACATATACAGTGTTCCATTTATAAAATCTTATTTAGATTTAGAACTTCAATAATATAAATGTGTAAAATATTAGTAGATATATATATTTTATGATATTAATATATAATGTTATTTACATATATATAATTAAAATTTTAATAGTGCAAATGTGTTATATATATATATGACAGATACAAATGTTTGATATAAATTTTAGTGAATATATAGATATTAAGCGGGTTGTTGGGTAATCGATTTATTTTTCATGTCATGTTTGAATTTCAATATTTTAACACAATTATTAAATGAGTCGTGTTTGGGTCGACTTAAATTTAACACAATATGAAACTGACACGACACAAACATGATCTATTGATCCGTTTTGCCAGCTCTACTTTTTATACAACTATAAAGTAGTATGATGTAACATTAAAAAAATATTACATAAATGAAAATTAAACCTTTTTTTATTTGTATTAAATAAAAACAACGTTATACATACCCTCATTTTGACAACAGTTGTTTTCCTTGTTGTAGAAGAAAAAGTTTTGCACATAAAAAATATGAGCGATTAACTAATAGAATCATGATATGTAACTATGGCTTCATTACTTTTCAAAAGTATTTAAAAAAAAAAAAGAAAAGATTTTATCCAAAGGACTATTTCTAGCGAGATAACAAAACTTAGAAAACAATATATGTTTGAGGAATAAATCAGAGTGATCTCAAGAAAACTATTGTGACCAGATGGTTATAAGATGAGCTCAAACAGAATACTTTGACTAAGTAGTTATTTGATTAACTCGAGCACATCATCTCGACTAAGAGTTTATATATGACTTCGATCAGGTGGTTATCTGGTGATTTTGAGCAAATAACTTCAACCAAGAGATAAGTCTGGTGACTTCGAGCATATCACTTCGACCATATAGGTTTCGAGGAGGCACTTAATCAATTCATCAGAAAATAAGATTCAGTTAACCTCATTTATTCTCTTAAAAAAACTTGGGCACGAAGCTAGCCCACTAACGATTATGTAACTGACCCACTACATTTATATGCATATTTAAGGGGGGAATTTATGATGACGAGGGGGGATGAGGATTATGATTATGATTATTATGATTCTTGTGATAATATGGATCTCTTCCATGGTATCAAATGCTTTCTTTATCTGAAAAAGAAATTCTTTTCTAGTTAGAGCTAGAAGGAGATATGAATGAAGTCATACGAGAAGTGGCATAAGTTTTTCCCATACCTGATTACTGACTTGAGCGTTTGAGGGTTCACGCCAGAAAAACTTTCAACGCCTCTGACTATTTTTTGTGGTTTCAGGTGATTATTGACAGTCTGCTAGTAGTTATAAGCGACCATGGTGATTAGCAAGCCGCTTCTCAATAAAAAAAAATATAATGATGATGCTGAAGTCAGGAGATTTGCTCGAGATAAAAACAATCAGATTTTTGATATCAACAATATAAATACTACGTGGTGGTAGATGAAACTTAAAAAAAAAAAATTGATATCATGATCATTTTAGTTTATAAAATATCTACAAAATCAACATCTTCTAATTGTATGAAACTGGAATTCGAAACTAGGTAGTCACCAAATGTTGGCACAAGACTTAATTTAATCATTTGAGCACTTGACCCTTACGTGGGTGTGTGTCTGGGGAAATTTACAAAAATAGCCAAAAAAATTTTACAAATATCCAAAATAACCAATTAAACTTTTTCTATCATATGTAGCCATATATTTATTGTATAGACTTAAATACCTTCAGATCTATAAACAAAACCAACAAATCTCACACACTCTCAACCAATAATTTTTAAAATCCAGCACATCTTAATCCCTAAAACTCACCCACTAATTATCAACTCATCAATTAGAAAGCAAAACGTTGAGGTTAGTATTTATTTTACACAATGTGTAGTTTTTATTTTTCGATTAATCAAAATTTATGAGTTATTTTGAGTAAATCGAGCTTGGAGACGAACCAGAAAATGTGCGGCGCGTCGCACTGCGCTGTACAGTCATAGAATCGTGAGACAGCGCAGTCGCGCGGCGAGACAGCGCTGTCGCACGTTGATAGGTCTTTCCAACCGTGGGACAGGTGCCTGTCCCACGGTTTTACAGAACCTATTACCATGCGACAGGCACCTGTCCCACGTGCGACAGGCGCCTATCCCACGTTTTCTGGGTTCGTCTCCAAGCTCGTATTTACTCAAAATAACTCATGTTCTATTTTTTTAAGTACTAATTTTTTTCTTTCTTAGGCTTAATGGAGTCAATTGTTCTTCAAATGTGTTTTGATGGATCATGGGAGGAATTGACAGACGGTCGCTCGGAAGGAGCTTAGAATACCATCTGTTGGTGAGGATGTATCACGAAGAACTGTGATGTGTTCTCGGTGCAAGGAACGCGGGCATAACAGAAAAAGATGTAAGAATCTCATTGCGACGAATCGTAATTAGCGGCCTATTATCATTGTAGCGTCTCATGTATTCAAGGAATATATTATATGATGTATTTTAAACTCTTATATTTATTATGTATTCGACATGTTAAACTGTCTTTGTTAAAATGATTATTTATAATAAGTGTTGGAGAATTGTTAAACCCGAAATAAGATTAATCGCACTATATTTACAACTGTTCAAATATATAATTTACAACCTAATATCCGTATGAAATATGTCAACGGAAACATTGATACAGTTGATTATTTAAACAACTTGTGGCAATTGAAGTGTTTCGTTTCCGGAATCTTCATCGTGCTTGGTTTTGTGGCCATTACGACTACAAAAAAAAATCAAATTTTTAATTAGTTAATTTGATAATTAAAAAATTAAAAAAGATTGAAGGTTTTTTTTTTTTAACATTCTGTAATATCGTGTCGATTTATTAAAAAATTTCGATTTTTGTCGTTCGATATGACAGGGGCTTGTCATGTGACGAGTTTCATCACTGACTGTCGCACTCCTGTCGCTAGCGGTGTGATTTTTACCTATTCCGTCTGTCATTTCTAGTCCTATTGCACCTATACTCTACCTTACAATCACTCAATCAACACTTTAATCTTGCAATACACATCAACTATTTAATCTAGTCTAAGGGGCATTTTATCGAGCACCTCGCGTACCACTCTTTAAACCTACATTTCACTTAACAATCTCCAATATTTATGGCCAAACAATCCTAAGCTTATCTATATGCATATATACACTCATTTTTCACCAATCAAACTTATCAAAATAGAAAGAAATTAAAATTTACGAACTGATAATTACCGAAAATTACAAAATGGATGATGATAGAAACCCGCTGGAGTTGAGTTCACTGTCAAAAATTCGTCCAAGCGCCGTTCACAATTACCAGAGGGAGCTAATCGCCGATTGGGGGTCACCGGAGGGAGCAAATGGAAGACTTTGGTTTTGAGAGAGATATGAGTATTATGGGAAAAAAAAAAGAGTAAATGGTTAAGGATGATATAAAAATTATAAATAGTTATTTTGGATATTTGTAAAATTTTTTGGTTAGTTTTATAAATTTCCTGTGTGTCTGCTGCACGTGTACATGTCCATTTATTTTCGTTGTGTTTTATGTGCATGGATGATCATTTCTCATAAAACAAAAATCCAAAATATGGCAGCGTGATGGGTTCACATCACATGTGAAATTATTATTGTCTATCATTTTTATATTTGATTAAAAACCAATTTATGCATAAAGTGCAGGCTAGCCAATTTAAAAATGTAATCTGTTTCGATGCAATGCATGCTACTTCTTAAATGTTTACCGTTGGTTTTATAGAAAAAAAAAATCACTTAAAAATAAACATGTGAAAGGGTTGTGGGTTAAAAAGAAAATGTTATGCATCGTTGAAGTCGCTTTCAAAAGAGCACTAATTTTGAATATTCATGCCCTCTCTGAATGATTATTTTATTGTGTGAATAGCAGACATTTGTTTTGGATTCAAACAACTGAAATGTAAGCCAACTTGTAATTGTCAATGACGAAGCATAAAATTTCTTTTCCAACCAACTTTTCGTTGGTTTGAATCCTTAACCCATTATTTTTTTTTAAATTAATAATTAAGAAATCATCATCTTAATTAATTATGCTCAAATCTCCACACACCCAAAGTTTCAAATATTTCACCAATATTTCATATACGTATATGTTATAATCATAGATCGAACGCTTATCCTTCAAGATAGAGGAAAGAGTGTTTTAACACTCCAACAATTAATGGCCTAGCTTGGTGATATGTGTCTGCTTAATTAGCAAGCCATTACTTGAGTTTATAGTCAAAATTGGGCCAAAATTTTCTATTTAGTGTTGGCTACCATTGTCGCTTTGGAACGTTGAATTGTCACTATCAATCGTGCTAACAATGGAAAAACAAAACTGATTAAAGAGGAAGAAAAATAGTTTTTATGATTAATATTTAATCATATGAAATGTCAAACTTAAATAGTTAAATTGATATATATCTCCTAATTTGCCTTGGCCAAAAGTGAAGAAACTCACCATGAGGATCGTAAGTCAATTAATTACAGCACTACCAAGAATGGTAGCATTTGTTTCTCAACAAGTTGTAATTTGCTGACAAACATATCTCATGCGATGTGCGCCACGAAAAAATCTACTATACATTCAAAGTAATACAATTAACTATTTTATATATATATATATATATATATATATGACATATGTAATTAAATTTTATATAGTTATAAGTTGTATGTTGGTCTTTTAAAATAAATTAATACATGATATAATATTATTTATTTATTGTATGATTAAAATTATATTTCTGATGTATTTTAAATTTTCTCATGCGTTACAAATAAGTATATAAAAAGATATGAATAGATCTCATTTTTTATTACTAGTATGTGTTGGATAAAATTGATAATGTAATTAATATGATAAGAAACAAAAAAAAAATTCTGTATTTTAATTAACTTAATTTGTATGAATATTACAATTTTGTTTTAATTGAAGAATCTAGTATGGTGAACGTTCAAGATTAAAGAGAATAAACTCCGTGAACACTCTACGCAATTACGGACGAGACACGTAGCACGTGAAAATTTAACTTAGTAAATTACTCTTGTATTTTCATTTATTAACCAAACCACCATTATACGATAGGTTGAAGATGATTTAACTACGAGTAAAAAGTGGGTTGACTTCAGAGGCAACTGATTTTGTCATAATTATCTGGATATGATTTCGTGTACTAAACTAGATATATTAGATAAGACCAAATCGTTTGATTCTACGCTACACGGTTCATGATAAATAATTAAATACGTTTCCGTCGTCCAATCCAAGCCGTCCAAATTGTTATCAACCATCTTATTTAAAGTTTGTTAGTAAATTGTCTTACGCCAAATTTGGCATGTCAGTGAGAGATACAAAGCAAAAAAACATAGGAACCAATCTCTCCCTTAGTTTATTAAATTGAATGAACTATGTTATTTAAATTGTGTTATCATCAACCTTAAAGTTAATATATCCTTAAGAATGTGATAGGGTTAACAAAATAAATAATGAATAGTTGGTAGTTCCATTTTAATTCTTAGATATGATAAGAAGAAAATAAAAAAAATTATTTAAATTTTGCTCACCTTCATACTTGTCATGCAATTTTTCTCGCGTGTCTCAACAGTGCCTCGAACCTTCAAACAGTGACCGCAAGAGCTTGAGCGGGGCTATGCAGACCTACCTCTCGCGGATTCAAGCAGTGCTTCGATCCTTCCACTCGCGATAAGCTCGAGCAGAATTACCCCCTTCGTCCTGTTCCTGTCTTTTCGAGCGGAGATCTTCGGTCCTGTACTCCGTGAAAGTCGGTGGGTCGCCGGGCGTGTTCCGTGAAACCCTCCGACGCTCAAGTCGATGTCGGGTTTGTCTTTTGGTATCTCCTTAATGAGGGAGACCGGAAAGATGAAAGGAGTATTATTTCGCCCCCCCTTTTTGGATAGATATGGTTTTCCAAAAATCAAAGTGAGAGAAGTAAGAATAGGAAGAACCTGTGAATCAGAAAATCCAACCCTCTGTGAATTAGAATTGCCAACCCTTGTAACGTTCCCTTCGTTTCCTTTTATACTCCATTTTCCAGCTCTTTCCATTTCAAGTTGTCCACTCCACGCTAGTGATATCCGAGTCCCTCGACAGTTGGGATTGGCGGAATATTCCCTAGGGATGAGCTAGCTGTCCCTTAACCCGATTCACGTGGCGGATCACCATGTCGGGCAAGTGCGCTAGGAATTATGACACTTTGGAGGCATGTGCGGCCACCTAAGCAATGATCATCACCACACCATGTGGGACCACAGTCGGACATTAAAAAGTGTCTGGGATTACGAGAAAGCAGGTCGAGTCCTGTCCAGCTATGCTCGTGGGCGTAATCTCGGCGGCGGGAAAGGTGTGCTCGGGGACCCTTTTGCGGCGGGAAGGAGTGCTCGGTTCTCGACCTTGACCGGCTTTGACTCAGGCGACCTCGAGCAGGCGAATGGTGTGCTCGTGGCTCGGCGACTCTGATTCCTCGGCCTTGACCAACTTTGACGGAAGGGATGCTCGAGCTAGGTCATCCTCGGGATGTTTTACTCGAGCTGGAAGGGCTTCGAGGGGCCTGTCCGATATTACCCAAACAATACTTATTAATATTAAAAAGAAATAAGGAAGAAAAAAAAAAAAAAGAGTTGTAGATCGTATGACTGTCAAACAAGTTCTTGACGACTTTTGAGGAAGATGGACACTTCAAGTTACACTCAATCATAACCCAATCACACAAGTCAGAAAAGGACGGTGAGTGGCAAACTGGTGATTATCACAAAAACCAACCCCATATGTCTAAACTCTGTCGATAAAACCAACAAAACTATGACCCGGAAACAAACAAATCAAAACAAATCAAAGCAAAAGCAAAAGCGAAAACTAAAAACCCAGAGCAAGAGCAATTTTTTTTTATTTTTTTTCCGCAAAGCACAAAATGCTAGATTTGTAACACCAACAACCCGAGAAGGCAATCACTCACCCACCACTTTTTGTTTTCATTGTTTTCTGATCAAACCCAAAATGGCAATAAACCAGCTGGAGAATTTGGTGGAGTCGATCAAATCAAAAGTGAGAGCCTTGAAGAAAAAGAAGAACAAACCCTACATCAAAATGGACAAAAGTTCAAGTGTTAAGGTTGAGATCCGCAGCAGAAAAGCAAGAAAGCTCATTGACAAAACTCTCCAGGTTGCTGATCGCCCTGGCAAGCGTAGCATAGTTTGAGTCTTTTTCTAATTTGCATGTGTAGATATACAATATATTTTGTTTTTATCTATTTGTTGCTTCTATCTGTGCATATTTGTTGTGCAAGCTGATTCTATGTTAATGAAATGGAATCGTTTCGGATTGGCAACAGTTTACAAGAAGTGTTTTTCATTATTGATGCTTCTTCTCTTAATGGTTAATGAGTCTTTAATGAAATGGATTCTCCACTTCTTCTTAGAAACCTCTATCAAGAAACAAAAACAAAAATTAAAAGTATTTTTTAGAAATTATCAATTGACAAATTGTAGGTAACGTAAATTATGACATTTTTTTTTTAATTTGAGTTTCGTAGAGAGAGAGAGAGAGAGAGTAGTGATCGTGGCTTTTTAATAATATATTGCATCTAGACTGAAACGGAAGAGCATCTAGTCTAAAAAATGTGAGAAGGACGTTAGATTTTTATGGCTTTTGGCCAAAAAGATCCAAGTTTAAAGCAATTTTGATTACCAATTCATATGAAATTGGAAGCACTATTTAATTAAATAACTAAAACAAAGAATACATAATAAGCATTCTTAACTTTCTTGTGGTGTCGGGAATTGCTGAGATAATTCGTTTTCTCAACAGAATTTAATTGGACGCAATAAATTGCTCTTCAAAGCTTCTAGGTTGGTCCTCCCAAAATGAAAATTGAAAGTTTGACTATAAATGTTAGGCATTGGTGCGGCTCATTTCTAATTCTAATGCCCAAGTAGCTTTCATTGGAAAAAAATAATAAATAATCAAATCCAATGGTCTAGCTTTTCAATGTCAAATTTCTGAAACGTCAATGGATCACTTCTCTAATTACAGGAGAGATGTATGCGCCTGTATGGTTTGAAGAAAATAATTTTGTTTTTAGTATTTCGATGGAAAGACTTTAAAGAATAGAATTGTAGAATTAAAGTCGTACTGTCTATAATTTATGTTCGACTAAAATAAATAACGGCAATTTAAAACATAAATAAATAAAGAATAGGGTAGGTCGGCGTGGCGTTATTAAGAGATGAATGTCGAACTTTGACTATCCATATCAAGGTTCATTTAATGTATATAAGCCTCTCTTAAATAAGCTCGGTAAGAATTAGGCTAATTATTTTCTTGTTCTTTGTTTGGAAATTTAATTGGTTTTAGAAGACCAAATAAAAATACAAATTTTAAGGATGGATAAATAGATAGATTAACAATTGCACTATCAGAAATTAGATGGTGAAGCTTCAAATAATATGCGTTAAAGTAGAAGCATCCGACATTGATAGAGAGTGTTAGAAAATTTATGAGTGAAGTAGGACTACAGTTAAAATGAAATTGGAAGAAAATAAAGAACAAGCACAAACAAGATACCAAAAATTACGTGGTTCGAGTTTTAGCCTATGTCAACGGGTTAAGATAGAAGGAAAATATTTTACTAATGATATGAAGATTATAAAAATTGTAATATTTTAACTCACTTCCCAGAACTCCAATACATCCAATCTCTCGCTCACTAATTCCACAAGAGTATTAAACTCTTTAAACTCTCACACATATTCTTTTTCTCTCAAAGAAACGTTGAAGATGGAGTGCTTGGAGAGGGAAATAAAATCTCAATTTATAGGCTTCATTTCCTCTCCTCGTTATATTAAAATAATAATAATATATATTTTATTTTATTATTTTTCAAATTCAAAGTTTGAATTTAAAATTCAAACTTTAAAATATGGCTTTTAGATATTCTTATTCTTCATTTTTCATTCAAAAATTACTACTTCTAAATTGCATTTTTTTAGATTGTATGCTTCTAAATTATGCATGCATGAATTTTGTTAATGTTACATCATCGCCGACTCTTTTCTATTTGACGCGACACACTCATCAGCTTTCTTTAATGTTTTTCCTTGAAGTATGACTAGATTAATATTGATCTTTTTACCTTCATTAATAGAAGTGCGCCTCTGACTACTTTCATGATCTCATTCTCAACATGGGTCTTTCACCCAAGATTATTTATTTGTTCTAAAGATAATAGAATTTTCCGTACTGTACCATTAGACATTTTTATTTTAACAATACTAATACCAGCAATCTCTAAGGTATAGTCATCACCCATGTACACAGATTCTCTTGTGATAGTTTCATATGTGTGAAACAACTCTTTCCGAAAGATTATGTGCCATGTTACTTCTGAGTTTATAAGCCAGACATCAGTTAATTGCTTTCTGCCTTCTGTAATAGTTGCTGTCTCACTGTAGAGAATCTCACCATCATCAGAGGTACTTGCTACACAACTCTGAGCATTTGATAACTTAGCTGCTTTACTACCTCTACTCTTCTAATTACTCTAATAATCTTTCTTGACGTGCCATTTCTTGACATAATTGTAGCATTTGATATTTTTCTTACGTCTCGATTTTGATTTACCATTATTGTAACTCCTACTAGAGCCACGTTCTGTTGATCTCCCTTTCGCCACCAATAGCGCTTCTACTTGCTGTGAACTTGTATGTCTATCTTCCTTATTCTTGCATCTGCTTTCCTCATTTAATACAGAGGCTACAACATTATCAAATACTAGATTGTCTATGGAGTTGTTGTTCATAATATTGATGATGAGTTACTCATAAGAATTTGGTAAACTTTGAAGTAGAAGCTCCGTACGTTCATTTTCTTCTATTTTGTGACCCAACATTATGAGTTATGAAAATAGAGTCGTCAAGGTGTTGATATGGTCGGTCATTGTCGTAGATTCCGCCATTCAAAGAGTATAGAGTTTTTTTTTTCAAAAAAATCTTATTTTGCAGTGACTTGGCCTCATACAATTTTGAACGAGTATCTCATATTTCCTTCGCAGTCTTTTTCTCCTCTATACTAGATAACATCTCATCTGTAAGTACTAAGTAAAGATCAGCAATTACATTGCCATATATCTCGTTCCACTTAGCATCATCAGTTATCTCTATGAGTCTTTCCTCAATTGCTGTCAAGCAATTATTTTTCCTCATAATAGATTTCATTTTCATTTTCCACAACGAGAAATTATTCCTGTTGAACTTCTCAATCTCGTATTTTGCCACCATTGCTTTCACTATGAACTACTTTTGTTAGGATCGACTCTTACCGTTTTACATGAACAGTACTATAAATATGAACAGTAACTCTATATGTGAACAGTAACCTCACGTGAGCAGTAATTAGATTCCAAAAACTGCAACCAAGGTTCTAATACCACAGTTAGGAAATTTATGGGTGAAGCAGGGTTACAACTAAAATGAAATTAGAAGAAAATAAAGAAAAAGCACAAACCATGACACCAAAAATTACGTGATTCGGTTTTTAACTTACGTCTGCAGGTAAAGATATAAGGAAAATATTTTACTAGTGATATGAGGATTACAAGTATTGTAATATTTTAACTCATTTTTCATAACCTCAATACACCCAATCTCTCACTCACTAATTCCATAAGAGTATTAAACTCTTTAAACTTTCACATATACCCTTTCTCTCTCAAAGAAATATTGAAGATGGAGTGCTTGGAGAGGGAAATAAAGCCTCTATTTATAGGCTTCATTTACTCTCCTCATTATATTAAAATAATAATAATAATAATATATTTTATTTTTTATTTTTCAAATTTAAAGTTTGAATTTAAAATTCAAACTTTGAAATATGCCTTCTAGATCTTCTTATTCTTCATTTTTTATTCAAAACTTGCTACTTATTTATTGCATGGTTCTAGATTGCATGCTTCTAGATTATGGATGCATGTATTTTGTTGACAAGAAGTCATTATATCAATAATTAAGAGAAAAGAAGGAAAAGAAAACCAACCTCCCTCTTGTTTAATAAAATTAATTATTTGTCTCTCCCTGTCTAATGATTCATCAAAACGATCTCCTCACAATATTACATTAAACACCAACATTTTTACTTCAAAATAAGTGTAAAAAACATAAAAAAGCCTTTTAGTCCTCCAATTTTAGGACAATATTGAGCAATGTGTCATTAGCATTATTTTTTATGAAATTCGAGTTGGCATTTTGATATGGATATCATAAATTTGAAGGAAATACATGTTAAATGATAATTTAAATTCTAAAATGACTTGTAGAATGTTTGGATCTCGGCTGGGTCATTAAAAGGTCTCGGTCCAATTATTCTTCTGTGAGAGAGGCCTATATAATTGGTTTACTGAGAAGATCAAATCTTATTGAAGTCTTCTTTTCATTAAAAATCATATTTACACCTCTCTCTCTCTCTCTCTCTCTCTCTCTCTATATATATATATATATATATATATATATATATATATATGCAATTGTTGTTTATGCTCTCAAACAATTGCAAATATGAAAGGCAATAGATGTGTATAGGTTTTTTTTTTTTTTTTAACGTGAGACTATTGTTCAACACTACAATTCATATGATATAAGACTTTAACTAATATTTACAAATCAGATTATTGCTGAAACTAGTATACATTAATTTATATAAAATATTGTCCAGATTTTAATTCTCATTAATATTTAAGAGACGCATACTCTATTTACATTTAACGAGAGAGAAAACTACATTTACTTAATTGAAATACAACTATGGAATAACAAAATTCTCCCATAATACTTTTACGGGGGTCAAACTGTTGCAACTACTCTAACCAGGCCGAGTGGCTCAATAGATGTGTTCAATCGGCGGCTCAATAGATGTGTCCAAGTTAATTTACCAGGAATCCAGTAGCAATCTTAATTTACCACAAACATAATCGTATAAGTTATAATCAATATTGATTCACATGAAAATAAAGGGTACAATCATATATTTTCAAATACAAACTTATAATCAATTACCATACACTACAACTCCCATAAGTTGCCAAACACTCAAACGATGCCAGCACCAGTAGTGTTCAAGCTTTGGTTTGAACTGGTGAAAAGAATGAGTGTGGGCCGAAACTTCTCTCAGTGCCCATAAACCCAATGGAAATTTCTCCATTGGGTCAAAAAAGATCTGATGATAAAACCAGAAAGCTTGGCATAATGGACAAAAGCTGAAAGGAAAATGAATCCACAAAAAGGAAGATTTGACACTTGTTTTTTAATCTACAGTTTCAGCTTTTACTATTTACCATGTTACGGTTTTTTAAATGCCCTCTTACTCTCTGATGTCAAAACTAAAAAAAAAAAAAAAAGTAATTGTTCTGCTGTTGAAATGAGTTTTTAGTTGACAATTTTGAGAACATCAGAGGGGCAATGAAGTATTATAAAAACTATAAGAGGTGGTGGTAAAAGCTGAAAGCTGTAGGGGATTTAGAAAAGTGTCATTCTCCCTTCGTAGAACACAAAAAGAAAAAGAAAAATAATGAAAGCATTTATTCATAATCTCCTTGAATGTACCAGCACAGCAGCATTGTGGCGCAGCGTCGAAGAACGTAGACCCTGGCTCGTTGCTCCTTCATCAAAGAAGCACATTTTCTTGTAAAGCCATGCCCCTTTCTCTTTGCTGGGGTGCCTGCAAAACACTTGTTTTGTAGGCGATATCGGACCTCAGCCATGTTAATTTACAAGTGCATATCAAAGAAGATATTGAAGAATTAATAGGGAAAAAAAGGGCTCACAGTTATGGGCCAAGGCCTGATGATTTTGAAGGGGCCGTAGATAATTTACACACACGTCACAATAAGACAAGTTGAAGTTGGGGGAACAAATATTGCATTAAAAGACGTAAGCTTCAGCGTGATATTCTAAAAAGATGAAGAATTGCTTGATTTTCAAGTGAGAAAATGAACATGATCAGGACGGCATGTTTTTCAACATACTACTCCAAGAAAGATTGGTTTTGTGACTTTAGAAATGTTTAGGAGATCTATTATGAGTAATGATCAACATATTTAATCATATCATTCATTACGTATGATACATATATTTTTATTATAGTCTAACGACAATTTATTTATTTTCCCATTTATATATTTTGGTGGGATTCGAGTCTTAAACCACTTATTTCTACACACAAAAATTTATTAAATGAACTAAATAACACTCACAACATCACAGAGATGATATCATTTAAAATATTCAACATTACTCTTCATTATTTTATCATATTTTATTTTTTCAATTCCTCGTTTCCAGTTTAAGAAAATGAAGATGCTTGAAAAGAATCTCCCTCTCACACAAAGACACGTTCTTCACTCTCAACACTTACACATGAGTACGTCAACGCAAACTTGTACAGATATATCAGATAGAGTATTGTGTGCATAATAAAAGTCGAGTTAGGAGCAGAAATTACAAGTACAGATATTAGAAGCAATATAACGTTAGGATACAAAACAAATTAATTTTCCCAAACGGGTTCGATGATTACAATATATTTCCCGGCCCATTACGGTCCATTGCCTTCCCTACTAATTTCGGCGTTTTAATTTCTGTTGACTTGTATACAGGGTCATGGTCAAAACTGATGCTAATTAACAAGGGTATTTTGATAATTTCATTAAAAGTTCATGGACCCATTTGATAGAAATAGATAAACTATATTCTTATTTGAGAGAATATAACTATTTCGGGATCTAAATTAATGTATTACCTTGTTAATCTGTAGAAAGCCAAAGTTGAAAAATGAGACAACTCCAGAACGAACAACTACAAGCATAGGGTTGGTATTGATCGTTGATTTAATGCTATAGAGTTGCAATTTTCATGTATATAATTTTTGAAAAGGACATTGAAATATACAGTGCCCTCAATAAGCAGATAACAGCCAAATACTTCTCATTAATTAATAAATACTAGTATTGCTAGTCACATGCGTGACAAAAGCAAGTCTAAAATTTATCTTATTTGATATCTACATTGATAAAATAGTATGATGTTCATTTGACTAAATAGTGTGGCTGTTTGTTCCAGGAAATTTAAATTGCGTCCAAATTTGGTTAAGATGGTTGAACATTTATTGATGGACCATCATTGTCTTCACATGTAGCAGTTTTTTGAATTTTTTAAAAAATAAGATTGTGATTTGTGATTAGTAAATTGGTCCTCCTCATCCATGATCATAATGAGTCAAATAAATCGACTAAGCTCCGACTTTTCATTTGACTCAATTTTTCATACTTCAAGACAGGCACAACCCAGTATTTATTTATTTATTTATTTATTAGGTTGAGGGTTTCTCAACATGAATTTTTTACTAACTATTGCTTCTATAAATACACTTGATAGGAAGAGCTAAATTTTGTGATAGTCTTTTTTTATGATATTGCGAAAAAATTATTGGATAATAAATTACATGAAACTAAGTCTTAACCGTACAATATTTTAAATGCAAACAAATAACTATAAACAAAAAAGTTAACACAACTTAGAGCAGGTTCGAGCTTTCTGGATTAAGAGATATGGCACCAGTCACGTTTAAAGTTTGTAATCAAGGATCTGAATACGAAACGGTGAAAAAGAGAGAAAAAAAATTGACTTGAAGCCTTTCAAGTTCAAGTCTAATTAATATTAGCTATTAATTAAGTAAGTAATCCTATGCACGGTTCATTACATTATGTACAAAATTAATTTCTCTTAACAATATGGATCCTACTCCTTGGATAAAATATCAAATTTGCCTCAAAAGCGCATGGCTTGTCCTCTTCAATTCTCCCAATCTTTCAAACACAAAGACTGTAACTTCTAGCCGTTCCATTCGGCTACAATTTGCCCTCGATGATTCTTGTTGACGCTACAGGTACGAGTTGCCTCAAGTCCTCGTCATCGCATGCTTCGAAAGAGTTGACACTATGACTTCTCTTCGGCAAGCTCATAGTTAATTGGCACCCCAAACGCCAATTCTTCCATGTCTTGCACATGAAAATCCCTAGCGTTGCAAAGAATTTTGATGGGAGCTTTGAAAGTTTTCATCAGCTTTGTTTGCTTTTTAGCTTTGCTTCTCATTTTTGTATCCGTATATATGTTGCTAGACAAATATCTAAGTAAATCTGGAAGATAAATTAATTGCCTTCAATGACCTTTCATATTTATACGAGTTGACTTCTACAACTAATAGGAAAACTAATATTATACCATATGCGTTTAGGAAACCCTAATCTTAATGCATTTGGGAAATCAGCTACAGTATTTATTATTAGATAAATTAATAACCTCTATTATATAACAATTTTTTGTGGGTCAAAGGGCTCAATTAATAAGATAATATTTTTTTCCTGGAATCGTTCTTATAACTCCATTAATATAATAAATTAATAATTTATTGAAATTATAAATATATTTGACTATAATATTTTTTTTATTAAAATATGAGTCTATTGTAACTTTTCTTTTTTTGAAATTTAAATCTAAAAGTTTTGAATTTGAATTCTCAAATTACAATAAGAAATTATGAAGTGTTGTTAATGATTTAAGAGTTTCCTTTTACAATGTATTTATTTTTAGGTTTACTTAATATGTATTTAGTGGATTAATTCAAATTCAATTCATTGGATTAATAAAATATAATGAACTTTCGATTGATTACAAATGTGTTCATTGAATTGTAAACACAGTCTATAAACTAACATTGTCTATTAATTAATACCTTTTTTAATTAATAGATTATAAAAATTTTATAAAAATTTTACTGTACTGCCTTTAATTTCGTACAAAACTGATATGAGAAGGTAGCTCACGCCAATAAAAAATAAACCTCATGTATGTTTAGATGGTTGTGTGCACACTCTAAACCCCACAACAACGGGGGCGTCACATAAGGACTAAAGCGAAGGGGATATATTCTTATTGAAAAAATGAAACGTGACAACTTAAAAATACATATGTAACGTTCACCGCAATAATGCTAATAATTCGCAAATTAAACTAATCCATTCATTGCATAAAACGTGCCAGGTTGTCAGCTGCCATGCACGTGTTGCCTTCATATAACATTCAATTATAGACAGCAAATAATAATCATGAAAGTAAGTCAATGAAGTTTTACATATATAACATTATTTTGCTGAAAACATGCTTGATTATGGCATGTAAAAGTTTTGGAAATATTGAAAACAATTAATACTATCTCGTGATCACTGGTCAAGCAGCCGTCCGTCCACTTATCCATGACCGTGAAGAAATCAATCTAGCTTGCACTTTAGACTCAAATTTTAACACTTTATGCCTACTATCTGTTTTTTATTCTCTAATAATATTATCCCTTTTGTTTCTGTCTAACTTATATTCTGAATTGTAATATATTTTTTTAGTTATTCTATCAAAATTTCAAACCCAAATTTTATGAATGAACGCTCTTCAAATTTGACCTTTGACATCCACCGTAAGAGATAATTAGATAAACCAACTGACCATCGTAGAAGAGCACCTGGTGGTATATATGTTGACTCGTCACCTCCTTTTTCTCAAGAGGTGACATAGAAATAAAAGAAAACAATCGAATCAAAGCTTTCCCTTCAAGACTTGTCTGTGAGGTATTTCATCAAACACTTTTATATTTCCGTCAAACACTTGGTTTCTTCAACCGTGAGAGGCAAAAATGTTGCAGCTAATTAAACAAAGAATGATTATATCCTATTATATAGCTTTCAGTTTTGAATTTAATTCCCAGGATCGGAATATGAAACAATCAATGAGAATGAATTTAATCTTATTCACTATTCATTACACAAAGTTCCTCTTAACAGCATGGCTTCTACTTCTTGGACACAACAAATTAGCCTTCACGGCATCTTCCACGAAAGCACAAGGCTCGTCCTCCTCAATTCTCCCAATCTTTCCAACACTAACACTGTAACTCCTAGCCATTCCACTCGGCTGCAATTTTCCATCCATGATTCTTGTTGATGCTGCACGCAAGAGTTGCCTTAAGTCCTCATCATTGACTGCTTTGATAGAGTTGACACTATAACTCTTCGACAAGCTCACAGACGGCGTAGCCAAATGATTCATTCCCTTCACGTAAAAATCTAGAGCCTTGCAAAGAATTTTGATGGGGGCTTTGCATATTTTCGTCAACTTGGTTTGCTTTTGAGTTTTGCCTCTCATTTTTAATCTGTAGACTATATATATATATATATATATATATATATATATGTTTGCCGACAAGAGATAGCTTTGTGGAAGAGAAACGGAACGGGCTAAGAACTGTAAGAGACTTGGATATGATAAAGATGAAGAGAGTTAAAGATATATATAGAGGTGTTGCTTGATTATTTATTATTTTTTAAGCATGTTTCTCCGAAGTATCTAGCTTTAGGTGGCTGCATTTAATATTAATTTGACTAATTATTTGCCTGTTTGCACGCACATGTGATACTGATGCCTAGATATAATACTCAGAATTTGACTAATAAGTGATTTTCATTCATTATTATCCTGCATATATATAATATTCATTGATTGACTAATAAATAGTACATATGGCTGTTTGTTCGAAGAAATTGCGATAAATAAATTGAATTGTGTATTATAAATAATTGAAATTTTATAGCATCATGATTTCTACATGTAACAACTATGAGAATATTGGAACACAAGATGATGACTTGGTCACTGGTCATCCATGATCATGGTGACGTCAACTGTCTGAGCTCAAACTTTCCATTTTGATTCCATTTCTTAACACTCCATGCCTACTATCTCTTTTTAATTTATTCTCATAAACGTTCCTTTTGTAAATGTATATATGTACTTTATTAATTTTTGGCAGAAAAATACGTTAACTTTTAGTATGATTAGAATTCTCACTTAATTTGAGTTTTGTCAAAGTAAAACAAAATATTGTGATTGCTAATTGTTAGTAGACATACAATATAAAAGTAATTATATTTGAATAATACTTGATTCTTTACCACATATGATAGTATAGAAAAAAGAGCAAAAAATAGAAGACAATATTAACTCCTTTTGCGAAACCCATTTTAAGCCTGAAACCCATTTTTTATTAAATTCACTGTTAATTTGTATTTTACAAAGAGTGCAAATTTAGATGACCAATGGGCACAGCTTGTGTCCCCACGGCATGATGACATGGCACAACTCATCAATGGACCATGTCGAGCCTAAGTATTTTGATCAATGGGTCGTGTCGATCTCAGGCATGACATGAGCCGTGCTTAGGCATGGTACAACAATAGGCATAGCACAAGCACAAGCCTACTAAAGGCCCAAAGGCCCACTCCAATATTTTTAAAGTATTTTTTTTGTTTTGTTATAGAAAAATAAAATACAAATTTAACAATTTAAAGTTCAAACTTTAAAAATTTAATTTGACATTTTATTCCGTATTCTAAATTTCTAATTTCAAATTGATAAATATATTATCTGAGTTAATTTAAATTTAACTGAATGATTTAAATCATTATTAATAACTTAATTTTTAAAGAATAAATGTAAATATTACTCAATTGAATTAAAAATAACATTATTTAAGAGATAAATAAAATTATTTGTTTAAAATGAAAAGCTACAAATCACAAACGAAATTAAATATGGTATAATTTACATCACTATAATTTCAAGCACATCCTCAATAAGTTGGTACCCACTGATAATTGAATTATCTATCATTTGCATATTATAACAACTTCATTCACTAAAAAGTTCCTAAATTTTAATCATTTATCGTCTTTGTTGTCATCATAAACTTTAATATGAGCATCATCGACATTTGTATCATTTTATCAATTTTGATGTATGGTATGAGACACTAACATTGTCATCTTATTTATTGTCTTAGTTAATTTGAATTGGATTTGTATAACTAGTTAATGTTTATATTTTTAAAACTATAAATCATCCTATCAAAACAAAACTAAAATAGAACTAAGTTTGTATTATTAATGAAAGATTTATTGTTTTTCTACATTTATTAAGGTTATGCTATGTTTTAAATTTTTATTTGTTTTATTAAAAGTAATTAATATGTTTTAATTAATAAAGTAATTAAAAGCACTATAATTTACTTTAGTCTTTATGTATTATCATTATGATTTCTTAACAATTAAATTTAATTAGCCTTGTGTATATGGATAATTAATTTACTTAGAGTTTTGAGTTCGACACTCAATAAAAACACAAAAAGAAAAAAGAAATTGATAAATTTTCAATTAAAATTGAGGTTTATTCCCAAAAAAGAAAAAGGCTGGTGGTCGCCATCAGCACAACTGGGCCTTTTCTTGCCAATAGGACCCAATTGCTATCTCTATGCAAATTAACATTTATAAGAGGAAAGAAAAATTACATTTTCCATTCATATAAGAAGGAAAAAAAGTCTAGGCTTGATACATCACCGCGATTTGTGCCCCCTTAAACGAATGTTGAAAAATCACCTAATCACTTAAATCCTTTTGCATAGTCTATATATATTATATATACTCCTGGTGGCTAGAAAATGACTTAATTTGAACCCTTTTGTTTTTGTTTGATATCTCTTTCTTTTAACAAGGGTTATACTAATTGATATGTTTCCACAGATATATATTTTATATATACTCCTAGTGCCTAGAGAATGACTTAACCTGAGTCTTTTTAGTTGGTATCTCTTTCTTTTAGTAGGGGCTATAGTTGATATGTTCCTACAAATAATTAAAACTCAATTTCAAATAGTAAAGATAGTTAAAATAATAACTATGAATAATTATCAACTCAATTTCAAATCGAAATGGTAGAAGAATGAGACATATTGTGGCACATACAATTCAAATATTTGTGACTAATATCTCTTTCTCCTCTTTATTTTTTATTTTTTACAATTAGATAGATAGATAGAATAAAGAACGAAAGTGATTGAAAAAAAAAAGGTAGCTTCAACCTCAGTGAAACTCGTGTAAGATCTTATTAAAATGATTATTCAATTAAAAGCAAATAGACAAATTAAAAAAATAAAAATTGAAATATGATTAAGGTATGAGTATCCTTCACTACAAGAGCCTTAAATGAAATACTGGATTGCAATTAGTAATACAATTAAAAATTATTATATTAATTATTATTGTCTATTTATTTATTTATTGTATTCATTGCAAAAAAATATATATATTTCATTAGTTTTTTTTTAGTGGTTAGCAGTTTTTATAAAGCCCCTGCCTGGCCTTGGTTATTAATCTTAAATTTAAATTTTTGTTTCTCCAAAAAAAACCATTTATAGATAACATTTGAAGGCCCAATCAAAACAGCCCACTAATTCTTTTCGTTTTTCTTTCTATGGTATGAAAAAACTCAAATCATACCTAACAGTTACTCTTATTTAATGTTCAATTGAAAGAAATGATAAAAAATATAAGGAAACAAAAAAAAAGGGAAAAAAATGGCATTGACAATAAAAAAAATTGATATTGACAATAAAAAAATTGACTTCCAGGCGCTGCGCCTTACGTCACAGACATATGCAGAACTAATCTTCGATTAGAGAAGTAATGAAATACTTCAAAGCAGGAACATAATTAATTAAGAAGACACAAAGAATTAGGCTTGGCTTGTCTTGCATACATTCTCTGCTTTTCCAAAATAGCTAGTTTCTATTTACATCGGGATAATATTGGTATTACACAAAATTCCTCTTGACGACAGCATGGCTTCTACTTCTTGGATACAACAAATTGGCCTTCACAGCATCTTCCACGAAAGCACAAGGCTCGTCCTCCTCAATTCTCCCAATCTTTCCAACACTAACGCTGTAACTCCTAGCCATTCCACTCGGCTGCAATTTTCCATCCATGATTCTTGTTGATGCTGCACGCAAGAGTTGCCTGAAGTCCTCATCATTGACTGCTTTGATAGAGTTGACACTATAACTCTTCGACAAGCTCACAGCCGGCGCGGCCAAATCATTCATTCCCTTCACGTAAAAATCTCGAGCCTTGCAAAGAATTTTGATGGGGGCTTTGCATATTTTCGTCAACTTGGTTTGCTTTTGAGCTTTACCTCTCATTTTTCTATCTCTAGTCTATATATGTGTTGCTCAAAGAGATTGCTTTGTGAAAGCGAAATGGAACAAGCTAAGAACTATATGAGCCTTTTTTCCTTTTTTGATAAAACGAACTATAAGAGACTTGGCTATATGATAAAGATGAAGAGGGTTTGAGATATATATATATATATATATATATATATATATAGAGAGAGAGAGAGAGAGAGAGAGAGAGAGAGAGAGGTGTTGCTTGATTCTTTATTATTTTATAAACATGTTTCTCCGAAGTATCTAGCTTTGGATGACTTCATTAAATATGAATTTGACTGATTAATTATTTGCCTGTTTGCATGTACGCGTGCTACTGTGCCTGGATATAATAATCAGAATTTGACTAATAAGTGATTTTCATTCGTTAGCATCCTACATATATATATATATATAATATTCATTGATTGACTAATAAATAGTATACATGGCTGTTTGTTCGAAGAAATTGCGATAAATAAAATGAATTGTGTATTATATGAAATAATTGAAATTTTATATCATCACGATTTCCATATGTAACAATTATGAGAATATTAGAACACAAGATGATGATTTGGTCACTGGTCATCCATGACCATGTGGAGTCAACTGTCTGAGCTCAAACTTTCCATCTTGATTCCATTTTTTAACACTCCATATATGCCTAGTATCTCTTTCTAATTTATTCTGTTAGATGATCCATTTGTAAATGTATATATATGTATCAATTAATCTTTTGCTAAAAATATGAGTCCAAAATTTTCTGTCTAGATTCTATCTATATTTGAGTTTTTCTAAAGTAAAATACAATATTGTAACTGCTAGTTATTAAATAGAAATATAATAAAAAATAATTATATTTGAATTGTGTTAAATTATTTATGCGCCCCGTAAGATAGTATAAAGAAATAGCTCAGCTTAAAATAGGAGACAATATTAACTCTTTTTGCCAAATATTATAGCAGAATAATTATCATTTTCATGCACTTTTTATAAAATGCATACCTAAGCAAAAAAGTGCAAATTAACATATCTACAAGAGAAAAAAAAATTACTTAGGAAGGTAAAAAATTCAATATTCTTGCCAGTGGTTGGAGGGTCCGGCCCGAACTTACATAAAAAGCCGACGCTTAAGATGCGCTCGGTAAATAATTTTAAATGTAAATTTTATTCTCTAAATACACAACTTCAATTCTAAATGCAGACATTTATAATTAAAAATTTAAGGCCCCATCAAGACAGCCCACTATGCTTTTTCTTTTTATCTCCCTAAAAGTAATGAAGTACCCGGCCTATGGTATGAAAAACCTCGGATCGCATTGAAGTTGAACAATTCCTCTTGAAGTCTAAGCTATATCCGATATAATTGATATTAAGAATGAAAAACATTGACTTTTAGGCGCTGCATCTTGCACCAAAGATCCAGAACTAATCTTTGATTAGAGAAATATTTGAAAGCAGGAACAGAATGAATTAAGAAAAAAACCAAAGAATTAATAATCTTGATTCTGGCATACATTCTCTACTTTTCCAAACTAGTTAGTTTTTATATACATCGGGATGATATTGGCTTTACACAAAATTTCTCTTGACAGCATGGCTTCTACTTCTTGGATACAACAAATCGGCCTTGAGAGAATCTTCGACAAAAGCACAAGGCTTGTCCTCTTCAATTATCCCAATCTTTCCAACGCTAACACTGTAACTTCTAGCCATTCCACTCAGCTGCTCTTTCCCCTCCATAATTTTTATTGGTGCTGCACGTAAGAGTTGAGTAAAGTCCTCTTCATTATCCCTTGCTCTCAACGAGTTGACACTATAACTCTTCGGCAACCTCGTAGCTGGCGCCGCACCCAATTCCTGCATGCCCTTCACGTAAAAATCTCTAGCCTTGCAAAGAATTTTAATGGGGGCTTTGAAAATTTTCGTCACCTTGGTCTGCATTTTAGCTTTGATTCTCATCAATTTTGTATCCATATATATATGTGTGTGTGTGTTGCTGAAAGAGAAATATAGATATGTGGGAGAGAAATGGAACAAGGAACCTATTAAGGACTTTGATGATGAGATGAAGCGAGTTAGAGATGTATATAAGGGGGTTGCTTGATTGATTCGATTTTAATGGTTAGCTTGATTTATTCGATTTTAATCATTCTTATTAATTTATATCTAGCCTTCAAGGGTGTGGTCGGGTTGGTCACTATTCTCGTTTTAGAGCCGTGAAAGTCCGGATTCGATTCTTGGAGTGAAAAGGAGGTTAAAAAATTATCATTGGGCTTGTCCACCCATTTTCTTTTAAAAAAAAAAAAAATTCTGATTAATTTATATCTAAACATGTTTTCCCGAAATCACTTATGATTATAGAATTGTTAAAAAAAAAAAAGTCAAAAAGTCCACTTAGAACATGATGCGTACATAAAATATGAATTCGGCAAATAAATAATATATATGCCTATCACCATGTGATTTTCATTGCATTAGCATCCGGTACATTGGATATAATAATATTTATTTGACTAATAAATAATTTGTGTCAATTTTTAATAATTAGCATATGATTCTTACATATAATATAATATTCATTTATTGACTAGTAAATAAACAATGATGCTTGTTCTAAGAAATTACGTTAATAAATTTGTTTTTAAGTTTTTTTTTTTAATTTTAAAGAGAATTTGTTTATTAAGGTGTATTATTAAAAATTGATGATGACATGATTTTCACATGATAAAAACTTTTTTTAGGGAGTTCGTGGATAGATGTGCAGAATACATCATTTGTACATTTATGTAACAAATTTTGTAACATATATATTTCGTCTTAGATTGACTATTTATAACAATAATGATAGAGAAAATTTAAATATGCGTAATTTTATTGAATAAGCTACTGGGACGGATCTATATGAGGCTTTTCTCACGTTATAACCATTGAAATGAAAAAAAGTACATTGACTTGGTTGTCATTCATGGCCAAAAGAGACCCGTCATGTAGAGAGATAAGTTGATACGGTGCTCCAATCCAATGAAACATTGCCATATGGTAACAGAGAATAAAAATTACATAAGCTACAACTTTTTTACTTTGAATTTTAAAATATGTGAACTTATATTTTAGAAAAATAACATAAATTAATAATTTATTAATTAATTGATGAATAAATAATTTAATTAATTCATATACATTTTTACTTGATATTCTTTTTATTCAATCAATGTCTATTGATAGTTTGTTCCCAATTTTATTCGGCAAAGGCTTCCTAAATCTCACGAGTATGTCCACATAGTGCCCGTACCTTCGTGGTTGGTGAACCGCAATTCAATTAATACTCTTATCCTCACAATTATTGAGCATTGATAAAAGTGAAAAGAGGAATAGTGGATCTTCAGATCATTGAGCATGGCAGCATTGCTGTTATTTATCCTCTTTGTGGCCTCCAGTGTTGTCCTGAGTTCATCACAGCAAATCATCACAACCCTGCCGGGCTTTGATGGTGATCTTCCCTTCAAACTCGAAACTGGGTATGTTTTATTTTTCCTTTCTTGACATGCGTAGCTGATTTAATTTCTCCAGTAAAAACAAAAAATAAAAACACTGTGTTAATTACCTTTAGGTATATTGGGGTGGCAGAGAACGATAATATGCAGCTGTTTTACTATTTCGTTGAATCCGAACGGAGTCCCGAAAATGACCCTCTTGTGATTTGGCTCGCCGGAGGCCCTGGTTGCTCTGGATTTTCGGCCCTTGTGTATCAACTTGGTATATATTTTTTTATCATATATATTTCTTGTTTGATATTAAAGTATAGTTGAAAAATAAAAGTTGGTAGCATATTTTATAAATATAATTTTTAAATCAACCCATCTTTGAAACCAAACCAGTAGATGTTTATCAAACTGTTTTTTTTTTATTATTAAAACTTTTAAAATATAGTTACCCGACCACAATATTAAATGGACCCTTAATTTAGTAGAGATAGAGATATGAACTCTCTTGAACTCTTTTTTGTGGCTGGAAGCCTAGATCAAATAATGATATATATATATATCCATGTATAACTTCTAATTTTTTTTCTACTTTAAATTAAAGTGATAAATAATATAAAGCCACAACTATTATACTGAGGTACAATAAATTTATATTTGAGAGGAGCTTGTAGTAAGTTTTGGTTTAGATGTATATTTTTTTTATGTTTTGGGTATGTGGTATACCTAAAGTACACTAGGTACTAAAATAAAACGATTAGTATTGTGAAATAAGGTGGCATATGTAGACAATAGGGAGAGCCCAATGGAGCATATAATAGTTAATTTAAGGAGTTAATATGGAGAGTTGATGTGAGCTCAAGGGTAACTCAGGTGATTCATAAAATACTTAACGTAATTAGGATAGATCAAATAAACTCATATATGTGACAAAAAGGGGAGTGCTGGCAAATTCTAGAAGTAGTAATTTTTTAAGTCTAATCAAATCTAAAAGGAGTAGCTTTTGACATTTAAGTATTGAAAAAAATAATTAAAAAAAATGAAGAAGAGCTGAAATGTTCGAAGGAGGATAAAAAGTAAAGCCAAAGTTTTAGCTATAAATAAAAGGGTCTCTCCCCTTCTGTTTGTGCATCCAAAATCAATTCCAAAATTTTTTGTGAGAGTGTCAAGAGTTTTGGATTCTTATTGTAGTGATTTGGGTTTTGGGTGTAATTGGGATTAGGGTGAGAAAAGCCCATAATTTAGCTACTCATATATTTTAGTTCGCTAAGTTTGAAAAGTCTAAAGAGCACGGACTAGTCACAGAGCTTGGATACGGTTTCCCGATTGGAGATCTATGGATCACAGACGGTATCTCCCAATGGTCTTTCGCCTCTGAAAGCGTCCTCCATTTTTCATTGATCTGGGGGAAAAGGAACCTTCTACCAGTTGGAAGCAAGACATCAAGTAAGTGGCTTGATAAAGATAACTAAGCTGACAAGTCGGAGTTGGCTACTGGCATAATAGGGTGGTGCCTTACCGCACCATAGGCGAATGCGTGGTAGCATTTGTGGTGGTGCTTTAGGATTCCAATGTACTGCAAACTACAGCTCGAAAGCACTAAACCTAAGGGTAGGGGTCGTTAGACCGCAGCTTGTCTGAAGGGTGGTCCACGATCAGAAGAGAACGGCTGCTTTGACTCTGGTCCTAGCCGACGTTGGAACAGATCTTTAATGACTGGCGTAAAGGGCAACCTTCCCATGGTATCTCTTAATATGCTTACCTGATGTGCTTTTTTTCATCTTATTGGTCTTACCGCACTTATTCACTTATTCTTCTGGTTAACGCGCCCCACTAATAATTGATAGTGAGAACTAGGCAAAGCGTCAAAGAATGTGTCAAGAGTGAGCCCACTATAGATACTCCTGAGAGAGACCCTAAACGAAGTCAATAAACAAGACCAACCTACGGGATGTGCTCCGAGCAGATCGATCTTTCTTTAATAATGTATTTCAACATTGAACATGTGCCAAGGAGACAGAACACAAAGACAGACGCCTTAACCAGTCTTGTAGTTTCTCTTATTCTTGATAGTATAGTTGTAATAATTTTTTACATAATAAATATTTTTCCTTTAATTGTCTTTTGACAATAACCATGATTGTTCTATGAATTTGGGATTTTCACGTAAATCTTATGTTTTGTGATTGGTTATTGTCTATTTATTTTTTCTATTAAATTGTTGCTTGAGATTGGTTATTCTCTATTTATTTATTTTCAATTAAATTATTGCTTGACAAATTTGCTCGGAGTGATCTTGTGAGAGGAAGTTTAATTTCCTAACAGTGATATTAAAGCAGACGATTTGTACTTAGGATTTATGGTACTATTCACGTATGCAGTACTATTCACATATATGATGTTGTTCATATATACAGTGTTGTTGACGTGAAGTAGCAGGAGCCAGTTCAAATAGTCCGTGGTAAAGAGTGGAGACTAATCTATTAAGCAATATGTCAGGATTGAAATTTTCAAGCCTGATGAAAATTAAAATAGAAAAATTTGATGGGAAAATCAACTTTACCAATCTGGGTTATACAAGGCATTAAAGGAGAAGCCATCCTCTGTTTCTAGTAATGACTCTAGAAAAGCTAATATAAGCGATGAAGATTGGGAAGAGTTGTATTATAAAGTTGCAAGTGCTATACGACTGTGTCTAGCAAAGAATGTTCTTGCAGATATAGGAAATATTCCTACGACGAAAGAGATTTGGGAGAGGCTAGAATAGTTATATCAAATTGGTTGTACCAGAAGGAGCGATTTCATATATTTCAAATGCCTGAAGGTAGAAAATTTTCTAATTATCTCAGTATTCTTAATAGTATTGCGATAAAACTAGAAGCCATTAGAGTTAAAATTGATTATGAGGACAAGGCGCTTAGACCGTTGTGGTCACTTTCAAAAGAAAGGAGATTGATAGGTGAAAGAATTAAAACTATATATGTCTCGGTTTGGCAGCCGTGGGGAATTGGAAGAAAGATAACGCTAAAAAAAAAAAGTCTGTTGGGGATATGGACAATGAGGCCACCTAAAAAGAAATTATCGTAGAAGAAATGGAGCAAGGTCAACAAATGACTCCAAATTAGATGTTGATAGCATTGCTAGTAGTAAGTCTCTTATCATTGTGGGAAACGATAATCCCTTGTAAAATTGGTGACGATGACATCTTCATGGTATATCGCTAGTGTTATGAAAGTGGATGTGTTATTACTAATGGGTCAACAAGTTTTGCACATAAGGCATGGTTGACATTGATATAGTAGTGTATAGTGGAATTTATGTCGATGACTGATGAACTTCTAAGAAAGCCAATATAAAAGTTGCACTATAAATTTCAGTGGGATGTTTCAACATGTGCCTATGTAAAATTCTTAAAATTGGTAATTAATTTTAAATGAGTATACTCTTTATGGTAGAGTATGATAATTCACTATGTTGAGGATTATGATTATTGACGACGCAGAAATGATAGTGTGAAGATTGATTGGTCTTCAATTAAATCTCTAAGTGGAAGGAAGAATGTTAAAAAAAATACTAGTAAATTCTAGAAGCAGTAATTTTTTTAGTCGAACCAAATCTAAAAGGAGCAGCTTTTGACATTTAGAATTGAAAAAAATAATAATAAAAAATGAAGAAGGATTGAAATGTTTAAAGGAGGATAAAATGTGAAACCAAAGTTTTAACTATAAATAGAGGGGTTCTCCCTCTCTTTTTGTGCATCCAAAATCAATTCCAAATTTCTTGTGAGAGTGGCAAGAGTTTTGGATTCTTACTATTTTGGGTGTAATTATGGTTAAGGTAAGAGAAAAATATTCTTGAGAGTGTGGTTGTAATAATTTTTTACATAGTGAATATTTTCCTCTATTTATCTTTTGACAATAGCCACGATTTTTCTCTTGAATTTAGAATTTTTCACGTAAATCTTGTGTCATGTGATTGGTTATTCTCCATTTAATTTTTTCGTTAATTTAAATTGTTGTTTGACAAATTTGCTCAAAGTGATCTCGTGAGAGGAAGCTTAATTTCCTAACAATATGAAATACAATCTCAATCTCAAATTGAAAGTATAATAAAAGAAACATAAATATATATATATATATATATATATATAAATACACACACACACACATAATATTTATGTGGTTCGAGCCTTTAGCCTACATTCATAAGAGCAAGTCATCACTAATATATAAATGAGAGATTACATGAGATTTTATATTATTTAAGATGAATAATACAAGTTAGATAACTATATAGAGATGTTTGGTGTTGATAAAGATAAAGATGATGGATAAAGATATAAAGTGTGATAATATGATAGAGAAGATGATGGTGTAGAATAGAAAATAACTTTTCAAAAATGGTAAAGTGGGTGATGATCTAAAAAATAGAGAGAAGGGAAGGGGTGGGTAGGTAAGGGGAGAGGAGAACTCTCAAATACTGGTGATTAAGACATTTGTATAGTAGAATTCAATGATAAAGAGAGATATTTATAAATGTTATGTATTAGTGTAAAGAGAATATATTTTTAAGGGTATGTGTCATATGTAAAAAAAATATATATATATTTTATACTAAATTTATTCTTTTTCTATAAATACTTAGATGTCTCCTTCTAGTGTAATAAATACTCTTAAACCATATCTTTATATTATTCTAAGTAGTATATCCATTTTATCTTTATATTTATCCATGTGCCCTTCATTTATTGGTCCAAAATTATCCTTTCAAATTTACGTCAAACAAAAATCAACGGTTGTGGCAGAAGGAATTAGTTATACTAAATGATAGAGTTGGGCTACCGGAAGAAATAATGAATTTATAAACAATAGCTGTTGATTGCAGACATTTTTAGTATAATAACACGTCAGCATTTTAATTTTTTTTTTATTTAATAGAAGATAACAATAAGTGAGTTAGTTGAAAACATTTATTATAAGTCTTACATTAAGGTTAAAATACAAAAATTAAGTATTTTAAGCAAGTTGACATTTTAAATGAGATATTAGTGGGACATTACGAGCATTATTGGGATTCTAATGGATTTTAAAATACTAAAATATTTAATTTCGTGAAACATGAGCAGTTTCGTCATTATCCTTTTTTTAATATATCTTGACGGCATGTCATTTGTAGGTCCATTGTCATTTGACTTTAAAAATTCTAGAGAAAATTCCCCAACGTTGTTGTTGAATCCATACTCGTGGACAAAGGTGAGACATTAAGTAGAAAATTCTTTTACAAACTTTGTGTTTTAATAATAATAATTAAAAATTTGGAATTGCATTAGAGATCTCAATGGGAGTTGCATTTAAAAATCATTTTTCAGGTTGCCAATATCATATTCCTAGATGCACCAGCAGGCACCGGATTCTCATACGCTAATAATTGGCAAGGATTCGTCATGAATGATACACTTTCAGCAGCACAAACGTATTGTTTTCTAAGAAAGGTGAGTAAAAATTTGATAACCACCAGATTTCACTATTAAAGTAAATTTTTACATGGTATATTTTGGTTCAAATGGGGTCAAAAAGGGAAAAGCAAAATTTATAAACCGAGAGGGTCAGAGGTGAAAATAACTAAAAAGGGATAAATTTCTGTTGAAAACCTTATATTCGTTTTGTAATTTTTGACTTGGGAGGTCCACAACATCCCCGTCTATGTAATGATTACACTTGAAATCGAGGTGGTGTGCGTTTTTTACTGCATAATAAAATCACTAACAATTAACTCATTATAAGTTGATGATAACTCGTAAGAAAATATTAGCTTCACACTAGAAGTTAATACTATATGTTTTAGCTGTATTATTTTAAAAATTAAGTGGAAGTCCAAGTAGGTAGCAAACATATATAGCTTAAATCGTGCATCAATTGAGTCTATTGGTTTTCCAAATTAATGCATTATGCAAACTAACTAATCTTTTTAATTTGTATATGAATGATCGATTAGTGGCTTATAGCTCATCCCAGCTTCCTCGCGAATCCGCTCTATATCTTTGGCGATTCCTATTCTGGCAAAGTTGTTCCAATCGTTGTTCAAGAAATTTCTGACGGTAATTTGCCTTTTTTTTTTTCTTGCTCCTGGGAATTAATTACTCTCCATGTTGTGAAATAGAATCAAATATTTGTCAAATTTACTTACAGAATATAATGGCCTTGATTAATACCATATTTATCACAATTATCATTATTTAATTGCCGATATTTTGTTGCAGGTATTGATATCGGAGATGAGCCAAGAATGAACCTCAAAGTGGGTCACCCAGTATCGGATATCACATAAATTTTGATTGAATTCATTTTCAGTTTTGTAGATAACTATTGAATCTTAATAATTTTGATAATGGACACAGGGATACTCGCTTGGCAACCCAATAACAGACGTAGCTTTAGACTCCAATTATAGGCCACAATTCGCATACCTGAAGGGACTCATCACCCACGAAATCTACGAGGTGGTTTCTTTAATCGTATATATTTTTCAAATTAATGTTTTATATATAGTCTTTTCTCACGCTAACTCTTTAATTTATTTATTTTTTGGTGCAGCCACTTTATTAAGTCATGTAGTTTAATAAAATATTATTAATTTATAAATTAATTAGGTTTTATAAAACAAAATTAAACAATTTATTATATATTAAATTTATCAAATTATTAATTTGTCACGTTGATCCTAAGTTGGGACTAATAAAAACTATTCTTTAATCAAGGTTATCAATTTATTGAATATTAATTTAACTAGGGTATATTATATATATAAAGCGTAGATGTAGCTAGTTGCTAGTAACCAATTAGAAGGAGAAGCCATGATAGGACCTAGGGTTGGTAGAATCCCTTAAATTCCGATTGGGATCAAATTTTATCCTAATTTATTATTTAAATTGAGATTTGGAACTCAAATTTTTAATAAATCACTATTTAAGACGAGATTTGGGACTTTTGAAAATTCTTATATGAATTCTTAAATGTCTCAAAATCTAAGTTTTTAGAAGTGTACGTTAAATTAGTTTGATGAATCCCATATATATGACATGTCGGTCATATTATATGACAAATCATTTTAATAAATAAAAAATATATGATATGTCGGTCATAATCAGTATGACATTTTATTTATAATAGAATCTGTAGTGTGTGACATAAAACTCATGTCATTTGGAATAATTAGAGGGTCTCAATTAAGATAAGATTGGCACATATTTTTGTTCCAATTTACTGCTTTAGATGAGATATGAGTATATTATATGTCCGATTATCAGTCAGGATAGGATCAAGATTAGCAAATCCTGAACCGTCCCATCCCTTTGGCAACCCTAATAGGACCTATAAAACCTACCATTTTTTTTTCTTATAAGCTATATTTATAATTTGAACCTAAAATATTGAGGATTTAAAAATTTGGCTCCTTAACTTTACCATATATTATAGTTCTTTTTTTTTTTTTTAAGTTATTCGTCGATAACTAGTTGACATCCACGTGTTATAAAATTGACACTAAAATTAAAAGTGTATAAATATAATGGATGATGTATGAATGTCAATTGCTATGCATATTAATTGTTTAAACTGCGTGAGATGCTTCATTTAATTTCTGTTTACAGTCAGCCAAAAGAAATTGCAAGGGCGAGTACACGAATGTAGATCCAAGCAATGGCTTATGTAAAGCTGATCTTCAAAATATAACAGCGGTACATAGAACAACACTCGTTGTCATATATTATAGTTCTTTTTTTCTTCTAAGTTATAAGTTATTCGTCGATAACTAATTGACATCCACAGTTTTATAAAATTCAGACACTAAAATTAAAACTGTATAAATATAATGGATGATGTATGAATGTCAATTGCTATGCATATTAATTGTTTAAACTGCGTGAGATGCTTCATTTAATTTCTGTTTACAGTCAGCCAAAAGAAATTGCAAGGGCGAGTACACGAATGTAGATCCAAGCACTGGCTTATGTAAAGCTGATCTTCAAAATATAACAGCGGTACATAGAACAACACTCGTTGTCATTTTGTTCAATTAGCTAGTATTATTAGTACAGCTAGCAAAATTAACTCACCTAATTGAATTTGTAGTGCATTGGAAAATTATGTTTCCAGAACATATATGAACCTCTATGTAGTTTAGACATACTCACAAGATCACTGCAATGCATATGGGATCGCGCCATCGTCGAAGAAGATTCTTTTGATTTTCTCTATTCGCCAGTTCAATCAGCTTCAAGACCTTGGTGTCGGGTAAAATTCTGTACACCCACAATAACTGCACTTTTTTTTTTTTTGAAAGAATAGCTGAAAGCCTGAAACCCATCAATGTATATAAAATCAAAAAATCAATCAATCAATCAACTTTGAAAGGTAATGGCTGTTTTAGTTCTAGCTAGGGTCTGAGTTAATTACCCTATCAGACCTTGAATTTTATAAATTATTTGGCTTCAGTAAAATCTACTTAATTATAGTTTATTTTTCGTATTTTGCATGTCAAATTTGTTTGAATTTTAAGTTATGCACAAAAAAAATTATTTACCCTTGAAAGTTAAATCTAAGTATCTGACAGCTGTGGAAGTAACACTAGAGTCTGAATAATTAACCAAAACTGAAAACTCAATGGAATATGTATAGAGTAGAATTTACCCAAGTTTAAACGCAAGCATATATAAGCAGCATGCACATCTGTTTCTAAGGTTTCTTTACTTTTATTATTATTGTTGTTATTATTGCATATTTGTTATGTACTCAACAATTACAATATGAGCTATTGATGTTTCACTGTCATAGAAAGATAACTATTTCTATTCGTACAATTGGGCAAACAACAAAAGTGTGCAAAAGGCTCTTGGAATTCAGGAGGTATGCTATGGTTAGTCTAGAGAATAGTCGCAACCCAAATTGTTAATTATTAATTTTACTAATACATTCCCATACGAGCAGGGGACTGTAGAATATTGGACGAGATGCAATAAAAGTTTATCTTACACATATGATGTCTCAAGAACTGTTGATTATCACCGAAATCTCACCAAGAAAGGCTATCAAGTTTTGGTTTACAGGTAATAATATACAGAAAAACTATTAGGTGCACTTGTTCCCATATTTTAGAATGCCAAAATCTAAATTTTTATACAAAGAATTGCTTATTGAAGGATAAAGTTCTTCAATGATCCAGAATATTTAATTAATGAAATGATACTTTGAGATATAAGTCATGATACAACCATAAATTTTAATATGAATTTATTTTATACAAATTGATTTAGCATTAACTCATTGATTGGCCCTCAAGGCCGTAGTCGGGTTTGTTGCCATAGTCGGTTCTAGATTCGTAGCGATCCGGGTTCGAGTCTTAGGGGTGGGAAGGGTAAAACTCTTTGAACTGCCACCCCTCTCCTTTTAAAAAAAAAAAAAAAAAACTCATTGATTGAATGAAAATATAAAATAATAAAAGTAAATCATATAGACTAAGAAATATTTAATCTAACTAATTTAATCATGTCATATTAGTTTGTACAAAATAAATTTGTATAATAGTTTATAACTATATTATTATTGTTAAAATATACATGACTACTTTTTTATATATAAGATTTCTTCTTATTCTTAAGATCTGTCTGATATAACTTATTGAGTAGAACTTTTAGAATTAGAGTTTTAGAAATAACATTTTTACAAGTAGAACTTTTAATAAAAAGTTATTGGGTATTTAGTTATTAATTATAAAAAAATTTTGATTTCATAATATTAAAAATACTTTTGTGGAGTCAAATGACCAAAAAAGATAACTCAGAGAACTTACTTTTAAATCATAAATTTAAACAAATCATGATACTTCTCATATAATATCCTCACTTTGCACAAAAACTTAAGATAAACTTCAATTAATATCTTTATAAAAGCATTTAAGGTAGCATCATCCCATTCCGCTTTTGATTATTTATTTATTTATTAAATATAGTGGTTTTCATTATAGACAAAAGATTTTTAATATTATTACAAAAAATAATAAAAAAGTATTGTTATAATAAAAAAATATGAATATAAAATAAATAAGATGAACATCCAGCATATGATCATATTAATCAACCACAAATATAATAGAATGAATATCCGACGACAAACAAAATAAACAAATAAAATGAATAATTCATATAATACATATACTGATTTACGTGGACCACATGACCAAGTGAATACATTAAACAATAGTAAAATAAATTAATAAAGTGAAAAAGTATTTTTTTTTTTTTTTTACACCAAGTGAAAAAGTGGTTGAAACGTGTTTGTAAAGTGAAGAGAATAAACAATTCATTTTGTGAAAGAAAGCATGAGAGACAAAAATGGCTGTAAAGAAAGCATAAGAAAAATTGTACCTGCTGTCGCTTGACCAAAAATGGCAGTAAGCGGAGAAATCTTTGTTGCGTGGAGTACTGTATACACACCAGGGCTTTTTGGAATTAGTGATATTTTGTTAGGGTATTTTCGGGGTTTTATATATTTTCAAAAGGTTAAAAAAACTCTACTTAGAGAAGCCCAAATTTTGAACTTCTCCAAGTAGGCGCAAAATGACCTTTTCAAATCTCGAAAGCTCTACTATAAATGCAATCAAATAACTCAATATTTTTTCAAAAATGCTTTTGGGTTTATAAACACTCTTTCGGCTAGTAGAGAAGCCCAACCAAATATGCACTTAAAACAGCACACACAAAAGCTCTACTTAAATAAGCCCACATTTTGAGATTCTCTAATAGAACTAAAATAGATTTTTTTTTTCTTTAAACCTAAACGTTCTACTAAAAATACAACGAAACAACTTAATATTAATTTTTTCAAATAACTTTTGGGTTTAAAAAGTTCTTTTAGCTAATAGAGAAGCCCAACCAAACTTACACTTAAGGTTTGTTTATTTTTTTATCTGAAATCTTAATTTGACTTAATTTAATATGTTTTGATATCTTAGTTTTATTTATTTTTGCATCTGAAGTCTTATTGTAAGAAATTTTTATCTAAATGAAAAATATTATTTTTATCTGAATAAAAAATTATTATTTTTTCTCACAAATAATCTCATTAAATATATTTATTTTCTACGTAACTATTAGATGTTATATTAAAATTTTACTTGATCTTAAATTGTATTTGTATTAAATACTTAACACACATTGAATTTGAATTTTAAACAAATTCTTTTATTATTAAATAACAAAATTTTCAAGGTCAAATTGTAAAAAAATAATGTTATTAAAATTATTTTTCATAAATTATATATCAAATGCTTACCTTATAAATATTTATAACATATAAAAACTATTGTACTAGAAAATATTATAAATATATACTTATTCAAACTTAAAATATATATAATATTTTCAAGATCAAAAGTGTAAAAATATTAGAATTAAGATATTTTGAGTTTATAAAAACAAACAACTTACCAATTATATTCAGGCGTCAAAGAATAAAAAATAAATATATTTTTTAGACATATGCATTCAGACCCATTCAAATTTCAGATAAAAAAATAAACACTACTGTAGTATTTTCCTGCAAATATAATTTAAGCATGTAGCTAAAAGGGTACTCTAATACTCCTATCAGCTCGTTTTTTTATGAATTTTTAGTAAATCGAATTTAGTTTTCTCTTCTTCTAAAAGTCCCTTCTCTATCACTTTGACAATTATTTGAGTCTCAATATCATGTGTTACTTATTTATTAAATAATAAATTTCATAACTTGTAACATTACTTAACTATAATGAATGTCATAAGAGTTAAAATTTAAATTAGGACTTAAATGTTAAAATGCCTAACATTATTCTTAAAAATTTATCAGAGACTTGCTATGACGGACTAAATTTATAGCTATGTCATTGTCTACACAAAGGACTAATTTTCTTTCCTGAATACAACGGAGATGTCGACATGGTGGTTCCATATATGGCTACTGAAGCATGGATAAAGTCATTAAATCTGACGATTGAAACTGGCTGGCAGCCGTGGTTGGTGGAAAGCCAAGTTGCAGGGTTGGTTTATTTTCATCTCAACTTGTTTATCATATTAACTTAACATTAAATCTCACAGTTGTTTTGGTTTATACTATGGTTTCTGTAGATAGTGGTACCGGTACAAGGGAAAGAACTACTATCATTTGACATTTGCCACGGTAAAGGCAAGAATAAACCATTTTTCCTGAAAATGATCTATCGTGATTAATTAGCTGATTAAGCAGCTATATAATATAATTAATGATCACTGACTGTGCAATTAGTTATGGGTTGTGCAAGGAGCAGGTCACACAGGTCCAGAGTACAAGCCTAAGGAATGTCTTGCAATGATTGACAGGTGGTTCGCATACTATCCTCTCTAGAGCCATGTTCATATAATTAATAAGTTTTCGAGATAGAAAAATAAATGTGGAAATTAAGTGGCTGATGAAGTTGTAGACGTCGATAACATTATTATCCTATTTAGCACATTAGCGATTAGCCTCAAATCGAGATTGGGAAGAAATAATAATACTTAGTCTCATTCTCATATTATCTTATGAATAAAGTAACACAAACAAAGTCTTCTAGTGCTAACGAAGGTTTATGACAAAGGCTTCCTTGTTATCACTTCCAATTTTTTGCTGTGAGTGCCATGCAACTTTTGCCTATTCTCAACAAACTCTTGACATAACCGCAAGACGATACAAATTAATGAAGGCTCCAAAGCCAATGTTCGGATAGAAGGAAATGCTTATATAGTTGCACATATATATTTATAGACATCTTGAAGTACGAAAATTTTTTTCCGAAGTTTCTTTAGATTTCCTTTATTATTATTTTGAATCATTTGAATTCTCATTGGTTTTGTTGGGAAATTCACCAAAAGTTTTTTTATACATAAACCTTGACGGAAGGATGAGAATTTATTAACAAAAAAAAAAATTACACCTGCAAAATCAAAAAGAATAATTAAATACACATGCAAAAAAATAAATAGCCAACCAATCCGTAATGTTATTAATGTGTTTAGAGACAAAAATATAATGTCTTCACCATTATCCCCTTATAAGACAAAAAATGTTAACCAACTAATAAAGTTGGGCTGTCACATATTAAAAACAAAGATCAACCATTGATTTTGAGAGGATGTGAGATTCAATCTACACTAACCAAAGCATTTGTAATTGTTAATTATGATTAGGTGTATGACTGTGCATTGAAACCTTTGCCTAATCAGATACCTTGTAACCTTTTCTTTTTTTTTTTTGGTATGATGAAAGAATTTATAAATACATTTATGAATGCATAAAGTTGTAAGGTTCTTTCAATGTTATGCACGGCACGGCATCGTTGGTGGCTTGGTGCCAAGGATGCTATCCCAGAGCGACATATAATATTGTTTTTCTTTAAAAATCTTTTAGCATTAAACGCCGTTTGTGGGGATCGAACCCATGACCACGTGGTTAAAAGCCACGCGCTCTACCACTGAGCTAAGATGGCAATATGTTTCTTTGAACTAGTAATGTTTAATTCAAAAAAATTGTAAATTAGCCGGTTCGCCTATCGACCACGTACAATTTCGATAAGTATACAAAGAGTGAAGTTATTGTAACGTTTATTATCCTTATAAAACCTACTTTAAATAAAATTATAGTCAATGACAAACTGAAATAAATAAATAAATAAATATATATATATATATATATATATATATATATATTTCAAATAAATTACTTACACTCATAATCAATTTTTTTTTTTAATATTATATATGTTGCTTCTTATTTAACTAAAATAAATTATACAAATTTGGAATGATTTCTTCTTCTTATCAAATTTCTTAATGATTAGATATTGTACTTAATATTTCTTTCTAATTATAAAAATATAATTAAAAAGGTGTTTCATTAGGAGATTAGAGGGGTGCCAATAATCTAACTAGTATATATAAAACTAATAAAAAAAGGCAGAGTTTTTACACTTATACAGAGATTTTAACCAATGTTACAAGTGGTGTTTAACCACAAATTTTGGTCATTTTATTAATTATTATTAGGGTAATTTAACATCAGCCCCAGTTGTTTTGACAATGTGTATGTGCACTTATATTTTCGATCATGTGCACAATGTACAATTAGCTCAATGTAACTCCTCAGATCGTTTCTCTTCTTTCCAACCGGAACTCCATAAGAATTGTATACAAACTCAGTCTCCTCATTAATTCATTTCTGCAAGTCTTTCTTTTTTGTAAGGTTTCGTCTTAGTCTTCCTTCAAGATCTGGATCATATTCCCTTTCATCATTTTCTGCCATGTCTCCAATTAATCTATAAATGCATAAAATAGATAAGTGCATTAGATATCAGTATAATTAATAAAATAATAATTAATATATTAGTTTCTTACTTATGGGAAATAGTGCGAACAATTTACCATAAATGTGTTATTCATTTTCTGCCTCGATATTTACATGAAAACATCACCATCTGATATTACACATGTTCTTTATCACCCACATCTAACTTATACTCTGGAAGATTGTTGGATAATGACGCATCCATGTCATCATACTTAACCCCATTTAAATAATTACATTTTTCACTCACTGAACAAACAATTGATTTATTATTATCTAGCTGGTATTTCACATAAAACACTTGCTTTGCATGATCAGCTAGAATAAAACTATCAGATTTATAACATATTCGATCTAAATTAATTACAATGGATCCTAACTTATCATTGTTAACCCCCCTATCATCCACCCAATCACACTTCAAAAGAATTTTCTTAACCCCCAAATAATCAAGCTGCCAAATTTCATCAATAACCCCATAAAAAAGTATATCCCCAGAATGGGGATTTTTATCTTTTGAGCTCGAAATCTGTAAAGCTTTGGCAACAATACGAACACCACTGTTTTGTGTTACACGGTTTCTATCTCAAGCTCTCGTAGCAAACTTAAAACCATTAATACAATACCCTTCATATGTCACCACACTTGAGCGTGGTTTGTTTGCCAGCCACCATACTATTACCTCAACCGCTACATTATTTTCTTTATTAGCTCTTACCTATAATTTCAAAAAATAAAACGACATTAATTAGTTAAATGGAAAAGTTTGTTTACTTTTACTTGGAAACTTTTTTTAGACCTAATGAAGCTAATCTAATATTTTGTTTCAACCAATCAGCAAATGTACGATAGGTGCTCGGTTAGCAACCATAAAGGCTTTTTTAATTGACGAGGGTGCTTTGATTGCAATAAGGCCAAATGCTCCCTAAAATTATACACACAGAATTAACAAAATTATACCTTTTTAATTACTAAGATTACAAAAAAAGTTAACAAAAACTAAGAAAAGTTTGTGTTTACATACTCTATGTATGGTTGAATCTCAGGGGTGGTCACTAAAACACATCGGTGCGCTTGTGCCAATGTAGGAGCATCAATCACATTAATATTTACACCTCCAAGTGGCCTTTCAACTGTAAAATCAATTAGACAGCCAGTAGGCAGCCCAATTGATTCACAACTTGAAAGGTATTCAGTATAGAATTCAAGTGCTTCCTCAGTAATATAGCACTCGGAAATGCAACCTTCAGGACAATTTCGGTTGCGAACATAACCCTTTATAGGTTTCATTTCTCTCTCAAATGGATACATCCATTGAAGGTAAACCGGACCACATAACCTAACTTCTTTTATTAGATGGACTGTTAAATGGACCGTTAAATGGACCATTATATCGAAGAAAGTAGGTAGGAAGTATTATTCTAAATTGTATAAAGTGATTTTAAGTTCCTTTTGCAATTGGTTTAGAGAATCAGGCTCTACTACCTTAAAGCACAATGAATTAAAAAAGAGACACAACTTGATTATGATAGTTCTAATATTTTGAGGCAAACAATTTTAGATTGCCAATGGTAGTAGTTGTTGCATCAAGGTATAACAATCGTGAGACTTAAGCCCGTGAAGACTACAATCATCCATTGAAACAAGATTTCTAAAATTAGAACAGTAAAGCTTAGGAACTTTGACATCTTGCAAGGTTTTACAGAACATTTATTTTTCTTTCTTACTTAAAGTGTATGGGCTGGGGGTATGACTTTGTTTTGCTGATCAGGAGCTAATGCAATAAAAGCTTTGTTCATTGATTCTCTAAGGTTTGGATATTTTCTAGCATTAATTCCATCTTTTATTTTCCACGGTTAATGAAGTAATGAGCCATAAATGCTCTCACATACATTTTTTTCAATGTCATCACATCTAATTGACGACGAACTAACAAGTGTTTCCAATATTCTAAGTCAAAGAAAATTGGTTTCTTTTTGTACAACAATTGAGTTACATCCCCATTACCCTCACCCTCGCCCTTGCCCTCGCCTTTACCCTCACCTTCAACCTTACCTTATCCTTACCGTCACCATTATCCTCGCTCTTGCCCTCGCCCTTGCCCTCACCCTCACTCTCACCCTTTCCTTCACCATGTTTTAGCTTTTTTTGGATCTTTTTCCAAAACTTGGTGTGAATGTCAGCCACTAAATTTAAGATCTTAACTTCAAACAAAGATTTAGGAGGGTTTTCAAGAAACTGTCTATGGCACATATATGACATTTTTTGACTATACAGTAGCCAACATGCACATGTTTTTATCCCATAAATTGGACAACTATAGTATCCCTTAATAGTACACCTAGACAGGTTCCCATATGCCGGAAAATCACTAATTGTCCACATCAATACAGCCCGTAAATTGAAAGTTTGTTTCCTATATGCATAAAAAATATCGACACCTACATTCCATAAGATTTTCAAGTACTCAATTAAAGGTGCTAGGTACACATCTATATCATTTCCAGGCTGTTTAGGGCCAGATATCAGTAGAGATAACATCATAAACTTCATCTTCATACATAAACATGGAGGAAGATTATATGTTATTAATGTAACAGGCCAACAACTGTAAGTCATGCTAAGTGTGCTATATTAATCCCATTAGATGATGAAGCTAACCAAAGATTTCTTGGCTCTTGGGGAAAATCAGGCCATTTCTTATTAATTAGTTGCTAGCGAGCGTAGTCTCACGGTGGCGTAAGCTTGCCATCTTTAATTCTTTTATTTTCATGCCATGTTAAGTTCTCAACAGTTTGTGGTGATTGAAACATTCTTATAAATCTAGGAATTATACGAAAATACCATAACACTTTTTTTAGCACCCCATTCCTAATTTTTTTGGATCCATATTTTTTTATTTGCCACCTAGATTCTCCACAGCTTGAGCATTCACTAAGATTTTGGAACTCATTCCTATAAAGAATGCAATCATATGGGCATGCATGTATTTTCTCATAATCTAAGCCTAATAGCTTCATTTTGTTTTGGCCTTATACATAGACTTAGGCATACTATTATCATTTGGCAATATCTCATTGAACACTTCCAATAAGGCTAAAAACCCACTATCAGACCAGTCGTAAAGTCCTTTTATATTATACAGTTTCATTAAACCTAATAACTTTGAATGCTTTGAACCCGGATATAAGGGTTTTTCAGCATCTTCAAGCATATATTTAAAAGAACTAGGATGTTTATCACAATGCTCAAAAGTGTCATGAACCATGTCACCTAAATTACTGTAATCTGGACATTTAAAACGCTGACTTTGTGGCTGGTCTTGGCACTTTGCAGAGGTAGGTTTTGGGTCCTCTTTACCATGCCAATTCCAAATTAAATATTCTTTTAGAAAACCTTTTTTAAACAGATGTAACCTCACTTGTTCAGGAGTCAAAAACTCCTTATTGTAACAAGAGGTACAAGGACATCTAATCGACATTTTATTTTCTGAATTAATAATGGCAAATTCCAAGAAATCATCAACCCCATCATAATACTTATCCAACAATCTATCACAGAACATCCAAGTTTTGTCCATAATATGTATTTTTACCTGTTAATTTATTACAAGTTGTTAGCTTAATAAGTTTAATTAAATTGATACAATAAATAACATAATCTTTTATCAGAAAATAAAATTTAAAATGTAATTACATTTTAAATTAAGACATGCATATATAACATAATCGATGATTAGAATATTCATCGAATAATCCATATTTCTCAAAATTAATACACTACACTCAATAAATTTTTGATAAAATAAATTAATTTTCAAGCTATCACTCATTTGCTCATCATCCAAAATAAATTCTTGAAAGTCTTCAAATTCTTAAAATAAATATGTAAAACTCAAACAAAAACAAAACAAGAATGTAAAACTCAAATAAATCGTAAACCACAGAAATCAATAATCAAGTTAAAATTAAAGTTAAATCAATTCAATAAAAAAGAAGAAAAGAAAATATTAACCTTTAAGAGAATAGTCCCGCATATAATGAAAAAAGTTTTATGCCTTTAGTACTTTATTTTACCATTTCAAGCCACAGTCGATTCAAATATTTTTTTCCTGAAAATTATTACAAGTTAGCAAATTTATCGTTAATAAGATTTTCATAGGAAGCACTAATAATTTGAATTTGAAATTTTCTTTAATTCAATACTATTTGAATGCTATGAAACGTTCAAAATATAATGAGACATGTTCGTGCAGCATATATAAAATTTCCAAGTCATTGGATAGCTATTAAAAATTAGACAAGCATGAACTTAGGTAATTTCTATCATAGTCATTCTCTATTAAAAATATTCCAACAAAAAAAAAAAACATAATTTGCCATAACTTTCTGAACAATGCTAGGCTTACACAAACAAAATAAACCATGAAAGCTTCAACAAAATACAAGGACTACATACATACAACAAACATTGAACTGGAATTCACTCACATACTAACTAATGGAATTTTAAGTGTTACATGCATACAATGTGTGTGGTTAGTGTATGTGGGTGTGAAGTGAACAAAAGAATTAAGAATCTAGTTTTAATTTAGCTGGCTGAGGTTTAATTGCATGTGGTTAGTGCCAATGCTTTCTTTTATTAATGGAATAAATTATAATTTTTTAAAAAATTCTTAATGCAAGTTATAAAGATCAGAGATATTTTGCTAAGAGGCTTTGAAGACAATACGTAGTGCATTTTTTACGATCACTAGAAACTATTGAAGTATAACACTCGAATACTTATTATTTGTAAATTTTTGTCTACTTAAACATTTATTACACGATTACTAGATATTTAAACATTTTGATACTTTAAATCAATGGATGAGGTACAATTTAGTTTCCAGCAATAAAATGACTACAACAATGAATTAAATGAATGAATTGCATGAGTATTGGGAATTAGTAATAATAATAAAAAAACACATTTTTTCTCCCAAACCTTTAAGGAATGCTACAATAGCAAGTTATAAATGATTTCGTAACATTTCTTTAAAGTTACACATTTTGTTAGGGAACTTTATACAATTTGGTAGCATTTTCTAAGTAGTATCACTTTTTGCAGCGATAACATTAACATAAAGCAACAATAGCTAATTGCATTGCAGTTATTTAATGCTGTGTTTTATAATTTGTAGCATTCAATAAATGCTACCTATGTGAAAATATTTTAGTAGCACCGGCTAACTTAGCATTCGTTAAAATGCTACAATTCACTTTTGGTAGCAGTTTTCAGATGCTATCATACATTGTTTTTGTTGTAGTGAGCCCTAGTTATAGTATCACATTGGCTACATTATCAACTATCCATTAATATTATATATAACAATAACAAATTAAAGAAGACACCTTAAAGAAAGGAAAATAATTAAAGTCTACGTGTATGCATAATTAGTAAGCATGAGTAAAATAGATAGTAGCTACTAGAATCGAAAGAACAAATAAAGTAAATCGGCCCGTACTCCTCATTAATTAAATAACTAAAGCTAGCTAAATGCCTTGCATTTTGAAACGGTAATGTAAGAACAAGACAGCTAATTAAACTTTCCCACGTTAAACTTTTTAAAAGAAACTCATAATCAATAAAATATGGCTCATTTTTAAACCATAGATTTGCTTGCCTTTAACCATGTGATAGCAAAGAAGCCACATACTTAAAAACTCTCAATAAAATCATCAATATAATCATTCTTTTTTCAACTTTTTTTATGGGAATATCACCCATATCATTATCTTAAAGTTAGACACCCATGAGAAATTGATTTAGTCAATTATATATCTCTTCCAATAAATTACTATTTAAAGAATTCTTATAAAGATACTTTACAAATTGTTTTAGTCAAACAAGCTAGGTAGCTAACATTCGCCTAATTTTAAATAACAATGACAGTAAATCAGATTAGATCTTTTAAACTAACCTTAGCTATAACAGAAACATCTAGATTAAAACTCACTTTTAGCAACTTAGAAAATTAAAATGATAAAGACCTAGAAAATTAAAATTAAAAAGTATTAATCATAAGATAAAATAAAAAACCCATTAATTAAAATGTGAAAAAAATTAAGCCATTACCGATGATCTCCTTTTAATTCTTTCTCTAGACTTTGCTTGTTATGGAGAGCAAGATTACTTGAATACGCAAGAGATAATGTCACTTCACCTCTTATCAATGGCTTTTGGTTACTTGGCCAGTAGAGACACTAGAGATTTAGTTGGAGAAAAGCCTATTCTGTAACAAGCTATTAGGGTTTTGATTCATTTTTTAGTTTAGGTAAAAATAGAAAAAAGAAACATAGTGTAAGATTTTCATTATCTATTTGAGTTAATTGAATTCAATTTGTAAATAGACAACAAAAAACAGAAGAGATTGACAAAAGAAAACGAAAGAGAAAGGGAAAGGTAAGATAATGATAGAAAGTTAGAGTTTAGGTTTGATAGTGAGATCTGAGATGGGTGTGATCGATAAAGAGATAATTTAGATTTTTTTTCTTTTTTTATTATATTTTTGTTTTTTAAATCCTTAAAAAATTATTTGTATCTTAATTTAACAAGACTTGATGGTTTGTGCTTTAAACATTAAGTTTTTAAACTTTAAAAGTATTGGGTTCGAGTTGGAACTAAAACAAGTTTTCATTAATTTTCTTTTATTTTTGATTTTTTAATATCAATGATTGTTCATATTTAATTTATTGACACACTAGTATCCATAACCTCTGATACCTACTTGTTAAAAGTGTGAAATTGTGCATTTGTACACAATTACTGACACATTTTGCAAAATGTCAATAAACTAAGTGTCAGTAAATGTCATTTTTGTAGTAGTGATTATTATTTTATTTTATTTTCAATAAAAAATAATAGTTATATCAATGATCATCATAACCCCCATAATCATAATTGACATACTAATGAGTACAATAATAAACATAATAATGATCACAATAATGATAAATAATAATAACTGTCATAATAATAATCATAATAGTTATAATTTATTATATATATTTGGTCGAGATAATTAGAATTTTCCACTGGTCGAAGAGCTCTGCTCAAAGTTACTAGGCAATTACTTGGTCAAGATAATTTGCTTAAGATGATCTTCTCACTTGGTTGAGATAATCTGCTCCAGATGATCTGTTCACTTGGTCAAGATAATCTGTTCACTTAGTCAAGATAATCTGCTAATGGTTACTAAATAACTACCTAATTGAGGTGCTTTGCTTGAGCTCACCAGATAAACTATCTGGTCATAGTAATCTACTCGATGTTACTTGAGGAATAAATCATAGTGACCTCAAGTAGACTACTATAACTAGATGATTATCTGGCGAGCTCAAGCAAAGCACCTCAATTAGGTAGTTATTTGATAACCATGAGCATATTATCTTGACCATGTGAGCAGATCATTTGGAGCAGATTATCTCAACTAAGTGAGCATATTATCTTGAACAGATTATCTTGACCAAGTGATTGCCTGGTAACATTGAACAAAATACTTCAACTAAAGAAAAATTATAATTATTATGATTATTATTATTAAAACTATTATTATTTATCATTGTTGTGATAATTATTATGTTTATTATTGTGCTCATTAGGATGTCAATTATGATTATGGGGATTATAATGATAATGATTATTATTATTTATTATTTGGATGGTTATAATTATTTGGAGAATCACTTGGATCTTATATTCTTTTTCTCTAACAAAGAAATTATTTTCTTGGACATTCTACTGAAAAACTTTGAGCTGGAAGACAATTTGAATTAAGTCACATGAGAGGTGGCACAAGTTTTTCCCATACCCGATTACTGACTTGAGCGTCGAAGGGTTTTCGACAAAAAAATCCAACGACCCTTGACGTCTTTTGTGATTTCGAGTGATCGAAAATAATCTGCTAGCAGTTGCAAGCATCCTTGGCGATTAGCAAGCTGCTTTGCAAAAAAATAAATTTAATGACGGTACTAAAATATGATCCACTCAAGATAACAGCGACCAGATTTTCGGCATCAATAAGCTATATATTAGTATTTTTTTACCCTATTAAATATTATTAAACTCATACACATCTCACAACAAATATTTTTTCTTGTTGTACGTTTTCAAGTAATTTTATAATTAATATTATATGTTTAATTTATTAATTACCAGTTTTTTTAATTAGCGTGCATTAAATTAAATTGGACAAACATAATGGGAAAAACAAATTAATAGAACATCAACAAAATTATAAAAGATAAACATATAATAATAATAATAATAATAATAATAATAATCAACACAAAATTACTTAGCAACAAAGATTTGACTAAAAGAGTTGGAGTGATAAAACAGATGGTAATTGAATTTGGTGACAAAAAGATTGATTAAAATAATATTAAATTATCTTATTTGAAGAGTCTTTTGGAGGAAAATTTATTTTTTCATTCTTCTATTTATCACATAAATAAGTAGATAGACACTTAAAGAGTGAAATTTAAAAAATCTTTTGATGATGTTCTTAGAGCTTGCAAACAACTTGCCTATTTCGATCCTTGATTCTCTTGGTCATGCTTTCATTAGGAAATATAATTACAATTCTAAACTTTGTTTAATTACATATAATCTATCTTTTCAAATAGTTTATTTTAAATGTACTTCGAGATACGAAGCTAATATTGATTGCTATTCACTATTCATTAATTACATAAAATTCCTCTAAAGAAATCGGCTTCTTGTTCTTGGATACAACAAACTAGCCTTCACATCATCTTCCTCGAAAGAACAAGGCTTGTCCTCCTCAATTCTCCAAATCTTTCCAACACTAACACTGTAATTTGTAGCCATTCCATTCATCTGTACTTTGCCCTCCATAATTTCTGTTGATGCTGCACATAAGAGCTGCCTTAAATCCTCATTCTCCATGCCCTTTAAGTAAAAATCTCTAGCTTGCCTTAGGACTTTAATGGGGGCTTTGAAAATTATCGTCAACATGGTTTGCATTTTAGCTTTGCATCTCATTTTTGTATTTTTACATGTCGCTGAAAGAGATATATAGCTATGTGGAAGAGAAATGGAACGAACTATAAGAGACTTAATTGGATGATGAAATGAAGAAGGGAGTTAAGATATATATATATATGTGTGTGTGTGTTGCTAAATTGATTTTACTTAATTATTTTGATTAATTTATATCTAAGATACGTATGTATGTATATAGGCGTTTCTCCAAAGTTAGCTTCGGATGTGTTTATAAAAATCACAACCTCCACTTCGTACATGATGGTGATGCATGAATACGATATGGATAATGATCGTTTGTTCTAAGAAATTACGTAACGAAATTTGTTTGTTATTTATATAGTTGAAAATTTACATCACCGTAATTTAACAATTTTGTCGCTTGTATACTTTTTTTCAAATTAGAAAAAAAGGACTGTGAACTCCTAACATTTAAAAAAATGGATATAAAATCTCTTAATATTTCAAAAAGACATATAGCTTTATTTTTGTTAATAAATTTTGTTTGTTTTAATAGTAAATTTACTTTTAATTTTTTATTATGTCCCTATAATAAATAAATTAATATATTAACTTAAGACATGTCGTAAAATCAACAACTTTTTATTTAAAATATAAAATTATGAATATACCCTTCCCAATTATAAAGGAACAAAAAATAAAATGATTAAACAGAACATGCTAAAAGGATCAAAAAACAATAGTATGAGTGTTAATAGTTTAACGACAGGAAAATTTTGAAATATTTTTAAAAATAAAGAGATTAAACAAACACTAACTTTAAAATATTGGGATTAAAAAAAATTTTAATCTATACATTCACTAAAACTCGAATCCAAAACCTAAATGTTAGAAAGACCTATTTTTACTATTGAAACTAGACCTTGTTTTAATCATCATCCTCTTGATAATTGATCACATATCCTATCGTCTAAGATGAAATTTTGAGATAAAATGTTGGATATCTAATAGTACTGCTGAAGTAAGTGCCTGACAATAATGCAATGGTGTTTGTTAAACTGTACATGAAACGTTTGTAACACTATCAAGATTAATGAACTGCAGATAAAGTGACAGTAAGGTAGAGTTATCAAGCTAAAGTGGAGCATAAATTCGGAAAAAAAAAAAAACTGACATGGAGCATGAACAAGCATTGTCTTAAGAACAATCCAGAGCTAGTTAGAGTCTTAGAGATAAGGTAAAAGCAGAGGAAGGAGACGATAGCACTAGCCGTTATATCAATTGATTTGCAACCATTAGATTAAATGACAGCTGTAACTAGGGCAACATAAGCTTTGCTATCAAGGCATGAACTAATTTAAAATGAGAAAAGAAAGTGAATGAAAACAACATGCTGTGTTCAGTCAATTATTTTCTCTTGCATCTGCCATCTGTCATCACAACTTAAGGTCGTTAGAAATTTAACTGTGACTCATAGTAATAGTAGTAGTAATAATAATAATAGTCAAAATTTGAAACATATGTTATGATTTTATTAGATGATTTTATTGGGACTGTCTATCGAAATTTTTATAATTTTGAAATTTAGAAAATTAATAATACATTAGTTATTCATGACTAAAAGAATCTCACGTGTTTTCAAAATACTTGACTTAAACTTATATATATAAAGTAGTTAATTTTAAAATAAATTCAAATGGAACGGCAAACGGCTTGGGGTCTAACCCCATCCAAAAAAGACACATGTCAACACAATAGAACTCTTTAAAAAATGTTTATTTAAAAAAATTTAACAAATAAATTAAATGTCAAGATTACCTTAGAGTTGTTTTAAAGTAGAGCATAAATTATAATTATATACATAAAATAATAAATAATATATTATAATTTTGATCGTGTGACTATAAATGAGTGGTCTACTTTTAAGTAATTTTATGATAATTAGATCCTAAATTAAAATAAGAAAACACTTTAAAATTGAGAGCATAGGTACTTAATTTCTCTGCCCAAGAGAGAGATGCTTGTCATTTTGAATTGATCAAGGTTAGGGAACTGAGAATCAAAACAAAATATTTATTGTAATTCATTTGAAGCTTGTGAATTTATTGTCAAATTAAAGAATGAACATTAGTTGACATAAAATTTTGGGATACAATTTGAGATATTCAACATTATTCGTGGTAATAAAATAGATAAAAATAAAAATAAAACATCTAATATGATTTTATTTTATTGAATAATGTTATTAGGACATTCTTTCGAGAACTTTTTCCATTTCCAAATTTTGAGAAAAAAATAACACATTGAGTTGGCTACGAATCATTCGTGGCCAAAAGAGCCAATGGTGCTTTTACAAGGCACATCGGATAGACAGAGGTGTCGTCGTGGAGCCCCGAGTTCCCCAGCCCAATGAAACATCAATCACTCTATGGTAACACAAAGAATGAGGTTTGACAAAATAGTCCAGGTCAGCCCAACTCGTCCATGATTCAGCCCAGCTCGGCGGACCTAGGATATGGGACTAAATTTTTCAAGCTCGTCGCAGACTAGGCCTGGATTGGGCTTAAGCAAAGAAGCCCAGGCTTAGGCCCAGTCCGTTTATTATTATTTTTTAAAAAATTTAAAATTAGATTAAAATATTAAAATCTTAAAAAATTAAAATAAATAATAAGTAATATTAGCTTTTGCGCATTGGTACTTGTGGATTGTGGTTTATTACCAACTTATGATGTTAGTATTTGCTAGTGTTAATTGGAATAGTGATGTTAATTATATTGTTTCAGTAGCTTTTACAAGTAGTGTTACCTGTGTTACGTTGAACACTAAAAATTTCATATTATGATTTTAAACTTTTTCAAACTTTATTTTTAAGGGAGGCCACTTTAAAATAAATGTTGAAATATTATAAAAGTTTAGAAAACATTTTGGAAGCCTAAGTTCGTCCAAGGTCTGGTCTGGTCCATTGACAAGCCTAGAGGATTGGGCTTATTCCATGAAACATGGCCTTGGGCCAGGGTTGGCCAAGGCCCGACCAAGCCTATCCATTTGCCGCTCCTACAAAGAATAAAAACTGCATAGGATATATATATATATATATATTGGAAAATTTGTTGACGAAAAGGACCGTAGAGAATATAGAAAAAAGCACTATGAGTGTGTTTGGGATTTTGCTTGAGAGGGTAAAAATAATTTTGAAAACTAAAAGTTAATTTTGACATATGGTAGATGCAAGAGGAATAATTTATATAAAAATAACTTTGACAAATCACTCAATTCTACGTCAGATTTTAAAAAGCATGAAATGAGTAGATTTTCAAAATATAATTTTGAGAATCAGTTTTATACTGAATACAACTTCATATAGATCCTCTTACATATTATAACAATAAAAATTATTCTTATTAATTAGGAAAGAAAATCATTAACCTTAGAGATAATATTACTATTACTAATTATATTGAGATAATAAATTAAAATAAAAATTAATAATATAAAATAATTTATTTTAGTTATCAATTATTATTATATATAAGCAATAAAAATATTTTGTATAAATATTTATAAATGTATAAATAAATTTTATTTAATATTATGTCGTATTCAATCATTTATATTCTTACAATAGTTTAAAAGAAAGACTTATCAAATACATGAGACTGCTTTTAAAACTCACAACACTTTTAAGAATAAAATTTTATCAAACATTTAACCGTTCTCTTTATACTCGATTATTTCTACAATACAATTAACAATAATTATTTTAAAAACTACAAAATCACTAAACTAACCCTATGTCTTAAACTAAATAGGTGACATTAGAACTCGTCACTAAATAATGTCAACTTTCTTTTGTTTTTGTTTATTTAGTCTATATAAGTTGCCAAAATTTGATAGGAAAGTTAATGAATTAAGAATGTAAGTGAGAGGTAGACCTAATCAACTCTTGAGTTAGCTTATTTATTTATTTGAATTGACTCTTGAGTTAGTTTTTAAATTGAGGAAAAAAAATTCTTTTAAAGAAGTAAAATATTAAAAGGAATTGGCAATTTGAATCATAATATTAAGTATGTTAAGAGTATTTCTATTTGCTTTGCATCCGATGTTGTGTGTCTAAGCTCTTTATGAGATTTTTTTTTAATTTAGTTAAATATTTTTATTTTTTCGTTTGCTTGATAGTACATTTCTTGTTTTAGGAGAAGTTGGTTAGTGGCCATTAACTTTTTCAAGTCAAGGGTAAGTTAAGTTGTTTATGGAATAAATAAGAATTCTCTTGATTAAGCAGAAATTAGGCTATTTATTATTCTCTTGATTAAGCAGAAATTAGGCTGTTATTCCTTGAATATAAATCCTTCATGCATTATAAATTTATAATATGCCTTTATAATCTTGAAATGTAAGACAAGCAGTTGGTCAACGGTCATCCATCATCACGAAGAAACTCAAAACACCATAAGCTCCAAAATTTCCTTTAGACTCCATTTTTAACACTCCATACTTCTTTTTTCGATTAGTTATATATAAATACACCGCTCACCTCTCTTTTTCAACTCAAAATTCAAATTGCAAGTTCTTGCACTCCCTCTCTTTTCCATTAATTTATAGTCTCTTTGGCAAAATAAAAATTAATTTATAGGTGAAAACATGAGAAGCAAAGCAATTTCAAGCACTACATGGAAAAACCCAGAAAGATTTTACGGAAGGCCAGAGACTTCTATGTGAAGAGCATGGAGGATTGTGCAAATATAATCAGTTACGGCAGCGTGATGGCCCGCCCCGGGGTACAAGTATCTAATTTACTGAGGAGTTTTAGCGTCTATTACTCGAATTCAAGGAACGAGGAAACATTTAAAGAAGCCTCAGCTGCAGTGAATAATAGAAAAAGAAATGAGAAGGACTTGAATTATGTGAAGGGAACAAAATTGGAACGACAAAAGTTGGAGAATAGGTCAATGAAGAGAAGCTACACTGGTGTTGGATTGGGAAAAATTGAACTATTGATGAGGACAAGCCTTGTTATTTTGAAGACGATATGATTTATGCTAGATGCAGAAGTTGTGCTCTCAGGAGAAATTTTTAATGTTACTATCATACATTGGAAAATTGAAATTGATTTTGATTCTGAAGAATATTTGAATTGATTCTCTAAATAAGAATTCATTAATTGGTTTAGTTGCGTTTCTGATTGGAAATGAAATATAAGGCGTACCAGGGAATTCTAATTTAAAGTAGAAGCTGAATTATGTAGTCCAATGAATTTTAATTTGCTTTGTCACAGTGTGGCATTTGAGACCAAATTTTTTTGTTGTAGAACTTTAATTCTCAGGGCCAAGGACCCAATAACCCTCAAAATATTCTGCCCATGCTTCACATTTCGTTTTTGCTAACTACAATAGGGAATATTGATAGCTACCTATGTCTTCTATAATTTCTAGTGTATTAAACATGGTTTTATTTGTCCATATGATCAAACAAGTTAATCCCTGTCCCCTATTAAAATGACCAACTTACGAGTAATGAGCTTAAATTTTGATCATCACAAAATAATAGAAAGAGAGTAATTTAATATAGGAGTTGGAATTTATTTGATCAATCAAAAAATATATTCTTAATTACTTGAGAAATCATTAAAAAGGGAAAAGAAAAAGGCCCCCAATTAATTGCAGCTCTCATGGATTAGTTGTTATGACAAAATATACACTCTATTATCTATTATATAATTAGGTAACGAGATGTGATGATGAGCGACATAAATCAAACTTATAAGTTAATAGATATATGTGACCTAATTCTAACTGTCAACATAATCTAACGGATAAAAAGAATGTTTCAAAAGCTCCCAAAATTTAATTAGCTCGATCTCAGGACTCGTGAATCCGGCAATAAGACGGCACAAGGCAAATAGAGAAGATCAAACAAAGTTGAAGTCCAAAACACTATGCTCCAAAGTTTCACTCATCGTAGCTTTAAAAACCAGTGTTAATAATATTCCTCTCACCGTCTCCTTGTTACCCTTATGAGACCTGTTCAATGCTAACCATATGCAAACTAATAACTCTACTTTTCCTGGTGTCGGTTCTTTTATTCTCTTGTTCTTTTTCATTTCCTAATTCAGTTTTATAATGGTTTTAGACTTGTCTTCTTATAAGTTGCTATAGCCTTCTTGCCGTCCAAATTTTCAGTCCAAATTCGCATTAGATGCTACCGTTGCCCAAAAATAAAATCAAAATATAAGCCAGCACAGTATAAATTTACATAATCATTGATCTCTTAAGCCATGTATTACTTCATACCTTTTAGAATCTAATTTCTTCAATCCCAAATTGTACTAGTTAATTAATTATTAACCATGAAAAGCAAGGGAAAAAGAAAACCAAATTCATGCAAATTATGTCATCACCTGTCGTGCTTCTAAGCAAGGCTAGGATTCGTACATCAACAGCTTTAATGGCTGTGTCAATGACGTTGGACGAGGCGGCGCGGTGGTCTGTCCGGTTTCACATGTTTCGCATATGCCTAAGAATTTCAGTTGTGGTAGCTCCAAGTCAAGTGGTGATGAAAACTTACAGAGATTTTAAGAGAGGCGACGTGTAAGCGGATTACAGGCAGCGAGGCGGGGCTGCATCTACAGCGGCAAACGGAGGTGATTGAGGCTACTGCTATGGGAAAGAGTTACAGTGTTGGCGTTGGGAAGATAGGAAGAATTGATGAAGATAAGCCTTGTTCCTTCGAGGAAAATTTGTTGTATCCAGGAGCAAAAGCCATGCCATTGGTAATGTTTTGCGTCATTAATTAGATAGTGAAACATAAGCTGGCACTACATTTAATATGCTAGTTACAATTGAGATTATGAGTGAAATTCTTCATTGTTTGTGTATTAATACATTATATATATATATATATAAAGATCAATCTATCAAAATTATTAAATTTATGCTAGTTGTACCATTTCTCTTTATATTCAATCACTTGTTTAAATTAACCCTTTCGATCATGGTGATCATCAACAATATGTTGTAGAATCCAAATATTTTCATCCCATAGAAACAGGGAATCGAAGAAATAAGAAGACCAGCAAAAATCTTCCCCAAGAAATCGTATTGAGATATTGACATCCAAGCTGAGATGTTAAATATATAATTTTTAACATTTACTAATTCCATCAGCTGAAAGCTCGAAGAACACAACAGGCATGTATATGATGACCCAGAGCCATAGGATATAGAACTCTTCTTGCTTTTACAACTTGCAATATTGTAGAAAATTTATCAAAAACTCTCTGAAAATTTAACATGAATTCGATATCGAAAGGCCAATAATTGAATATTAATACAAAGCAGTTGCTCCTAAAATTTTTAAACATGTCTCTTGCAAAATGAGAAAATGCACGTTTCATTCAAAGAACGCAAAACTTAAAAGAGATTTGATCGACTTTAGTGTTAGAAAATTTATAGGTGAAGCATGGACATAACTAAAATAAAATTGAAGGAAAATGAGAATAAGCACATATTGGGATACTAGAAATTACGCTGGTTCGACTTTTAACCTATGTCCACAAAGCAAATGTAATAAAAATATTTTACTAAGTGATACTGAGGATTATAAGTATTGTAATATTTTTACTTAGTTCCGTAATTCCAATACACCAAATTTCTCACTCAAGACTAAAACTCTCACACCTCAAACTCTTAGTTTCCTCTCCTCATTTTGTTAAAATTATATATATATATATATATATATATATATATATATATATATATATATATATATATATATATATATATATATATATACCCAATAATTGAATATTAATACAAAGCAGTTGCTCCTAAAATTTTTAAACATGTCTCTTGCAAAATGAGAAAATGCACGTTTCATTCAAAGAACACAAAACTCAAAAGAGATTTGATGGGCTTTAGTGTTAGAAAATTTATGGGTGAAGCATGGACATAACTAAAATAAAATTGAAGGAAAATAAGAATAAGCACATACTGGGAATACTAGAAATTACGTGGTTCGACTTTTAACCTATGTCCACAGGCGGAAACAAAATAAAAATATTTCACTAGTGATACGAGGATTATAAATATTGTAATATTTTTACTTACTTCCCATAATTCCAATACACTCAATCTCTCACTCAATACTAAAACTCTCACACCTCAAACTCTTAGTTTCCTCTCCTCATTCTGTTAAAATAATATATATATATATATATATATACCTTAATTATCTTTTCAATTTACATGCTCCATATTTCTTCTTTCTTCCTTCAAATATTTCAACTTCCCTATTAAATTCAAATTCAAAGTTTTATCAAAGAGTATGGCTTCTAGAATGGCCACCTCTTTGACATTTATATGGATTTACGATTTTAAGGTCACAACTACTATGAAATGAAAGACACTAGGATGTGTTTGGTCAGTCAGAGACACTTGTAAAAGTTTATTAAATATTAATATTAATAACATTTAAATCACTTATTAGTTACTCATGAACTTGTGGTCCGACGAAAAGGTCTTTACATTCACAATGTTAAGAGATGTCATAAACACATATATGAGAGTTGATCTCTCCTAAAAAATGAGTGGAATTGAGAAACTTGTTCAATCATTTTAATGTATATGCTAGATTTAAAGCCATAGATCATTTTTGTTTTGTATGGCTCTATTCAAAATAGCCTTGAAGTTAATTTTAGTTTTTATATTGTCGCATACAAACAACCTGAAATTTATCAGAAGCCTAAATACGTATAATTTATAATACAATCTAAAGGTTTGTCAAAGAAGTAGTTCAAAAATCTACTTCTACAAATATATTTGGAGATATCTGCCGCTAAATTTTGGGATAATCAACAGAAGTTTGAATCCAATCCCTCAATATTGAAGGGCGTGCGTTACCAACGGTCGAAAAGGCTCAGTGGCCATTGGTCGAAGACAATTCGGGGGTATGTTGCGATAAATAAAGACTAATAGAGGTCAAAATACAAAATTCGTTACTATTAAGGTTTCATTTGTGAAAAAAGGAAAAAATGGTACAGCTTCGGAGGAGGGAGCGGGGCACAAAATTGATAGTTTGTTCCCAATTTTATTAGGCACAGGCTTCCTAAATCTCACGAGTATGTCCACATAGTGCCCGTACCTTCGTGGTTTTTGAATTGTGTGGTGGACCGCAATTCAATTAATACTCTTACCCACACAATTATTGAGCATTGATAAAAGTGAGAAGAGGAATAGTGGATCTGCAGATCATCGAGCATGGCAGCATTGCTGTTATTTATTCTCTTTGTGGTCTCTAGTGCTGTCCTCAGTTCATCACAGCAAACCATCACAACCCTGCCGGGCTTTGATGGTGATCTTCCCTTCAAACTCGAAACTGGGTATGTTTTATTTTTCCTTTCTTGACATGCGTAGCTGATTTAATTTCTCCAGTAAAAACAAAAAATAAAAACACTGTGTTAATTACCTTTAGGTATATTGGGGTGGCAGAGAACGATAATATGCAGCTGTTTTACTATTTCGTTGAATCCGAACGGAGTCCCGAAAATGACCCTCTTGTACTTTGGCTCGCCGGAGGCCCTGGTTGCTCTGGATTTTCGGCCCTTGTGTATCAATTTGGTATATATTTTTTTATCATATATATTTCTTGTTTGATATTAAAGTGTAGTTGTAAAATAAAAGTTGGTAGATATTTTATAAATATAATTTTTAAATCAACCCATCTTTGAAATCAAATCAGTAAATGTTTATTAAACTATTTTATTTTTTATTATTAAAATTTTTAAAATATAGTTACCCGACCACAATATTAAATGGACCCTTAATTTAGTAGAGAGAGGGATATGAACTCTCTTGAACTCTTTTTTGTGGCTGGAAGCCTAGATCAAATAATGATATATATCCATGTATAACTTTTAATTTTTTTTTTTACTTTAAATTAAAGTGATAAATAATATAAAGCCACAACTATTATACTGAGGTACAATAAATTTGTATTTGAGAGGAGCTTGTGGTAAGTTTTGGTTTAGGTGTATATTTTTTTACGTTTTGGGTATGTGGTATACTTAAGGTACACTAGGTACTAAGCTAAAATGATTTGTATTGTGAAATAAGGTGGCGTATGTGGACAATAGGGAGAGCCCAATGGAGCTAGTTAATTTAGGGAGTTGATATGGAGAGCTTATGTGAGCTTAAGGGTAACTCAGGTGATTCACAAAATACTTAATGTAACTAGGATAGATCAAATAAACTCATATATGTAACAAAAGGGGGAGTCCTGGCAAATTCTAGAAGTAATAATTTTTTAAGCCTAATCAAATCTAAAAGCAGCAGCTTTTGACATTTAAGTATTGAAAAAAATAATAAAAAAAATGAAGAAGAGCTGAAATATTTGAAGGAGGATAAAAAGTGAAGCCAAAGTTTTGGCTATAAATAGAAGGGCTCTTCCCATCTGTTTGTGCATCCAAAATCAATTCCAAAATTTTTTGTGAGAGTGTCAAGAGTTTTGGATTCTTATTATAGTGATTTGGGTGTAATTAGATTAGGGTGAGAAAAACCCCCAATCCGCTCTCACTCGCCGCTACTAACTGGGTCTTGGTTGGTTTCCTTCCTTTAGCTACTCGGATATTTCAGTTCGCTAAGTTTAAAAAGTCCAAAGAGCACGTGACTAGCCACATAACTTGGATACGGCTTCCGATTGGAGGTTTATGGATCACGGACTGGTATCTCCCAATGGTCTTTCGCCTCTAAAAGTGTCCTCCCTTTTTCATTGATCTGGGGGAAAAGGAACCTTCTACCAGTTGGGAAGCAAGACATCAAGTAAGTGGCTTGATAAGGATAATTAAGCTGACAAGCCGTAGTTGGCTACTGGCATAATAGGGTGGTGCCTTACTGCACCGTAGGCGAATGCGCGGTAGCATTTGTGGTGGTGCTTTAGGATTCCAATGTACTACAAACTACAGCTCGAAAGCACCAAACCTAGGGGTAGGGGTCGTTAGACCGCAGCTTGTTTGATCCTAACCTGGTTTCTGATGACTAAAGTGATGCTCTTAGCTATCTCTTCTCTTTATAAAAAAATAAATTAATATAATAGTAACTGATGAGTCAACTCGGTCAAGTGCTGCAACTTTTCTTAGGCCCTGAGCTATGCATGGACGCTTATCGAGAGCTTCGTTTGACTTGATTATGATCCCTTCCACTAGATACCCATTCTTCAGTCTCTTGCACTGCTCAAATACGTGTGCAACTCTGTACCTCCTTCCCTTCTACCCACTCTCCGTTCACTTGGTTCTTAAAGCAGAGGAGGAAGGGTAGGCAGCAGGTACCACGAGCCCTCTGTCCTACACATCTATCCAGAAGTAAGTGTAGTTCACTGGTTCCAGTGAATGCTCTTATTTTTAGGCAAAGATCGTCTGAGTGTGCAATTATGCTTCAGATGCTTTGCCATCTATTTTGAAGAACACCATAATGTTTCCATTTATCGGTCAATCGCATCATTATTTGCTTTGAATTTCACCCGAATCGACTACAAAAAAGTTTGAATCAATGCAATCTTCAGGGAATTCATATATTTAGATAGATAAATAAAAATAGAAATAGAAAGTGTATTTTCAATTATACTATCCTAAAATAAGAAATAGAATAGGTCGTACCCACTGGGAAAAAAATTATATTGTTCTGAGGTATATTAAGATTCAGTCTCTAGTTCATATTTCGTCTACCAATCTTTCCTAATTCACATTTTTTGTGAGACTTTTGTAATTCCTTATATAAGGATTCTGAAAGGGCCTTCAAAAAAGAGCGAGGGTGATCTACGACCACACTTAGTCTATATGTTGCTCGTGCGCCGCCAAGCACTAGTCTCGCAACAGTATTGGCGCAAAAGGATCAAGGATCGGTCTTTCACTTGCTGATCGTTCGCGAATCGAACTCGCTCATGAATTTCCAAGGTTGCTTCAACATCTGGTTTTTCATCCTCACAATCTTTTGATAGTAAAGGGCCATACTGATGATAAGGATTTGAGAAACCGAGAAGAATAAGTAACCATAGTGGCATGCACCATAAGGTTATAGAGATGAGAATTTAAAATAGATAGTATAAAAGTCTCCATCTCACCGCATTTGTTTAGCTTGATACCCCGAGGCTTACTGCTCTTGCTTGGCAAGGAGCATTTTACCGAGACACCGAAGTGGTCGACCATATGTACCTCATGAGACTCGTCCCATTCAAATCAAAATAGAACGAGCACCTACGACTAAGGGGAATGGAATGTCGACCACAGGGTGAGAAAAGCTAACTGAATAGTTAGAGATGCCGCAAGCAAAGATCATATGCAAGTTAAATAAGCTATGACCCTCTTTAGATCGTTCTATAATATTCCAATGGTTGCCACAAATAATAACGCTCATTGCTCCCGCAAAAGTAATAACAATTAAAAGCCGCTCGAAAGAAGTGGATTTGTTCTCGTGCCTCTCGCGGGATGCTCATTTCAGTAATCAAGATAAGAGTTCGATCCCATGCACCTAAACGTAAAGCCAACTCCTTTCCTATATTAATAGTTTAGTATCCCGCCTATGAAACTAAGTATATTTGTTTTGTTGGGTATCTTGGACCCATAAGCATAGGATTGAGGTCATTAATCTCCTTTCAAAAGGGGAACGTGCCACGACTAGATAGGCAAGCAACGCACACCTGTAATGCTAGACGAGTGTATGTCAGACGGATGGCGCACTGTAATCTCTAAGTAATGATGATGATAACGAGGATAAGTAAGTCGGTTCAAGGCAACCTTTAGTCCATGGATACATGCTTCATATTCTGTGTTGTGGTATTGTTAATTCCTGTAAAGTTGAGCTTAATGGCAATGGGGTTGTGCGATTCACCTTTAAGCAGTCTTACTTGAATTCTCTCTCTTTCCAATGGTGATCTCACTTCAGTAAGGGGGTGAATCTGAAGGGTGGCCCACGATCAAAAGAGAACAGCTGCTTTGGCTCCGGTCCTAGCCGACATTGGAACATATCTTTAATAACTGGTGTAGAGGGCAACCTTCCCATGGTATCTTTTAATACGCTTACCTGACGTGCTTTTTTTCATCTTATTGCTCTTGCCACACTTATTTGCTTATTCTTTTGGTTAACGCGCCCCACTAATAATTGATAGCGAGAACTAGGCAAAGAGTCAAAGAATGTGTCAAGAGTGAGCCCACTATAGATACCCCACAGAGAGACCCCAAATGAAGTCAATAAACGAGACCAACCTACGGGATGCGCTCCGAGCAGATTGATCTTTCTTTAATAATGCATTTCAACATTGAACATGTGCCAAGGAGACAGAACACAAAGGCAGACACCTTAGCCAGTCTCGCAGCTTCTCTTATTCTTGAGAGTGTAGTTGTAATAATTTTTCACATAGTGAATATTTTTCCTGTGATTGTCTTTTGACAATAACCGTGATGGTTTTATGAATTTAGAGTTTTTCACGTAAATCTTATGTTGTGTAATTAATTATTCTCTATTTATTTTTTTCTATTAATTTTTTGCTTGAGATTGGTTATTCTCTATTTATTTTTTTTCTATTAAATTGTTGCTTGACAAATTTGCTCGAAGTGATCTTGTGAGAGGAAGTTTAATTTCCTAACAATGATATCAAATCAGACGGTTTGTACTTAGGGATTTATGGTACTATTCACATATGCAGTAATATTCACACATGTGATGCTATTCATATATACAGTGTTGTTGACGTGAAGTAACAGGAGTTAGTTCAAATAGTCCATGGTAAAGAGTGGAGACTGATCTATTAAGCAATATGTCAGGATTAAAATTTTCAAGGCTGGTGAAAATTAAAATAGAAAATTTGATGGGAAAATCAACTTTAGCTTGTGGCAAATTTAAGTTAAGGATGTGTTGATCCAATCTAGGTTACACAAGGCATTAAAGGGGAAGCCATTCTCTGTTTCTAGTAATGACTATAGAAAAGCTAATATAAGCGATGAAGATTGGGAAGAGTTAGATTATAGAGCTGCAAGTGCTATACGACTGTATCTAGTAAAGAATGTTCTTGCAAATATAGGAAATATTCCTACGGTGAAAGAGATTTGGGAGAGGCTAGAATAGTTGTATCAAACAAAGAGCATATCAAATCAGTTGTACTTGAAGGAGCGATTTCATATATTGCGAATGCCTGAAGGTACAAAAATTTCTGATTATCTCAGTGTTGTTAATGGTATTGCGATAAAACTAGAAGTCATTGGAGTTAAAATTGATAATGAGGACAAGGCGCTTAGACCGTTGTGGTCACTTTCAGAAGAAAAAAGACTGATAGGTGAAAGAATTGAAACTATATATGTCTCGGTTTAGCAGCCGTGGGGAATTGGAAGAAAGATAACGCAAAAAAAAAAAAAAAAAGAGTCTATTGGGGATATAGACAATGAGGCACTTAAAAAGAAATTATCGTAGAAGAAATGGAGCAAGGTCAGCAAGTGACTCCAAATTAGATGCTGATAGCATTGTTAGTGGTAAGTCTCTTATCATTATGGGAAACGATAGTCCCTTGTAAAATTGATGACGATGACATCCTCATAGTATGTCGCTAGTGTCATGAAAGTGGATGTGTTATTACTAGTAGGTCAACAAGATTTGAACATAAGGTATGGTTGATATTGATATAGAGTGTGTAGTGGAATTTATGTCGATGACTGATGAACTTCTAAGAAAGCCAATATAAAAGTTGCACTATAAATTTCAGTGGGATGTTTCAACATGTGCCGATGTTAAATTCTTAGAATTGGTAATTAATTCTAAATGAGTATACTCTTTATGGTAGAGTATGATAATTCACTATATTGAGGATTATGATTATTGACGATGCAAAAATAATATTGTGGAGATTGATTGATCTTCTATTAAATCTCAAAGTGGAAGAATGTTAAAAAAAAATGCTCGGTAAATTCTAGAACAATGAATTTTTAAGCCTAACCAAATCTAAAAGGTGCACTTTTGACATTTAGAATTGAAAAAATAATAATAATAAATGAAGAAGAACTGAAATGTTTGAAGGAGGATAAAATGTGAAGCCAAAGTTTTAACTATAAATAGAGGGGTTTTCCCTCTCTTTTTGTGCATTCAAAATCAATTCCAAATTTCTTGTGAGAGTGTTAAGAGTTTTGGATTCTTATTGTTTTGGGTGCAATTAGGGTTAAGGTGAGAGAAAATTATTTCTGAGAGTGTAGTTATAATAATTTTTTACATAATGAATATTTTTCCTCTACTTATCTTTTGACAACAACCATAGTTTTTCTCCGAATTTAGAGTTTTTCATGTAAATATTGTGTTATGTGATTGGTTATTCTCCATTTAATTTTTTCTGTTAAATTGTTGTTTGACAAATTTGCTCAGAGTGATCTTGTGAGAGGAAGTTTAATTTCCTAACAATATGAAATACAGTCTCGATCTCAAATTAAAAATATAATAAAAGAAACATAAATATTAAAAAAAAAAGCACACTCACACACACAATGTTTACATGGTTTGACCATTTAGCCTACATTCATAGGAGCAAGTCATCACTAATATATAAATGGAGATTACATGAGATTTTATATTATTTAAGATGAATAATACAAGTTAGATAGCTATATAGAGATGTTTGATGTCGATAAAGATAAAGATGATGGATAAAGATATGAAGTGTGATAATATGGTAGAGAAGATGGTGGTGTAAAATAGAAAATAACCTCCCAAAAATGGTAAAGTGGGTGATGATCTCAAAAATAGAGAGAAGGAAAGGGGTGGGCAGGTAAGGGGAGAGGAGAACTCTCAAATACTGGTGATTAAAACATTTGTATAGTAGAATTCAATAATAAAAGAGAGTGCATAAATGTTATGATTAGTGTAAAGAGAAGATATTTTTAAGGGTATGTGTAATATGTAAAATTCTGTTAAATGATATCTTTATATTATTCTAAGTAGTATGTCTCCTTGTAATGTAGTAAATTCTGTTAAATGATATCTTTATATTATTCTAAGTAGTATATCCATTTTATCTTTATATTTATCCATGTGCCCTTCATTTATTGGTCCAAATTTATCCTTTCAAAAATCAACGGTTGTGGCAGAAGGCATTAGTTATACTAAATGATAGAGTTGGGCTACCGGAAGAAATAATTAATTTATAAACAATAGCTGTTGATTGCAGACATTTTTAGTATAATAACACGTCAGCATTTTGATTTTTTTTTATTTAATAGAAGATAACAATAAGTGAGTTAGTTGAAAACATTTATTATAAGTCTTACATTCAGGTTAAAATACAAAAATTAAGTATTTTAAGCAAGTTGACATTTTAAATGAGATATTAGTGGGACATTATGACCATTATTGGGATTTTAACGGATTTTAAAATAGTAAAATATTTAATTTCGTGAAACATGAGCACTTTCATCATTATCCTTTTTTTAATATATCTTGACGGTATGTCCTTTGTAGGTCCATTGTCATTTGACTTCAAAAACTGTAGAGAAAATTCCCCAACGTTGCTGTTGAATCCATACTCGTGGACAAAGGTGAGACATTAAGTAGAAAATTCTTTTACAAACTTTGTGTTTTAATAATAATAATTAAAAATTTGGAATTGCATTAGAGATCTCAATGGGAGTTGCATATAAAAATTATTTTTCAGGTTGCCAACATCATATTCATAGATGCACCGGCAGGCACCGGATTCTCATACGCCAATAACTGGCAAGGATTCGTCATGAATGATACACTTTCAGCAGCACAAACGTATTGTTTTCTAAGAAAGGTGAGTAAAAATTTGATAACCACCAGAGTTCACTATTAAAGTAAATTTTTACATGGTATATTTTGGTTCAAATGGGGTCAAAAATTGGAAAGCAAAATTTATAAACGGAGAGGGTCAGAGGTGAAAATAACTAAAAAGGGATAAATTTCTGTTGAAAACCTTATATTCGTTTTGTAAGTTTTGAGTTGGGAGGTTCACAACATCCCCGTCTATGTAATGATTATACTTGAAATTGAGGTGGTGTGCGTTTTTTACAGCATAATAAAATCACTAACAGTTAACTCATTATAAGTTGATGATTATTGGTAAGAAAATATTAGCTTCACACTAAAAGTTAATACTATATGTTTTAGCTGTTTTATTTTAAAAATTAAGTGGAAGTCCAAGTAGGTAGCAAACATATATACCTTAAATCGTGCATCAATTGAGTCTATTGGTTTTCCAAATTAATGCATTATGCAAACTAACTAATCTTTTTAATTTGCATATGAATGATTGATTAGTGGCTTATAGCTCATCCCAGCTTCCTCGCGAATCCGCTCTATATCTTTGGCGATTCCTATTCTGGCAAAGTTGTTCCAATCGTTGTTCAAGAAATTGCTGACGGTAATTTGCCTATTTTTTGTTCTCGCTCCTGGGAATTAATTACTCTCCATGCTGTGAAATAGAATCAAATATTTGTCAAATTTACTTACAGAATATAATGGCCTTGATTAATACCATATTTATCACAATTATCAATTATTTAATTGCTGATATTTTGTTGCAGGTATTGATATCGGAGATGAGCCAAGAATGAACCTCAAAGTGGGTCACCCAGTATCGGATATCACATAAATTTTGATTGAATTCATTTTCAGTTTTGTAGATAACTATTGAATCTTAATAATTTTGACAATGGACACAGGGATACTCGCTTGGCAACCCAGTAACAGACGTAGATTTAGACTTCAATTATAGGCCACAATTCGCGTACCTGAAGGGACTCATCACCCACGAAACCTACGAGGTGACTTCTTTAATCGTATATATTTTTTAAATTAATGTTTTATATATAGTCTTTTCTCACGCTAACTCTTTTTTTTTTTTTTTTCGTGCTGCTACTTTATTAAGTCATGTAGTTTAATAAAATATTATTAATTTATAACTTAATTAAGTTTTATAAAAAAAAATTAAACAATTTATTATATATTAAATTTATCAAATTATTAATTTATCACGTTGGCCCTAAGTTGGGACTAATAAAAACTATTCTTTAATCGAGGTTATCAATTTATTGAATATTAATTTAACTAGGGTATATTATATATATAAAACGTAGATGTAGCTAGTTGCTACTAGCCAATTAGAAGGGGAAGCCATGATAGGACCTAGGGTTGGTAGAATCCCTTGAATTCCAATTGAGATAAAATTTTATCCTAATTTATTATTTAAATTGGGAATTGGAACTCAAATTTTTAATAAATCACTATTCGAGACGAGATTTGGGACTTTTAAAAGTTTTTATATGAATCTTGAATGTCTCAAAGTCTAAGTTTTCAGAAGTGTATGACAAATTAGTTTGATGAATTACATATATATAACACGTCGGTCATATTGTATGACAAATCATTTTAATAAATAAAAAATATATGATATGTCGGTCATAATCGTATGACATGTTGTTTATAATAGAATCTGTAGTGTGTGACATAAAGCTCATGTCATTTGGGATAATTAGAGGGTCTCAATTAAGATAGGATCGGCACACATTTTTGTTCCGATTTACTGCTTGAGATGAGGTAGGAGTACTTTATTTGTCCGATTATCAGTCAGGATATGATCAAGATTAGCAAATCCTGAACCGTCCCATCCCTTTGGCAATATTGAGGACTTAAAAATTTGGCTCCTTAACTTTACCATATATTATAGTTCTTTTTTTCTTCTAAGTTATAAGTTATTCGTCGATAACTAATTGACATCCACGTTTTATAAAATTCAGACACCAAAATTAAAACTGTATAAATATAATGGATGATGTATGAATGTCAATTGCTATGCATATTAATTGTTTAAACTGCGTGAGATGCTTCATTTAATTTCTGTTTACAGTCAGCCAAAAGAAATTGCAAGGGCGAGTACACGAATGTAGATCCAAGCAATGGCTTATGTAAAGCTGATCTTCAAAATATAACAGCGGTACATAGAACAACACTCGTTGTCATTTTGTTCAATTAGCTAGTATTATTAGTACAGCTAGCAAAATTAACTCACCTAATTGAATTTGTAGTGCATTGGAAAATTATGTTTCCAGAACATATATGAACCTCTATGTAGTTTAGACATACTCACAAGATCACTGCAATGCATATGGGATCGCGCCATCGTCGAAGAAGATTCTTTTGATTTTCTCTATTCGCCAGTTCAATCAGCTTCAAGACCTTGGTGTCGGGTAAAATTCTGTACACCCACAATAACTGCACTTTTTTTTTTTTTGAAAGAATAGCTGAAAGCCTGAAACCCATCAATGTATATAAAATCAAAAATCAATCAATCAATCAACTTTGAAAGGTAATGGCTGTTTTAGTTCTAGCTAGGGTCTGAGTTAATTACCCTATCAGACCTTGAATTTTATAAATTATTTGGCTTCAGTAAAATCTACTTAATTATAGTTTATTTTTCGTATTTTGCATGTCAAATTTGTTTGAATTTTAAGTTATGCACAAAAAAAATTATTTACCCTTGAAAGTTAAATCTAAGTATCTAACAGCTGTGGAAGTAACACTAGAGTCTGAATAATTAACCAAAACTGAAAACTCAATGGAATATGTATAGAGTAGAATTTACCCAAGTTTAAACGCAAGCATATATAAGCAGCATGCACATCTGTTTCTAAGGTTTCTTTACTTTTATTATTATTGTTGTTATTATTGCATATTTGTTATGTACTCAACAATTACAATATGAGCTATTGATGTTTCACTGTCGTAGAAAGATAACTATTTCTATTCGTACAATTGGGCAAACAACAAAAGTGTGCAAAAGGCTCTTGGAATTCGGGAGGTATGCTATGGTTAGTCTAGAGAATAGTCGCAACCCAAATTGTTAATTATTAATTTTACTAATACATTCCCATACGAGCAGGGGACTGTAGAATATTGGACGAGATGCAATAAAAGTTTATCTTACATATATGATGTCTCAAGAACTGTTGATTATCACCGAAATCTCACCAAGAAAGGCTATCAAGTTTTGGTTTACAGGTAATAATATACAGAAAAACTATTAGGTGCACTTGTTCCCATATTTTAGAATGCCAAAATCTAAATTTTTATACAAAGAATTGCTTATTGAAGGATAAAGTTCTTCAATGATCCAGAATATTTAATTAATGAAATGATACTTTGAGATATAAGTCATGATACAACCATAAATTTTAATATGAATTTATTTTATACAAATTGATTTAGCATTAACTCATTGATTGGCCTCAAGGCCGTAGTCGAGTTAGTTGCCATAGTCGGTTCTAGATTCAGTAATGACCCGGGTTCGAGTCTTAGGGGTGGGAAGGGTAAAACTCTTTGACTTGCCACCCCTCTCCTTTTAAAAAAAAAAAACTCATTGATTGAATGAAAATATAAAATAATAAAAGTAAATCATATAGACTAAGAAATATTTAATCTAACTAATTTAATCATGTCATATTAGTTTGTACAAAATAAATTTGTATAATAGTTTATAACTATATTATTATTGTTAAAATATACATGACTACTTTTTTATATATAATTTATTCTTAAGATCTGTTTGATATAACTTATTGAGCAGAACTTTTAGAAGTAGAACTTTTAGAATTAGAGTTTTAGAAATAACATTTTTACAAGTAGAACTTTTAATAAAAAGTTATTGGGTATTTAGTTATTAATTAAAAAAAATTTGATTTCATAATATTAAAAATACTTTTGTGGAGTCAAATGACCAAAAAAGATAACTCAGAGAACTTACTTTTAAATCATAAATTTAAACAAATCATGATACTTCTCATCTAATATCCTCACTTTGCACAAAAACTTAAGATAAACTTCAATTAATATCTTTATAAAAGCATTTAAAGTAGCATCATCCCATTCCGCTTTTGATTATTTATTTATTTATTAAATATAGTGGTTTTCATTATAGACAAAAGATTTTTAATATTATTACAAAAAATAATAAAAAAGTATTGTTATAATAAAAAAATATGAATATAAAATAAATAAGATGAACATCCAGCATATGATCATATTAATCAACCACAAATATAATAGAATGAATATCCGACGACAAACAAAATAAACAAATAAAATGAATAATTCATATAATACATATATTGATTTACGTGGACCACATGACCAAGTGAATACATTAAACAATAGTAAAATAAATTAATAAAGTGAAAAAGTTTTTTTTTTTTTTTTTTTTTACACCAAGTGAAAAAGTGGTTGAAACGTGTTTGTAAAGTGAAGAGAATAAACAATTCATTTTGTGAAAGAAAGCATGAGAGACAAAAATGGCTGTAAAGAAAGCATAAGAAAATTGTACCTGCTGTCGCTTGACCAAAAATGGCAGTAAGCGGAGAAATCTTTGTTGCGTGGAGTACTGTATACACACCAGGGCTTTTTGGAATTAGTGATATTTTGTTAGGGTATTTTCGGGGTTTTATATATTTTCAAAAGGTTAAAAAAACTGTACTTAGAGAAGCCCAAATTTTGAACTTCTCCAAGTAGGCGCAAAATGACCTTTTCAAATCTCGAAAGCTCTACTATAAATGCAATCAAATAACTCAATATTTTTTCAAAAATGCTTTTGGGTTTATAAACACTCTTTCGGCTAGTAGAGGAGCCCAACCAAATATGCACTTAAAACAGCACACACAAAAGCTCTACTTAAATAAGCCCACATTTTGAGATTCTCTAATAGAACTAAAATAGATTTTTTTTCTTTAAACCTAAACGTTCTACTAAA